>OZ024742.1:328962218-329024718 GCA_964016885.1 Eledone cirrhosa
TTATCTAGCAAGTTGACAACAGACCAACGGCCCAGTGCATTACTTGTGCTTTATTATATCTACCCCGTATGGATGAATGGTAAAGGTAACCAGGTGGGATTTGAACTCAGAACGTAAAGAGCCATAATTACTATGCTGCAAAGCATGATGTGAGACGCTCTACCGATACTATTAAACCACCATTTGATTCGTTTGCAAGCAAACAGCCCCATTACACTATGTTATTTAGATCACTGCCGTCATCCATTTGTTCTAGCAGTGACATAGAGAAACAATCTACAACGTAGTTTCAGGGCTATTGCAATTTGTTAAGATTCTGTATCTATTTTTTTATGATTTGATGTTTGTTATTTGATCTCAATTGATGGCCATGTACTTGTTTTTGTTGGCATTGAAGAATAGTCCCATAGCTTGAGTAGAGACGTATAACCTGTGTTAAAGATCCTCTGCAATACTTAGTGAATCTGCACATAAGACAATATAATGAGCGAAATCCATATCTGGTAGGTGTAGTGACAGATATCTTTGGACGATAAAGCAATCAAAATAATCAATAGCAACATTTAATGCATGAATATGGTGCGAGGGGATCGCTTTGAAGTACGCCTGTGACCACCTGTAAGAATGGAGTTCATCTTTCTGTTGTCAGTAATGGAGCGAGATTACTATGTACATGATTCTAATTCCATTAACGAATTTCAGAGGAATACCGTAAGCGAGCAGAATTTCAAAATTCTTTTTCTACAGGTATCGACAAGTAAGTTATATAAATTGTATAAATCTTACTCGTTAAGCTTCAGTATAGCAATTTTTAAATACTACGCCCAAGGCGACTGCTTGGCTGACCTTAATATTAGCGCAGGTCAAATGGGTATGGTGAGTTAATATTGGTGTAATATGTGCGTAATTGGAACCGGGGTCTTAAACAGCTATTTCCTATTTGCTGGTTAGATATGTAAGGGTTGTGAAATAGATACTAGCAACAGAATGATATATTTAAAGGTATTTATGAAACAGTGTTTGAAAAAAAAAAAAAAAAATTATATATATATATATATATATATATATATATATATATATATATATATACTAGTTGCGTGTGTGTGTGCGTGCCTGTGTGTATCATCACTGTGTTATATCCGCATTCCATGTTGTATGTGTGTGTCATGATCTGAGCCTTGTCGTCTTGGTTACGCAGCTTTCACTAGTACGTTCCATTTTTCCATCGCATTTCCAACTTGAGATAAATACAAGGCAATGAAAGTCTATTATGTTAACGCTTCAAATAGTTGGGAAATCTTTTCAACGTTTCGGACGCTAGTAATTTATTGGAAGATAGAATAATTGAGAGATGGAATCTTAGAAATTTGGGAGAGTGAAGAACAAACAAAATAGGCAAGAGTAAAAAAAAATGAAAACGAGGATGAGGGTGGATAGGAGAGAAAGCTCGTGTTGTTGTTAATCAACCAACTTAAAATGTCACACATTCAGAACGTGACTAGATTGTTGAAGTGTAACTGGACTCCTTACTGGCAGTGGAATTGGCCATCCGCAATAAACAGCTCCGAGTATATGTCACTCGTTACCTTCTGGGGTAAAACACAATTCTGAAGGCTGAGACAGTGAAGCAGCTCCTATCTAATGTTTTGTAAAATACATTCATATTATATTATGCCATGTTAGGCACTGACTTAGTCGATCATATATATCCAAGCATTTATTTTTCAAGACTGGCATTTAATTTATCTATCTCTTTTGTCGAACTGTTAAGCTACGGAACATAAACAGTAAAGGCAAATAGACAGAAAGACACGCATCCACACACTTGTGGGACTTGTACATATTTCCATCTACCAAATTTCATTAAAAAAAATCATTGGTCAATTTGAGGCGATACTAGAAGACATTTGCTCAAGATGTCATATAGTGGAATAGAACAAACCTTCACGCAGTTGAGAAGAGGGATATGTAACCGCACAGCTACACTCGTATTTACGAATATTCTATACGATCCATACTTTAAACTATGCTTTCAGTCTTTATATTGTTACGACGCCATAGGTTGAAAATATATTTTGGCGATCTTATATTCCTGTGGTAAAAACACTTGCTATTATAACTGCATGAAAATGGTCCTAGTATCTTAGCAGCGATTAAACAGAAACAAGTAAATATTTAAAACGTGTTAAAAACATAACATGATTGCTTATCTGCAAGCAATCAAACCGTGGCTGAATATTAAAAGTAGAGAAAATACGTGGCAACCGTCAATAAACTTAACCCGTTCTACTTCGCTCTAAACCAGAGGTTCTCAACCTTTTTTTCGCTGTGGACCACCAAAATAAGTAGATTTTTCGTGTGGACCACCTAAACTTTTAAATCTTTTGTAATAGAACTGCTACTTATAAGCATCAGTAGATGTTTTTTTTCTCAATTAATTAGAAAATGTTATTATCATGTCGCAGTGCATAAAAATCTTCGCAGATAAACAGCTGAAGTCGTACTTATGCGAAGAATAAGAGCAGCGCTTTAAGTTAAATGCACTGATCAAAAAAGAATTTGCTATTGCACCAAGCAACGCATGACTTATTCGTTATTAATTTGAATTTTTTCGATTTCATTTCTCAGCGACAAATATGAAGCATTGATGTTGAGAATAAGTTTCTACTTCTAATTGGTAAGATCGATTTGATTGGTCAATACCATTTTCACTTTGGAATGACAGTTCCTTTTTTGTTCCTCTAAAGGACATGTTTTAAGCACCAAGACGACACAGAACAAACAAATGGAACACCAATAAGAAAACCAATTTGAAAATGTCTATTTTTTCAATAAAGATTTATTTGATAGAATCGAGTAGAAAAAGGTTACTGAGTCCTGGAAAACACTCCCTAATGTCCAATAGGAAAAGCGTGCTCTCAAATGCACTCACGGGTGCGAGGTGTGATGAGGCATGTTTCGTTTGTGTGACGTGTGCGTGTACGGAAGAATTTAAATTTTTCAGGTGGTCCACAGAAAATTTTCTGTGGACCACCTGAATTTTCCTGTGAACCACTAGTGGTCCACATGGACCAGGTTGAGAACCCCTGCTCTAAACTACAGAATATATTTTAAAAAGAATATACAGAAGAACCACAATCATATATATCTGAACATTCGTTGAAATTATATACTTGTACTGAGTAACTTATTTTATAACTAAATAGACTTACAGTTTTAACATAGTTTTATTGTGTGTACATAGACATATATATGTGCATATATATATATATATATATATATATATATATATATATATATATATACACGCATGTATACACGCACATATACATACACATATACACACACACAGACATACATATACGCGTGTGTGTATGTGTGTGTGTGTACACATTCATATATACACAACAAATAAATACATATATAGTGTTTTCTATTCAGCTGACTATATCATATAACTCCGAAGTTAGGTATATCAATTCACGTTGTACTATCATGCACCGAATGACCCCTCGAGATTGGGTGAGCGAGTTCAAAAAAAGTAAAAACTTGATACAACACACCGTCCATTTAAATATCGATATACATACATACATATATATATATATATATATATATATATATATATAAATATATATATATATATATATAGATAGATATATATATAAATATATGCATAAATACAAACATACATTCATCTCTCTCTCTCTCTCTATATATATATATATATACATACATGTATATATCCAGCTAGCTAGTTTTCAACATGACCTATGTTATATATGTGGCGTTTAAATAGAGATCTAATTCTCTCATTACTAACTCTCTCTAAATTGTTTCCCCAAAACCAAATGAACCTTGAATGTGTGTGTACTGACTGAATGAAATATGTAACAAATCGTACATGTCAATATTAGTAACATATATATTACCGTAACCACTCTCCATATTTGCGTATATGTATATATATAATATATATATATATCTATTTATGTATGTTTGTGAATATGTATATATTCGTGTATACATACATATACACATGGACATATATATATATGTGTGTGTGTGTGTATATGTATGTATGGATATATATATATATATATATATATATATATATATATATGTATATATGGATATATATATATATATATATATATGGATATAAATATATATGGATATATATATATATATATATATATGGATATATATATATATATATATATATGGATATATATATATATATATATATGGATATATATATATATATATATATATATATATATATATATATATATATATATATATATATATATATATATATATATATATATGTGTGTGTGCGTGTGTCTGTGTATATATATACATATAAAGCGAAACCTACAGTCAGTAGGCACCTCTTAACCAAATATACACCCCAATCCACTACCCCTACCCTAACCTCCCACTCCCACTAACACCACCCTCTCTCTGTAAAGTTGGTACCACAACATTCAGTCCAAATAAATGAGATAATTAGATCGAGATCGTGTAGAGGTCACGACAACAAAAAAAAGGCACACACTCCACGCTGTAATGTGGCAGTGTAGGTAACACGGTAAAAGGTTCCCAATTCTACATTATAAATGTGGTTGGTGTTAGGAAGGGCATCCAGCTGTAGAAAACCTGCCAGATAGTCTTATATGAGCGATACACGGTCACCCAACCAAACTTGCGTCAGGTGGAACAACTTCCGTGTATATATATATATACACAGAGGTATCCACTTTAAGTTGTGGGATCTATTCTGTATGAAGAACTCAATGTAATCCATATGTTGTAGGTTAAGATATCTCAGAAAACAATAAAACATTAAAAGGAAAACAGAGTCATGATATAAGTTGAAACAATGAAATAAAAAGTCAAGTCATTAGAGATATACTTCACTGCTTTACGATCGTTTCTAGATGGTGATAATACATTGTATCTATACTCAGTTATTGATCTATGTAAGTTTACAAACTATCAGATAGTGAGAATATTTACTTACATAGATCAATAACTGAGTATAGATACAATGTATTATCACCATCTAGAAACGATCGTAAAGCAGTGAAGTATATATAGATATATATATATATACATCTATATATACATATAACGAACATACATATCCATATATATATATATCCATACATATACACACACACATATCCATACATATGTTGGCTGCAAAATGTGCTAAGAGTATTTTAATCGCTTGTCAGATTACAGAAAATGGTGCACCATTAAACTACAGCCAGCCACACGAACATCTAACATAACCTGAACCAGCAATGCCTGTGCATTGAAGGTTTTTTAGTGGTGCAAGGCCTTGCACTCGACCAATCCCACTCTCTGAGCATCGAAAACACTACCCGAAAAGAAGAACTGGTCAACATCATCGGATGTTTCTGAAGTCGCAGGTTTCTTTTTCAGAGTTTCCCTCTCTTAGAAAGGTATTGTGACAACTACAGGAGGCCTTTCACTCCAGATGAATGAGAAACATTTGGATGGCCGTTGACTCTGCTGAGTTCCTTCGCCCTTCGCTCTGTCTTGTATTTCAACCTGCAGGGTGTCCAAATATCATCCTTCTCACGAAGCAAGCTTGGTGCGGTTGCCGGTTTAGTCGCCTTCGACCCGATCATGAGACAGGTTGTACTGAGTTACATGTTACCATTAGCACTTGTCAGCGACGTGACATAACATACATCCATATATGTATATACATCCATACATACATCTACACACGCATATTTACCTACCTGTCAATCTATCCATCTATCTATCTAATTCTCTCTCTCTCTCTCTGTCTCTCCCTCTCTCTCTCTCTCTCTCTCTCTCTCTCTATATATATATATATATATATATATATATAACGAACGAAATGTGGTAAGGAACCAGATGGACCATAACGCACCAAAGTACTCAAAACTTAGGGTAGTAGAGTGGGTAATAGGAACGAGTAGGACCCGGACGGCTGAGCTCAAGCCGTTTCGACGGCTTAATTCTGGACAGGATTCGCCGTCAAAACGGCTTGAGCTCAGCAGTCCGGGTCCTACTCGTTCCTATATATATATATATATATATATAGTTATACTTTGGGATGGTCATTTTGCCAATAAGAAACACACGCACCAGCGGCTTTCACTGCAATTTATTATAAGAAAAAAAAAAAATTTCTTTTTTTAATTTATAATAAATTAGAGTTAAAGCAATGGCGCGTGTGTTTCTTATTGGCAACATGACCCTCCCAAATTATAACAATATCGGTTTCAACACACGTTTTCAGATAAAGAATCTTGCTAATCATTCAGAAACGAAATATATATATATATATATATATATATATATATATATATATATAGAACTAGTTTCGTTGTTGTTACAACTCATCAGTCATACAAAAGTGAGTTACAAACGAAACGAAATTTAATTTCGTTTCGTTATTTGTTTTTATCGTCTCCGTTGAACCGGTACGTACTCACGCTCTATGCAAATTAGTCTGCCCACTACTAATTTTCATAGAAAAAGCATATAACGATATGTGCTTTTACGATTCTATATATATATATATATATATATACGTATATATATATATATATATATATATATATGTAGACATATATGTATATATATATATACATATATATGTAGATATATATGTATCTATATATGTATATATATATATACATATATATGTAGATATATATGTATCTATATATGTATATATATATATACATATATAACCACAAGTTTATATGGGTCGTTGATTATTCAAATTCATTAAGTTTATCATATTATTTGTGGGATATAAATGTTGAGTGTCGGGGAAATAACTTACTACCACTACAGGAATTGAAGATTCAAGACCTCAGGGGTATGTCGTATAACCAATCTCTTATATATTTTATCTGATGAAAACGTACTGAAACACCATTGTACCTTTGAAATATGTATAACAAAATATATACTTTGGTTGTGATAATATTTCTTATTTATTAATATTTTGAATAATATTATATACATATATATATATGCATAAATATTATATGCATATATATTTAGCTATCGTATATATCAGCTGCTTAGCGCAAACTTCACTGCATATTAAAATTAACTACCCCGTATTAGTTTACTAATTGTATCCTTTACAGTGTGAAAAAAATTATACAACCCCTAATTTTATTTTTACCCAAATTTGTCATAATTTGGGAGAAATTGATGAAGCCCCGAATATATTTATTTCAAACCATTAACAAATTATTTATAAATAATTTACTATCTTCTCTCCCCATTTGAATGTATGCATCTTTTGAGTGACATTGCGAAGTTTATCATATCTCCTTTACAAGCAGTTCTAGGAATGGCCCTGGCCTCATCGCTCATGTTTACTATTAGACGAGCGATGGGCCTTTGTTTTTTTACATATATCTCGTCCTTGAGATAGCCCCCCCCCCCTAAAAACCTGGAAGGCGTACATCAGGGCTGTGACGAGTCCTTTCAAAATCAGTCTTCAAACCGATCACATAATTAAGAAAGTTAATGTTTCAGTTTTTATTAGGTAGGGGCTCTTCTTAAAATCCTATTTGGTAATACTTCCCCATGTTTATCTGGAGAGATCCAAGGATTGCCTTTTCCGCAGCATTTGTTTTGGGGGCTCTCTTCAAAAGATTCCCGGTCCATGGTAATGACTTCCTGTGTACGCTCCTTGGGTCGTCCCCAAACATTGTATTAAGGTTCTCTACTGTCCTGAAGTCACAACATTCATTGGTATGTCTTTCTTCTTGGAACGCTGATTTTAGGTAAGTTCTCAGATTTCTATTAATTTGATTTGTGATAGACGAAAGTCAATATTAACGTTGGTTTACTTAATTTCAAAGCGTTGCTGTTGTATAGCACCGGATTAGTCCTGGTATGATTATATTTAAATACATTCTTACCGTGACTATGTGACTACCACATCCTTTTTATTTCAGAATATTGTACTCTAAAATATATTATCCAAACTGTGGCGTAATTTGAGACAACATGTGGCTGTTATTTCTAGAAGGCTGAGCTATCACTGTATAACCTACGTAGTTGTGAACCATGTGGGGTCGAGGAAGAAGAGTTCTGCTGTGTGCTTGCAGTGTGGGATTGGAGTTAAAAGCAGCAGCAAATGCACTGGTTCACTGGTAACATCTTTGTTTATAAAGCTATCCTCTTTAAGGTGTGGTCGGCAGAGGTATTCCTCAAAGTTAAAATAAAACGTTTTGGCAAAATACCAAAATGCACTTACAATTAGGAAGTAAAGAAACGGGAATGCTATGCGATGCATGTTGGCATTGTTTGCTTATTTAATGGTGATCTTTCAGTTGTTGCAGTAATGAATACATTCATAAAATATGGAGTTTATACTAACGCAAAATCCATTTTTAATGTGTTACCTCTCTCAACTGGGAATTAACCACGATGGGTATCAGTTAACAAGGCTAAAAATATCTCTGCCTCATTCATAAAATTTTGTCGGCTGTCTGCTCCAGATACCAGCTCATTTTGCACTGAGTTCACTACCAGCCGAGGTCAATCTTGCTTTTAAACTTTTTAGTTCTCGGGGTCCGGTAACTAGATTAAGTACCACATCAGAAGCAATGGATTGGTGGGGTTAATTGGGCAGGATGAATTCCAGTATCTGAGCCGGCTTATTATGCTCTGCGCACAAATCCCACCGAGGTAAAAGTTACCTTTCATCTTTACGGAGTCGATGTGTAAATTACCTGTCATTGGGCAATGGCTTGCTGGTGTTGTTAAACAGTCGGACAGAATGAATTGCGGTATCTCATCAGGCTCATTGCACTATGAGTTCAAATGCCGACGGGATCAATATCACGTTTTCTAATTTAGTGGTTGATACATAAAGTACCAGCTCATTGACGGTAGATTGGCGAGATAGTTAACGATTCATATTATATGGATTGTGGCATCTGATCAGACACTGTGCGTACTGAGTTCAAAACGTGCCTCCATTTTAGGAGTACTTTCCTTTCACCGAATGAACAAAAAATACCTAATTTCACTCGTAATATTACCTACTTCACTTTCATGACATTTTGAATACCTCCTATTTGTCGGACTTCCACCGAACAACAGAGCAGAATGCTGGCGAAATTAAAGTGGAAATAGCTGAACGTTCCACCTTAATGTGAAAACTTATCGTACTTATTATGGGGATTGAGAGTGACATAATATGTGACAAGGCTAGTCATTTAAATTACAAATACAAATATTTTTATTTCTACCTGAGTGCGCTGCAACAACGTTTAAATAACGTGTCTTGCTCGAGGACACAACGTGCCGCCGAGAATCGAGCTTCCCAGCGTGATTCGAACAATCTAACCACCAATCCACCAAACTATGCGCCTTCATGCTTTATATTTATGAAGCCAGATATTCATGTCGAATATGTTAATCTATTTCTCACAAGACCAAACATCTTACTATTATATTCAGATATTTCATTTTTTTCTCCTGATGGAATTGTTAAGTGATGTGAAATCCTAAGACGTTTTATAACAGTAATAACATCTTAGCGACCTTATAAACAAACCATTAACTGATAACACTACCATCTCGTGTTCTCTGCAAAAGATCAGATGGATGTTGCTACATGGTCCCAGTGGGTAGAATTGTGAATGTTATATATCTGGTAGTTGAGAAATGTTTTATAAATGATGTTATAACTGTGTCTGGAAGTTGAGAATTATCATATAAACGATGTTGTTATAACATAATTTTAAACTTATAGACAAGTCAATGCGATAATAATTGAGGGTAGAGTAATATGCCACACCTGAACAAACTTCGCCAGGTAATCTTAACATAGCGACCATATAACAACTATTATTTAACAACACTACTAGCTGATGTCATTTACAATTCCTCAGATGGTTGTTGCATCAAGGTTCCAGTGGACAGATTTGGGAATATGTTAGCACGATGATGGTGAAGGAAATGTGTTGAAAAAGGCCGGTGCAGATCGCAAGGCTCATTTTTGAAAGTGGGCATCTCCTTTGCAATCGAGTAAATAAGGAGTTGGTTTGGGAACCCAAGACGTCAGAGGCTGCTACCATTGTACTTTCAGTGTTTTTTCTTGTTCACTATTTATCTATAATGTTCTTATTGTGATGCAAATTTTGTCATTTGTGAGGCTATCATTAAACCTTATTTTCAACTCTTACCTACGCCCCGAAATCCTCCACCACACCAACAACTGTAAAGTTGCCTGTATATTTTTTGTTATGGTAGTGTTGGTGGCAATGTTGATGGTGGTGATACTGGGTGGGTAAATACAATCGTGATGGTACTGGTGTTGTGTGAGTGTATGTGCACATATGTGCGTGAGTGCATATAAATGTGTGACTGTGTGTGTATGAATATCTGCCAATGCATATGTGTGCGTAGTATAAATTCAGTTAGGTTTCATAAGTGAAAGAAATTTCTCGAGAAAAAAAGATTCATTGTTGTAAGTTTGTCAAAATGTCTTAAGGAAGATTGAAGGTTGAGAAGGTGAAAAGTCACGTGTGAAAGTGTGGGTAACGTGTCAGTGTATATAGTGGTAGCCATGATGGGAAATTTGAGAAGGTCAAGTTCACATGTGAAGATGCAAGTAACGAGATGTGTTGGTGGTGGTTGGGAGTTGGCGCATATGGTTGACGCATGAATTGGGAAAGGGTTATGACGTTCCGGAAATGTCTTTTAACATTGGTATAAAGTAAGAAAATGGCTATTATGTATCTAAAACATCAACTGACAAAACACACAGTCAGTAATAACGACATAGACAATACCAACAATAAGAGCAACAACAGCAGTAGTAATAATTGTTTCTACTTTTGGCACAAAGCCAGCAATTACCCAGTACTGGTACTTTATTTTATCGATCCCATAAGGATTAAAGGCAAAGTTAACCTCGACAATAATAATAGCAAATACATACTACCAATAACAACAAAACAGCAGCACCAACAACAGCAACGGCATTAGCAAAAAAAAAAAAAAAGAAAATAAGAACCAAAGTAGGGACATTAATAAGAACTGCAACAACATCAACAAAGATTTTGAGGGTAGCAACAACTACTGTAATAACGACAACTGTAACTACAGTACAATGATACAACACGTAATACACAACAGAAAGAGCAACTGCAATTCCTAATTAGAAAAACAACAGTGGCAGTAACCACTACAATGGCAGTAACCACTACATTAACTATACAACTTCTGGAACTACAACAACAGCACACAGTAAACTAACAACACTGTCTCTAGAACAACATATACCGCAAAGAAAACTGAGTACGACATCTAAACATCAATAACAAAAGGAAAACTAAACTGTTTCACAAAATAAACAAAAGAATAAGAATGATTATGACAAGAATATCAACTGTGTCACACACACACACACACACACACACACACACACACACACACACACACACACACACACACACACACACACACACACACACACACACATACACACACATACACACACATACACACACACACATACACACATACACACACACACACACACACACACACACACACACACACACAACAAAGACGACTACAACAACAGCAGCAACTATACAACAAAAGCAGCAGCAACAACAACCGTAGCAGCAACATTAGCAACAAAAGCAGCGGTAGCAGCAGCAGCAACGACAACAACAACAATGAAGACGTACACAAGAATGACTAACATCATCCCGTTAAGAATAGCAACAATAATGAAAGTAACAGTAGCAGCAGCAGTTGTAGAAACAGCGGCAATATCATTAGTAGCAACAGCATCAGCAATAAGAGCAGCAGCAGAAATATCAGCAGAAAGAGCAGCAGTAGAAGCAGCAGCAATATCACCAGCAGTTACAGCATCAACAGTAACAGCAGCAGTAACAGCATCAGCAGTAAAATACAGCAGTAATAGCAGCAGTAACAGCATCAACAGTAAAATACAGCAGTAACAGCAGCAGTAACAGCAGCAGTAACAGCATCAACAGTAACAGCATCAACTGTAACAGCAGCAGTAACAGCAGCAGTTACACTATCAGCAGTAGAAACACCAGCAGTAAAATACAGCAGTAACAGCAGCAGTAGCAACAGCAGTTGCAGCAGCAGTTGCATCATCAGCAGTAGAAACACCAGCAGTAAAATACAGCAGTAACAGCAGCAGTTGCACCATCAGCAGTAGAAACACCAGCAGTAAAATACAGCAGTAACAGCAGCAGTTGCACCATCAGCAGTAGAAACACCAGCAGTAAAATACAGCAGTAACAGCAGCAGTAACAGCAGCAGTTGCATCATCAGCAGTAGAAACACAAGCAGTAAAATACAGCAGTAACAGCAGCAGTAACATCATCAACAGTAACAGCAGCAGTAACAGCTCAGCAGTAAAATACAGCAGTAACAGCAGCAGTAACAGCATCAACTGTAACAGCAGCAGTAACAGCATCAACAGTAACAGCAGCAGTAACAGCATCATCAGTAAAATACAGCAGTAACAGCAGCAGTAACAGCATCAACTGTAACAGCATCAACAGTAACAGCAGCAGTAACAGCATCATCAGTAAAATACAGCAGTAACAGCAGCAGTAACAGCATCAACTGTAACAGCATCAACAGTAACAGCAGCAGTAACAGCGCCAGCAGTAAAATACAGCAGTAACAGCAGCAGTAACATCATCAACATTAACAGCAGCAGTAACAGCTCAGCAGTAAAATACAGCAGTAACAGCATCAACAGTAACAGCAGCAGTAACAGCATCAACAGTAACAGCAGCAGTAGCAGCAGCAGTTGCACCATCAGCAGTAGAAACACCAGCAGTAAAATACAGCAGTAACAGCAGCAGTAACAGCATCAACTGTAACAGCAGCAGTAACACCAGCAGTAGAAACACCATCAGCAGTAGAAACACCAGCAGTAAAATACAGCAGTAACAGCAGCAGTAGCAGCAGCAGTTGCACCAGCAGCAATAGAAACATCAGCAGTAAAATACAGCAGTAACAGCAGCAGTAGCAGTTGCACCAGCAGCAGTAGAAACACCAGCAGTAAAATACAGCAGTAACAGCAGCAGTAGCAGCAGCAGTTTCATCAGCAGCAGTAGAAACACCAGCAGTAAAATACAGCAGTAACAGCAGCAGTAGCAGCAGCAGTTTCACCAGCAGCAATAGAAACATCAGCAGTAAAATACAGCAGTAACAGCAGCAGTAGCAGCAGCAGTTGCACCAGCAGCAGTAGAAACACCAGCAGTAAAATACAGCAGTAACAGCAGCAGTAGCAGCAGCAGTTGCACCAGCAGCAGTAGAAACACCAGCAGTAAAATACAGCAGTAACAGCAGCAGTAGCAACAGCAGTTTCACCAGCAGCAGTAGAAACACCACCAGTAAAATACAGCAGTAACAGCAGCAGTAGCAGCAGCAGTTGCACCAGCAGCAGTAGAAACACCAGCAGTAAAATACAGCAGTAACAGCAGCAGTAGCAGCAGCAGTTGCACCAGCAGCAGTAGAAACACCAGCAGTAAAATACAGCAGTAACAGCAGCAGTAGCAGCAGCAGTTGCACCAGCAGCAGTAGAAACACCAGCAGTAAAATACAGCAGTAACAGCAGCAGTAGCAGCAGCAGTTGCACCAGCAGCAGTAGAAACACCAGCAGTAAAATACAGCAGTAACAGCAGCAGTAGCAACAGCAGTTTCACCAGCAGCAGTAGAAACACCACCAGTAAAATACAGCAGTAACAGCAGCAGTAGCAGCAGCAGTTGCACCAGCAGCAGTAGAAACACCACCAGTAAAATACAGCAGTAACAGCAGCAGTAGCAGCAGCAGTTGCACCAGCAGCAGTAGAAACACCACCAGTAAAATACAGCAGTAACAGCAGCAGTAGCAACAGCAGTTTCACCAGCAGCAGTAGAAACACCACCAGTAAAATACAGCAGTAACAGCAGCAGTAGCAACAGCAGTTGCACCAGCAGCAGTAGAAACACCACCAGTAAAATACAGCAGTAACAGCAGCAGTAGCAACAGCAGTTTCACCAGCAGCAGTAGAAACACCACCAGTAAAATACAGCAGTAACAGCAGCAGTAGCAACAGCAGTTTCACCAGCAGCAGTAGAAACACCACCAGTAAAATACAGCAGTAACAGCAGCAGTAGCAGCAGCAGTTGCACCAGCAGCAGTAGAAACACCACCAGTAAAATACAGCAGTAACAGCAGCAGTAGCAGCAGCAGTTGCACCAGCAGCAGTAGAAACACCACCAGTAAAATACAGCAGTAACAGCAGCAGTAGCAACAGCAGTTTCACCAGCAGCAGTAGAAACACCACCAGTAAAATACAGCAGTAACAGCAGCAGTAGCAGTGGAGAAAAATAACTGTTCGCGCAAACATAATTAATGCGCTGACCCTTTCGGGATTGGGGTTTCAGAAGTGTGGTAGTGATATTAAGAAAGGTCAAATCACCGAGGAAACAAAAGGGTGTAAAGAAAAAGGTCAGAAAAACCCTTAGAATATTCAGCCAGAAGGTGTGGGGGAGGGGAGGGTGTGGGAAAGGAGGGGGTTGTTGGGGTTTAGTATGTATTGGTTTTGTCAAACAAAGGATTCTACACGCATATAGAGTACGTATATATGTATGCCTGTATGTATGTATGTATATATGGATGTATGTATGTATGTACGTATATATGTACGTATGTATGGATATATGTATGTATATGTACGTATGCATGTATGCATATATCTATGTATGTGCATATGTATGTATATATGTATGTTTGTATGTATATATGTCAAATCACGTACATATATGTACGTATGTATGTATATATGTATGTATATATGTATGTATGTATATATGTATATATGTATGTATGTATGTATGCATGTATGTATGCATATATGTATATATGTATGCATGTATATATGTACGTATATACGTATCTATGCATGTATATATGTATGTATGCATGTATGCATGTATGTATATATGTAGGTATATATGTATGTATGTATATATGTATGTACGTCTATATGTATGTATGTATATATGTATGTACGTCAATATGTATGTATGTACGTATGTATGTATATATGTATATATGTATATATGTATGTTTATCAATGAGATAGAAATGGAATCAGCCCGACCATAAACAAAGATAACTGAGGCCAACCATTCTAGACCATCGTTATTATCATTATGAATATCAACACTAACCCCAACATCAGCATCATCCTCACCAGCATCATCATCTATATCAGACCCATCATCATCACAACGCAATCATGAACATCGCCCTTACCACCACGATTAATCCTCATCACCATCTTCCATACCATCAATCATCATCCGCATCATCATTATCCTAATCTACCAGGTCCACGGCACCAGGACTATTCATACCACAATCTTCATTATCATCATTATTTTATACAACATTATAGTCATATACGTCAGCAATTTTGCCCTCATTATTTTTCAGCAACACCCACACGCTCATCACCACCACCATCACTACCACCACAATTATCATCATCATCATCATCTCTTTTCTTTCATCTTTCCTTTACACTTCATCTTACACTCAATCTAACTCCACTCCATTCTTTCCTCTTCTTTTGTTGATTCCGCTCTCTCTCTCTCTCTCTCTCTCTCTCTCCCTCTGTCCCCCTTCTCTCTCTCTCTCTCTCTCTCTCTCTCTCTCTCTCTCTCTCTCTCTATATATATATATATATATATATATATATATATATATATTTGTGTGTGTATGTGGGTGTGTGTGTGTAATCTTCTCCCTTTCGTCGTCACTATTTATAAACTAATTCACGTCCGCCATATTACTGTCGATGTTAGATAATATTTTAATTGTTATAGAACTTTGAAACTAGAGAGAAATTGGATAAATTTATAAACAAAAGACCGAAAGTCTAAGTTATGTGGAGCGTTACAAAATTAAACTAATTATTGATATTTAATTTAGTTAAATTGCTTCACTCAGTAAAATGAAAATGAATAACCGGAAATTTATTAAGTTGAAGAAAAGATTAGAGAACATCATTGATTGTGGGGAGAAAAATATCAAATAATAATAATATTAATTTCTTTATTGGCCACTAGGGTTGAAAGATGTAGGACAATACAAAAAACAGCTACAGCATAAATAGTGAAGCAAATATCAATAAACAACAAAATATATATACAACAATGTACATTCCCCAATAAGGAGATTCCCACCCAGGGGTGACTCAGTAATCCCACAAATCCTAATCCATCCTACTCACTGAGAACACCCTAGGAGGCCACCCATCTCTTCTCCAAACCTAGCCAGCTTAGAGACACATTGTCAGAGTAGGCTCATTCATACTGGTTATCCTCGCTACATTCATCCACGTTTTAACAAATGTACGAAGGAGCAGCACTTCCATCTCCAACTCCCCTTCCTTTTTATGTGGGACTTGTAAATGTGGATGAGGGATTGGCCGTGGAGTAAAGTGTGTCTTCAGTCCTTTCTGTTGTGTCCACAACATGACCTCTTCGGCGAGACACGAGACAGAAAAAATAACTGCCTACACTTCTTGGACAAATAAAGGCGGCGGGATGTTCATCACGATGGGCGCGGTCGATAGTTGGATCAGTACATCACGCAAAAACAGCTGTTCGACAAAACTCCACAAGCCAGTACATCACGGACACTGGTCGAGTAATGTAGAACAGTTTCGTCGCTCTGCGCGTATCTCGGATAGGTCTGAAGACCGCACATCAGTGCCTGTAGAATGTTTCGAATTGGTAGTGCGCACGGGTTTTCTGCAGTCCCCTGTGTGTAAGTTCTCTGCCGGATCATACTGGGCAGTTGAAGCACAATACAAAAACGAAACATTGAGTAAAATGGTTGGACAAATAATTGTTTCCTCTTTTGACACAAGACCAGCAATTACCCCAGTGTATTACTTGTACTTTAATGTATCGACCCCGTAAGGATGAATAGCAAAGTTAACCGCGGCGGGATTTGAACTCAGACCAAAAAGGGCCGTAACTCTTTGCTGGAAAGCATGGTACCAGACCCTCTACCGATATTGCCAATCCACCACCCTGGACAAATAACACTGTTTATAAACACATAAATAGATGATAATAAATATAATTGACAGTAATGTCTTTATTTGCTGCAAGGACAATTGACAAAGTAAGAAACCGGAGACGATTAGAAATCTGTGGGAAGGCGATTAGTTAACTTTTAAACCAACATAAATACTAGACTGGTTATCATTTGATTGTCTCGCAGAAGTCAATCCTGG
The DNA here is from genome assembly GCA_964016885.1 of Eledone cirrhosa. NCBI lineage: Eukaryota > Metazoa > Mollusca > Cephalopoda > Octopoda > Eledonidae > Eledone > Eledone cirrhosa. Next base: position 328,979,567 of record OZ024742.1, read on the forward strand.
TTAGCTTTAAATTAAGACTTAAACTTAAATACCTGAACACAACTTAAATTTATATAGAGAAGAACTTTCAACTAAAAACGTGTTTTATTTTGTAAATAAAATAAACAAAAGATATTACACTCTGACATGCAACTGATTTGTGGTCTTCTTGTAGATGATGGTGGATGTGCTACTATGGAGGATGGGGAATATGCGCTGTAAGAGTCAGGCCAAGACAGTTGGTGAGGATGGTCATCCCCATCCCAATCGAGATGACTGGGTATGCGGTTTTGAGATTCATGACGCCATGTTTCCATCTATGTAGGGTAGACAAGAAACCTTTCAGAGCAGCTGTTACATTTTCCAGCTTGCAATTTTCGCCCTGTCGAGTGACAAACTGTGTGTCTGACTTTAATTCCGCCAGAACGCTGCTGGAGAAAGTATCCTTGCATGTCACATCCCGGATAGGGAATTTACTAGCTCGGAACAGTTTGGTTGGGATGCCGTCCGATCGTTTACCATTCTTCGATATAACATCATCAGTTCCACAATATCTTACAAAGTGAATCAAAAGACTATGGAAACTAACACATTTTGTTAATGGCATAAAGAAAGGTTTTACATGGGATAAAGTAGAGAAACATGAAAACATAGGAATTTATTGAAATATGAGGAATGTTTTGCTGCGGCAGCTAAAACCATAAACGTTGACAAAACCTGGGTCAACATAAGTGTTTCGCCTCAACTGTTGGTGGTAATGTAATGTAATACAGGAGCCTGAATTAGCAGTATCGTTTGCGCGGGAGACAACCTTATTTGCGGTATTTACTTACAATTTTATAGGTGGTGGGGTAAATATAATCGACTTACCCCTTCCCCAAAATTGCTGGCCTTGTGACATAGTTAGAATGAATTAAAATGTGGCACTATATTTCTTCTTTATTCGTAAAAAAATGAAAAATATAATTTCAAATATTTATGCTAAAATAGAGCTTATATTTGAACATTAATATGAACTACCGTTTTACAATTAGAAGCCTTAACTGTGAAAAGAATTAGCTTCGAAGCGTAAACACTTTCAAATATTTCCCCGTATACAGAGAAACTCATATGTTTCTGTGTACAGATAAATATTTGAAAGTATTTTTATTTCACAGTTCATTCTTATGTCTAAGGCTTCTAATTCAGAAAAAGTAGTTATATTTATAGTAAGTTTACATTAATAATATTTATTTCCTGACATTAAAAATAATAGATAAATCACATTAAGGACCACCTCATCTAGAAAATAAGACCAGGAAAGTCAAGAAACGTTCATAGACGTTCTAAACATAAAAAGCTGCTAGAAAATAAATAAAATAATCTTTCCTATGAAATATGAAAAATTAAGCTTCCCACCTCTATACTGTATATATATATATATATATATATATATATATATATATATATATATATATATATATATATATATATATATTATATATTAAATTTAACTGAGAAGAAACTCTATTAATGGGAGTTTAAACCAGGTAGGACTATGTGACAGGCTTATAATGCCGCTAGAAATAGAAACCAAAACAACAACTACTCAATGTGTGTTCTCATCCACCGCGTGACCTGGGGAGAGAAACCATGTATAATTTCTTGGTCCTTATACCTTTATTTTTTGGAAGAATTAAAACTCCGGGAAGATTATTGCGGATTCTTCAATTATTGGTTTCTTCCAATTATAGGTTCTTCCGAAAATTAAACCATGAAAGGGAGATCTTTATTGAAATAATTTCTCTATCTGGCTTGTACTCCCATAAATAGAGTTTATTCTCTCTTAAATTCAATATATAATATTTCTTCTTTAAGTGATTTCACTCATTGAGATATTTAAGTATTAATTATACTTTAATTAATATTATGTATATATATATATATATATATATATATATATATATATGGACATGACTAACCATGCGTTCAACAAAATTCCTGTACAAGATCGTGTCTGGGGCATGGTATTTTGCGAAAGACCAGTAGTCGTCCATACATGCCACTCTTTCCCCATCCCGGATCAGACGTACCTTGGGCTTATAAAACTAGCGGAACACAATCAATTTTTAGAGGGAGAGAAAATCGGCCCAATTACTGAACTGGTACTTCATCGATCGTAAATCATACAGGGCAAAGTTGACTTGGGTGCAATTTGAAATCTGTTAGCAGAGAGATAAAATAACGTAAAGCATTCTTTCCGACGTTATTACAATTCTGCCAGGGCTGTGGATTGGCTGTATCGGTAGAGGGTCGGACACCATGCTTTGACGCATAGAGTTACGGCCCTTGCCATTCTGAGTTCAAATCATGCCGAGGTTAACTTTGCCTTTCATCCTAACGGGGTCGATAAAATAAAGTACCAGTAATGCACTGGGTTATTGTTGACCTTGGTCCAAAAGTAGAAACAGTTATTACAATTCTGCCAGTTCAACGCTTTGTTGTCTGTTATGTTTGTGAATACAAAGTTTAGATGAACAGTGGTTATTTAATTATATATTACACTCGGTTATAAGGACATTTAATTAAGTTATTGAATAAATCTATTCCTGTATTTAATATAATCATGCTACTAAAGTAGAACAAAAATATGTAGAGTAGTGTTTTGTGCCAATTTATGATTATTGTTCACCAAAGAAAATGAAGTTCAAATGTAAAATTTTACATGTTTTTAGCATCGACTAAATTTATTGAAAAAAAACATAGGTTTAACATTTCATCTGTAGCCAGAAGGAGAGAACGGAAGTTCGCTTTTCAACATCTTTTTACCATGTTCGATACTAACTTGCAAGTTGACTAATCCTTAATATATGAAATAAGGTAGGTTCTGTCGTACAGGTTCTAGCGTTAAGACACGTTCTTACAAATGTATAAGTTTTTTTACTGCCATATGATAATCATGATTGTCGTTGTAATGGCCATTGTAGTGGAATGTAACTGGAAGTAGGTGGTAATGAAGGCTTCGATAAGTCTGAGATTTGGGCAACGGGAAGTAACGATAGACTGCTTGTGTATGTTCGAATTCCTCTAAATTGTGATGATAATAGAGTTATTAGCAAATTCGTTGTTGATGTTATTGCCATTGTTGTTGATAATGCTCGCAGTTGTAATTCTATTATTGATGCTTGTAGATTGTGTGTTCCAAATATTGGTCTCCAGATAAGAAACAACAAAAGATGTTGTGACATCAGAGAAAAGATTAGGCCTGAATTGTAGATTAGTCGATATCACACTGAATTGAATACCATTGAGGTGTTGAGTGAATTAAAGATTTGCATTCATAACATCACTGTATTTAATGAATGACATTTAAGGATGGGAATTAAGTAACTTGGTGAAATATGTGATCACAAGATAAACTATAACTTAGTTACGAAATGATGGGATACACATGGATTAAACGTAGATATAATAGGAATATATAGCATAAAGTTATTATCGTAGCTATAAAGCAATAATTGAAATTGAGGCCGGGGGAGGGGGTTGTTTAGCTTCTAACAAACTATCTGTTTAGCTGCTTACGTAATGTGAAAGTAAATATTTGTAAAATAGAATACCCATTATACAAACGTAAAAAATTATTTTCGAACGTCGATCATTTTTAAACGATATATTTTTCAGGAACATTTAAAGACCAGTTTTCCACTGTTATTATGGTTTAACTGAAAAGGTGATAATCGTGTCTTTGATAGGATCATATTATATCTCAGGTACTACTCCCAAATGATGGTTGAGCAACGTAAAAGGAATTTCTCAATTGATATGCACAACGAGATATATACAGAGAATTTCTAGATGGTCTTTCGGCCTGAGAGAAATAGTAGCAGCATCTACCTCAAATCACAGCAGAGCGAATTAATTAAAGAAAATATGTGGTAGATATTACAATCCCTGATATTCAAATGAGGGGATGGCTATCTCGCGAATGCCTATGGTCTAGACCTGCGTGATTAATGATAAACTCTGACTAAATAGCAAAAACACAGCAATATAACAAAGACATTGGAAAGAGGATACAGGCCATAGATTTGAAACTAAAGAAGATCTATGGGTGCAGGGTAGAAAATGACCTTATAAAAGTGGTCATATTGAAATAAATGTTTGCGAATCGAAAATACGTGTCTACGATATCTCAGCATGGAAAAATAATATATCGAATGAAATTTAAAAGGGAAACACACACACACACACAAACACACACACACACACACACACACACACACACACACACACACACACACACACATATATATATATATATATATATATATATATATATATATATACATATATATATATATATATATTGTATATATATATATATATATATATATATTGTATATATATATATATATATATAAACAATATATATATATATATATTGTATATATATATATATATATATATATATATATATATATATATATATATATATATATATATTGTATATATATATATATATATATAAACAATATATATATATATATTGTATATATATATATATATATATATATATATATATTGTATATATATATATATATATATAAAATATATATATATATTTGTATATATATATATATATATAAAATATATATATATATTGTATATAAATGAGAGGTATAGAGATTGTTTTAGCAAGAAGCTAACGGCATTCTATAACATATATGCGACTATAACGTCAAGATGGGAAAAGTAGTTAACGAAAGATTTGGGAAAAATAACTCAAACTCATCTCAAAAGAGAATCAGGATATAAATTCATCCACAGAATTTAGTAAAATCCAGGGAAAATCTATAGACCTTTAACTCATGATAAAATAAAGTTTGAAACACTTATCCTTCAATTTGGAATAACATCAAATGCTCTGTATAGTCTTAAAAGACTATTTCATGAAAACTTTCAGTGGAGATGGTCTATATATATATATATATATATATTGTACATATATATATATTGTATATATATATATATAAAAAGAAAATGAGAATCAGTGTTGCGACAAATGGAATCTATTGGACATATTACAATCGTTTCTCTCGCAACCAGTTCGAGGCACGATCGATGTGATGATCGAACCTGACTCTGAAAATATCAATGTCCTCAGATACGTCTTGATTCTACAAAGCAGATTTTCCAAATTTGCAAAATCTGCTTCGTAGAATCAAGACGTATCTGAGGTCATTGCAATTTTCAGATTCAGGTTCGATCATCACATCGATCGTGCCTTGAGCTCGTCGCGAGAGAAACGATTGTAATATGTAAATAAATTCCATTCGTCGCAACACTGATACTTTTTTTTTTGTGATATCATACTCTGCTCCGTGAGAGCATCGAGTGCCCAAACGGCCTACCGCATACGGACGCTTTAAGCATCCAACACCAATTATATATATATATATATATATATATATATATATATATATATATATATATATATATATATATATATATATATATATATATAATGTTTATACTTTGAGAGTGTCATAGGAAAAGTGCACGGGAACAAAAAATGATGGTCAATACTAGAATTTACTTTCATCATAGGTTTCTTCGGTCAGAGACGAATTGGGGCTAAACATCAATAATATATAGAGAGGAAAAAAGCCATGTAATCACGTGACTCCTAAGAAATAGCAGTCAAATCTTCCTCATAATATAAGCAACTGTGTCCCAAAGACGCGTCTGGTATTACGCTGTCCTATATGCATATACAGAAAGACGGAATGGTCGTAGTTGGATTGCTATTGATCATACACCTGCTCAATCGGCTTAATTAGAGCTAAATAACAATCAAAACAAAACTGAGATAAAACTACCCTTTAAAATCATGCGTACACATAAACACACACGCACACACGGATAATACTATACACAAATCCCCAAACCAAAATGCGGATTGCTACACCATTACAACACACATACATACACTAAAAAAAGCTAAACTACAGAGTACACGAAACACACATAATTAACATACACACACGCACGCTCAGAAAACTTGTACATAAACACAAATATATACGTCTGCACACTATCTTTCTCACAAACACAATTAACATATACTAACACATACAATCATATAATCTTAATACACACATAATCGAATAACCAATATACCCGGTAATACGCATATGTACAAGCATATATATACATACACAAGCTCTCTCACATGCATACACAATTAAGCCATGCCAACACCAACATGCATATACAATTAACACAAACACATACACACATCAACTACGCCTCCTGCCCAGCAGAAAACCCCGACATCTACCACAACACTTCTTTTTTTCTAATTCTATCCTGTCACTCTTCTCGCGTAGTCTGCATCCCTTCGTCCCTGTATGACCCCACCCTCAACACATACACACAACAACATCCATAGCTCAATAGCTCACTACTTCCCTTTGCTTTGATTCTGGCCCTTTCAACTTTGCTCACACCATCCCTTTCCACTTGCATGACTCCATTTATTCCCCTCTCTCACACAACCTCTTTCCCCTCTCGTATATCTCACCCATTTACGTACTTTCCTACTCAGTGATGGAGCTACAGCGCTCTCGCCTCATTCTCTGCCACAGCTAATACAACCACCACCGTACCACAGAATATCCATTCCACCTCCATTCCACTTCTACTCAACCTCAACTCTACATCTTTCCCAAACTTTGTATTGAGGTCTCAGATGTTGGCGGATGTATAATATAATTACTGTTTGATCTTCCCTTTCAACTTGCCAACTGATGAGAGATGCACACTGTTGTAGCCAGGCTGTAATATCCCTGCACATATGGATGCATACACATACATACATTCACACACACAGACAGACACACACACACATACACACACACACACACACATATATATATATATGTATATATATATATATATATATATATATATATATATATATATATTATATATATATATATAGATAAATAGATAGATAGATAGATGCACACACACACACACACAAGCGCGCGCACGTACGCACATATTTCATTATAATGTAGTTTATACGCACATGCACAAATTAAGCATGGAAATACACGTGCAGATATGCTAACGCAAATACGCAGCACACACATATGTAGTTATAATGTTATTACAAATGCACACTCCTGTTCTTGCACAACTGATATAATTGCAAAACTGCCAAGGTTATGTATTTCTGCTTGCACACACACACACACATACACATACACACACACACACACACACACACACACACACACACACACACACACACACACACACACACACAATATATCAATATATATAACACCGATGAGATACGTTATTAAGAATACGCTAAAAGATCCAATACACAGTATGTACGATGTTCGGACTATATTGTAAAGATGTGGTGGCCCTCCGTCGGTTCCGAAAGCGAGTGGTCCAGTAGTTCGACCGACGGAACAGCCCGTTCGTGTAATTAATATCCAATTGACTGATCATTCCATAGACATGCGCACTCGTAGAGCTACTCTCAAAGTAATCCAGCGTAACACAATGTGTGACAAATCATTTTGGACTGGGGCAACGTAAAACGTCTTGTTCACCAGTCACCGCCTAGAATGGAACTCATGACCTTCGGATCCCAATCAAAACAGCCTAGCCACTAAACCACGTCTCTTGACAATATGCATATAAGCCATCTGCGGTCCAAAAATATCTGCCTTTCGTTATGTTATGTCTTGTTTTCTATCAATAGCACTCCTCTCTCATCCCCCGCCATCTGTAGTCTTTTAACCCGCTCTCTCATTTACCTACTTTCAATGTTTACATCTCCCTTCCTCTCTCTCTGTTGTATTCTATCAATGGCATCTCTTTATCTCTGATATTTTATCATTCTAGTGACATCCCATTCCACATGTCATAAGTCCACCCTACTGACAGTGACGTCATCGAATATTTTCACTCACCCATGACATAACAATATATAATAGTCACACTCGCATAGATGTACGTAAATTCCTGTGATTGTGTGTGTACGAGAATTATTGTATAGATATGCGCTGGAGGGTATGTGCCTGTGTGTCATATTGAGAGACTGAAAGTCTAGAGAGTTTAAGATTTAGAGAAACAGTCGCTTCTACAAATAATTACACATTCACTCATATACACTTTCGCACACAGAGTAATGTACACACATACACAGTCATATATATGTGATAGTGTGTATTTGTGAATGTCTGTATGTATGTATGTAAACGGGCATACACAAGCATAGAAAAATGACATGTATTTAAGAGGGACATCATAATTACTTTCAGTTATTTTTCATTAAACGTGATCATTAAATATTCTTGAAAGTATGATTTATGTGAGTACAAGCCCGCGTCCGCACACACACACACACATATATATATATAAACATAGACACATTAGGTATATATCATATATATATATATATATAAATATATATATATATAAACACAGACATATTATGTATATATCATATATATATATAAACACCCAAACACATTATATATATATATAAACAGACTGTTATACAACCATAATTGTAGACACTGCTGCTATCTGGCTGCGAGAAGTCGTAAAATTTCCTGGCTACTGGGTAATATATAATGAAAGTGGCGGTAATTCAAGTTCCATAACGTTGATATCCGACCGAAGTTGGTTAAATGTGCTTCGTGTTATTGGTGATGTTTTTAACTATGATATTTATTGACAATGTAAGTACAAACATTCCACACACACACACACACACACACACACACACACACACACACACACACATATATATATATATACATACATAAGCAGACACTTGTTAGAAGTCACCACCCTGGATAGACTAGATCCCTTAGCTATCCAGAACATCTGCCTCTTCCATGTATTCTACAACCGTCTTCTCTAAATATTTCGCGCTGAAATACTCGGATGCAGTTCGGGTGTCGAAGAGTTTAAGAAAGATTCTACAGGCATGTGTCAACTGCCATTGCCTCTGGTCGACTTTAATCTTGTCAGTCAACATGAGAAGATATATGATATACGTAAACTGCTTGCGCCCGTTGGATGTTCTACACCTCAAATTCAAATAGCCACCCTTTTCACACACTTTTAATCTGCATATTTGCAAATTACTTTATGGGTACACATGCTTGTGGAATGGTCAACTACTTGCAAGTTGAGCTACTTTCACAAACATAGTATTCTGTATATCGCCCATATGAACACCCGTTGCGATAATGTGAACTTGAAAATGCCGGTGCAAAGAATATTTTGAAAGTAAGTTTATAGAAGTAGAAACCGTTATAGCAAAGACAGAAGAGGGAAATGGAAGAGTTACAGCAGCCGGCTGTAATGACTAATCCGTCCATGTGTAACACGATTACGTGTACTTCACAAGCTGTTTGATAAAAAGCTTCTCCTCACCATTTTTTAGTTGCGATAAATTGTTGCTGGGCAGTAATTTCATATCAACAAGTCGGAACAATGTGTGGATGGGAATGGGTGCAGAGATAGCTGGCTTACAACCTAAAGTTGCATAATTAAATGATTTACAGATTGTCCCCTCCCTACAAACAAAAACATAAAAGAAAAAAAGGAAAGAAAGAGTAGTTCAACTACTTTTCCAGACACTTTCAGCATCTCGGCGACTATCTCTGATGGTCCAGCAGCTTTAACATTCTTCATCCCCTTAATTGTTTCATTGACCTTATAAGCAGTGGCGGACTAGCCAGGTTGCCAGGTTGCCCAATGGTGAGTAGGCGCCAGGGGGCCCACGGTTGCATTGCAAGTGCCTACAGTAGCATTGCAGGGCCCACTGAAGTATTTTAGAGGCTAAGAGAAAGAATAAAATTAAAAAAATAAATAAATAAAACAATTAAGCAAATCATTTGGTGAACCAATTCCCCAGGGAATTACTAGAAACCAAAATATACGAGAGTGCAAATATTTGGAATCAGTGGTTGTACATTCTACTAAATCTGAAGCTTAGTTTATTCATTCATGCATGCAAACATACATATATAGACTCAGACACAGAAGCATATATATATGTATATATATAGTGGTAGAACACTGGAAGGTAAAATCCATAGTGGTAGAGCACTCAGTCCATGGGACGAGTTAGGTAGAAGTGGTTATACAACAGTTAGTTCAGCATACCGAGAACAATTGTTTCACCTTAGCGGATCCTCAGCTCGTAATGGGCATGGTTATATGAACAGGAAGGACAACCGTACGAACGCGCATGCACAGAAACCGCTCACTTCACACAGGCAATACTAGAATGCGTGCGAGAGGTGTAATTGAGATAACTGCGAAAGTCCGAAGAGTTTTTAGTTGATAAGAAAATTACAATGATTCAATCAGGAGCTTTTTAGTTATGCAATAGGTTTTTGGTGACGTGTGGACAACGTGTGAACAATTTATTCCTCGTGTGTTTAAGCAATCACTATTGCATAATCTCTTTAGAATAGTTATTCGTTCGTCAATACATTTCCCCTTGGACTTAGTGATCGCTTTCCATTGAATGGAGTAGTCTATACTTGAGTCCTTGAGGGACCATACGTGGCTCGCGAGTTTCGTGGATGAACGTCTGTCCGGATTAATAAAGGTCGACTGGTGGTTCAGGAAACGTTCCTTAAATCGGCCCTCCGCCATGCCGACATAGGATTTGACCTCCTGTGGTTGGTTTGGTCAGTTGGAATTGACCACAGCTTCATAAATTACAGCTGGTGTGTTGCATTGCTGTTGAAGGGGGCAAGCTTCGGGCTTACGGCAAGAGCACCCTGGTGGGGTGTTGCTCCTAGGGCTGCTGGTGATGTGGGCCTTCATGTTCTTAGCGCAGGAGTATCCTAGTTTAACTTTGTGTCGGTTAAAGATGGAGCGGTATTTATGACCTATGGGAAAGTGTCTATCTAAGAGAGCTAGAAATTTGTTTCCTACATTGGTCTTAACGTTGAGTGAGAAGGGAGGAGAGAACCGATAGTTTCTCTATTGTTGCGCTTACTTTTCCTATTGCTGTTGTTAAGAGTGGCAGAGTAAATGATAGGTTATGAGAAGCCGCTGTTAGCTAACGACGTGTTATAGTAGGGTGTCGCCCTGTCAAATATAGCCTTATTAGAGGAGAGGTTTGAGATTCTAGTACTGATATTATTTACGAAGTTTCTAAAAGCAGTATGAGGGTGGCATGAGTCCAGCGGCTTCTCACAACCTATATATATATATATAAATATATATATATATTTTGAGTGACTGTGAAAACCAAAGATCATTATTGAATGACTCTGGATTTCGCAAAATACATATTTTTTTTATTGGAGAAGGTCAAAATTTGATTGCACTCTTTTGTTTCCACTCATGTATTTTTTGAAAATGTTATTTATTCATTATAAAAATTAAATGATAGAATTTTATATGTAGGTGGGCCCCTTTCATATCTGGCAACCAATATTTTTAGACCTAGTCCGCCACTGTATACATACATATATATATATATATATATATATATATATATATATATATATATATATATATATATTTATATATATATATATATATATATATATATATACTGTATATATGTAAAGTGAAAAATGGAATTTTATATATATATGTATATATATACAAGTTAATATGAATTAATATATATGATAAACACTAATACAATTATATAAGTGTTTGTATTGTAAATGACCAAGTTAGCTAAATTGAAAAATATTAATTATATTAATACAGTTTGCCTGTCTCGATTTAAAATAATAAATCAATAAAAACAAACCCATATTGGCAATAGCCGTGGTACTTGGACAAATTTAAATTTCAAAATCCAAATAAATTTCGATAATTGAAAAAGTGAAAAAATACCATCTTCAGTTCTCATCAGCAAGTACCCAGAAAATTGGTATGTTTCACCTCAAAATATTTAAGAAGACTGATCGACGCACATGGTTTCTCAGTGTCTAGCCACCGCATACTCGTGCTGCTAGAAATAACAGCCGTTTTTATGGGAGAGGTGAAACATTATGTAATTTTTGAAAATGTTACTTATTCATTATAAAAAATCCTGGCAACCAATATTTTTAGACCCAGTCCGCACTGCTTATGATGCTATATCTTTTGTATATTCATATACATTTATACATATATATGTATATATATATAAAAATATATATATATATGTTATGGAATACTGTTAGCTTCTCGCTAAAACAATTTCTATACCTTTCATTTATATATATATATATATATATATATATATATATATATATATATATATATATATATATTGTTATACTTTGGGAAGGGGTCATGTTGCAATTTTCAGATAAAGAATCTTGGTAAACAAATTCATAAACGATATATATATATATATATATATATATTTATATATATATATATATATACAATATATACATATATATGTATAAGTGTATATAAATATACAAAAGAGATAGCATCATAAGCAGTGCGGACTGGGTCTATATATGTGTGTGTGTATGTTGTATTCATACATATATATATGCTATGGCTTTTTCAGAAGCATGTCACAAATAGAACGAGGTCATTAAGCATGGTTTGGACGCTGCAGGCTTCCCTTCCCAGCTCGAGCCGGTGGAGCTGGATCGAGAGGACGGCAAAAGGCCAGATGGCATGACCATCTTCCCGTTCCGCGGTGGCAAACCCCTCTTCTGGGATGCCACTTGCACCGACACTTTCTGCAGCCGCAACCTGGTGCAGTCTGCGACTGACCCAGGTTCTGCTGCACGTCGGGCTGAGGGGGCCAAACTCCTCAAATACCGGTCGCTCTCCGACAGGCTTGCGGTCGTTCCCCTGGTAGTGGAAACCTCTGGTGTCCTCGAACCCAGGGCTAGCTCCTTACTCACCACCATAGGCGCTGAGCTGGCCAGCCGTAGGTGTGAGCCCCGCGAGCTGGAGTGGCTTTTCCAGCGCGTCTCCCTTGCCGTCCTCCGGGGAAACGCCTTCTCCATTCTGTCCGCCGAGGCTGTGGGTGGGCCTCATTGCGTACCATTACATTAGTTGAATACCATTATTTCATCTCATACAAACTAAATATAAATTTAAGTCGTAGACTAAAATTCTATTTAGGAAACCGAATGTTTCTCGGCTTCAGAGTTAAGAATAAAGCAAATAAAATAGAACGAAAAAGGAACGAATTTATTCGTGTTGATTATATTCTCATCATTTCCCATATGGAACTACTGAATAGTAGGAAAAAACCGAGGAAAAGAAGAGCCGTAGCAAAAGACCCAGATACTGCACAGAATCTCTGAAATCTAACAATGTTGAAAGAATCCTCGAAGAACAGGAATAAATGGCTAGAAGTGTGTTGGCCCAAAGATGTAATAGGTAGAGAGGAGCAAAGGAAGAAAATGGAACAATTAAAATGAACGAGACACAATTACACAAACGTCATATTGCCTTACCAATCCTCGTACGGGAATGTAGTTCACACTATTTAACATGGAGGGTACTTCATGTACTTACCGGTTCGTGCAACAGAAATTAAGTATTTCTGCTCATATAATGTGTGGTTGAGAAAATAAGGAAATTAGATAGACAGACATATAGATAGGGTGGAGGGAAGTAACCTGCGTCTGTTCGGTACCAAATCGTAGCTAAAAAGGAAAATATGACGTAGGGCAGCGGAAGTGGTAGCAGGCGGAAGTCACAAAAATTAGCGACGGGAAGATGGGAAAGAGAAAATGAGAGGCAAGAACTAGAAATTGAGAAAAAGAGAGAAGAAAATGAGGATGAGAGAGAAAGGATGAAAGTAATGACAGATCAATACGAAACCTGTTCCTATCCACCGCCACGAAATTTTCTGATACTGAGATACATCGATCCATGAAAATATTCGGCTCTATTTAAAAAGTAAATAAGCTTCCAGACTTTTTTTATACCTGCATTGCTTCTATCTCAACTGAATGTTTGCATGTGTTGCCATTATGTCTTTCTATATTTAGAGACAATATTTGCTTGTAATTTTATAGAAATATTTCTCCGCTTCCACAGATTGATATATTTCAGAAATCCCGCTTACGAGTAAATTGTTTGCTTACAATTTTAATATGTGCTAATAATAATGATATACTCTTCGAGTTTACACACACACACACGCACTTACACACAAACAGATATTATCGAGCCGTCTATGGATTTTGATCTTTCCATTTATTGTTACTACATACACACACACTCATATATATATATATATATATATATATAGTAAGATAGAGATACAGTGAGAGAGTGTGTGTGAGTTTAAATGTCAAATGTAATGAAAATATGAATGTGTACTTGTGTCATTATCTTTGCACGTATGCATGTGTTTGCGCATATATATGTGTGTGTGAGTGTATATATGTAAGTATTTATGTGTCAGATGCTGAAAATGACTTGATCTTTCAGTCTTTGAAGTGTTTCGCTAGGAAATGTCAACTATCTCTTGTTTTTCATTCTTAATCTCCGCCTAACTTTCTCTCTCTCTCTCTCTCCCTCTTTGTATTAGTCTATATCTCATTATCTCTCTCTGTATATGAGTTATATTCTCTCTTCTTCTCATTGTTATCCTCATTCATCCTTTCACCATTTCACTCCATAAGTTCTCCTCATCTTTTCATCACTGTTCTACACCCTCTCAAAATCTTTTTGTCCTCAGGTGCCACTCTTTCGTGTAACGACTTCTAACGATGTAGGATTTGGTTGAGAGATGATATATGGAATGCTAGAGGGGGAGTGGGTAGCAATTCTTTATAGAGTGAAAGTGAAAGTAACATAAGGTCTTGACAGAATAATAATAATAATAATAATAATAATAATTGTTTCTATTTTTAGGCACAAGGCCAGCAGTTACCCAGTACATTACTATAATAATAATAATAATGATTTCTTTATTAACCACAAGGGTTTACACAATGTAGACATTAAGGACAGTACAGGACAATACAGGACGGTACAAAAGGGTATTTCTGTGTGTAAAAAACAAAAAAAACAGAGGTTGTAATAATAGAACAATGAAAAAATTCCCCAATAGGGGGGAGACTTCCGAGGGCCATCGTGCAGAAAGCCCATTAAAAAGCCACGGTGACCCTGACCACCACGGCAATTGTCCTCTCCCAGTTTTCCACCTTCAATTTAGAGGCATATACTCAGAGTAGCTCCACTCGCTCGGGCCATTCTTGCCTCTCTCACCCATCTTTCAACAAAAAGCTGGGAAGAGAGCACCTCCCACTCTACCCGGATTTTCGTTTTCAAATGAAATTGGAAAAAGGTATTCAGGGCATCACCGAAGAGGTAAGTGCTCGTCTTCAGCCCTTTCTTCGTGTCCACCATACTATCTCTTTCGCCATGGCCACCAGACAGATAAAAACTGCCTGCCCTTCCCGGCTAAAGAAAGAGAGTGGGGCAATCCTCACGATGGCCTCAGCTGATAGTCGGATCCGTTCTACACGCGACAGCAGGAGTTCGACATAAACCCACAAGTCAGCAATGCTCGGACACTGGACGAGTGCATGCAGGACAGTTTCTTCGCCCTGCGCCCATCTCGGACATGCCCGGCTGACGGCACCTCCATGCCTGTAGAGTTTATCCCGAACTGGTAAAGCTCCTCGGTACCACTGCCAGGCCAGGGATTTCTGGAAGTTGTCCATAGGCCCCGGCCCGAAAGTTCTTCCAAAGAGATTGGCTAGTTGATTTTCGTCGACGCCTAGAGTTTCCCCAAGTACGTCGTCGCTCTTCCTCTCCACTAATCCTCTATAGAACGCCAAGGTGGAGTTTCCACCGATAACATTGCCCGATTGGACGAAGGCTGTGAGCGCCTGAAGACATCCCAGTCTCCAAGCGCCCCTCTCGGTCTCCGCTTGACCCAGGACTGCAGCTCCGTCAAGGAGATGAGCTGGGGAAAGACGCGTCTAGCAAACGGCGACCACACCTGATCACCGTCGAGGAAGAGGTGGAGATGTCGTAGCCTGAGCGCGTGTCTGCGCATCATTAGCCACGGCATGCCCAGCCCTCCACGTAGCGAATAATAATAATAATGAGCAAGTATAATTGTTTCTACTTTAGGCACAAGGCCAGCAATTCACCAGTGCATTACTGGTACTTTATTTTATCGACCCCGTAAGGATGAAAGGCAAAGTCAACCTCGGCGGGATTTGAACTCAGATCGTAAAGGGACGTAACTATGCTGGAAAGCATGGCGTCCGACCCTCTACCGATACTGCCAATCCACCGCCGTTTCTAATGAGCAAGTATAATGACCTGGAGATAGAAATTGAAAAAATGTGGAAATTGAGAACTAAAACAACACCAGTGGTTGTAGGCGCTCTATGAATGATACCTAATGGTCTAATGATTACTTATCGCAAATCCCAGGAAACCCGCGTATAGGATAATTATAATAATAAGAAGAATTGTTTCTACCTTTGACACAAGGCCAGCAATTATCCAGTGTATTACTGGTACTTTATTTTATCGACGCCATAAGGATGAAAGGCAAAGTTAACCTCGGCGGGATTCGAACTCAGACCATAAAGGGCCGTAACTCTTCGCATAATAATAAGATGAAGACGAAGAAAAAGCGAAGACGAACAACACAAACTACAAACTTATTTTAATATTGTTAAAATAATATAGAGAACTACAACACCTCAACAATTTCATATATATATATATATATATATATATATATATATATATATATTATGCACACAAACACACATACATACTTCCTCATTCACGCAAACATACACATACGCACACACGAACACAATCAATGGATAACTTCAGTTGAAAAACTGTTTTAGAATACTCACAATATAATAACAACAACCACTCTAATGATTAACAGCACAAGCACACACACACACACACACGCACACACAAACAAACATCCACACACTCACATGGTCTTGAACTAACAGTGACTTTCTTTTTTTACTCACCAACATAGTCATCATTTTATATCCGCTTCTCATACTTGAATATCTATGGAGGGCTGTTAGGGTCTGTGACTTGACTTGGAAGAAAACCACTCTTTGCACATACATCCCATACATATTTTTTACGGCTGGATACTCTTCGTAATGCCAAGCACTTTAGAGGGTGTGTTGGTGGAATCTTATGGTGGCACCAGAATTACTACCTTACAAATTATACGTGTTGCATTTTATAGGGATAGCAACACTACAGATGCTGTCATATACTCGACATGACTGAATAGTACTCTCTACTGTGAGGAGCCCTTGAATTAATATAAAATAAATCATACATATTCATATGTATTTCAACCTAAAACATGGTCGACTGATTAAGAATTACTCTTTGCAATACAATCTTGCCGGTTTCAATCTCACAGCCTTCGGTTTCAATCCTACTGCGTAGAAACCACGCTCGAATATAGTTTGCTCTAGGCGTATGTCGACTAATGATGTTGCGTGAATGTTTCATGATGAAATATATGTAGAAGTCCAAATGTAACGGAACAAGGCTGATTGGTTGAGAAGTTCGTTTCTGCCACATCAATGAACAATTGCATTAGTGCGTGTGTTTGTCTGTATATATGTGTCTTTATATCGATTATCCTGAATGTCTCATTGCTTATCTGTATGTGTATGTGTTGGTGGATGGTTAAGACGTTCGCTTCGCAATCAAGAAGCCCAGTTTTAGATCCAACTTTTGTGGAATTTTAGGCATGTGCAATTTACTATAGTTTCAGGGCAACCAACGCATTAAGAATGAAATTGAATAGGCAGAAACTGCGTGGAAGACTGTCGAATGCACTGAATATGTTATTCAAAGGCAAGCTCCCTCATTCACTGAATTACGTTCTTCCCTCCGAAAGAATTTCAAAACTTCCCAAAGCTTGGGTAGATCATATAGACAAGTTTACACTAAAAGATGTTCGTATAACTTACCATTTGAGAGGAAATCAATTGTTAGAGATCGTTTAGCTTAATGGAAAGAATACTCAGCCGGAAATTTAGAGATCTGTCGTTGAACGATTCGTGGGGGTTGCCGATCACTTTTGTCAACCCATGGGGGTTTTGTGTCCGATTTTCAAAGGTGCTATCTACATATATAAGGTGTTATTCTATATATATATATATATATAAGTTTTAATATAGATGAGATTCTACAGGACTAGAACTGTTTCATTTTGGCAGTATCGGTAGAGTGTCGGACGCCATGCTTTCCAGCATAGTTACGTTCCCTTACGATCTGAGTTCAAATCCCGCCGAGGTTGACTTTGCCTTTCATCCTTACGGGGTCGATAAAATAAAGTACCAGTAATGCACTCGGTAATTGCTGGCCTTGTGCCTAAAGTAGAAACAATTATTTAGAAATCATCAGGAATCTGGGTATCAAAACATAAGTATGGTATTTATAGGTCTCTTCAAGTGGTAGGAGAGGGTGGGGAGTGGGATGGGTGTAGGCCATTGGTTGATAGAAAAGGGAATTCATTAAAAGCTAATTCTTCAAAGCTATAGTTTATTTTTAGAGTAACAAAGGCAGAAAGAATTCTATAAACAAGTTCAGGATGGGGTGCCACTCCTTATTTTTATATATATATATGTATATATGTACGTATATATGTATTAATATATGTATATATATATATATATATATATATATATATATATATATATATATATATATATATATATATATATATATATATATATATATATATAGGCTAGCTTTGTCTTTCATCTTTACTGAGTTATAAAACGGACTTGGGTCAATTTAAACACTGGGGTCGATCTAAACGACTTTCTCTTCCCTTTCAAATTGTTAGCCATGTTATGCCAAATTTAAAAACAATTATTTACGTATAAAATGTAAATTGACTCGAAATGAAAGCCAATGCAGTCATTGGCGGGGGTTGAAGTCGGAGGTCATATAACAGGGAAAGAAACAGCAGAACGCTTTCTGTATGACGTACGGAAAATTCTGCCATTTTGGCGCCTATAATTATGTATGGTCCCGTAACTCCTAATAGAGTCTTAGGGGTGCCGTATTGACATACGGCGTTTCTTGCACATTTTAAGCCTGGTGGAGCCCAACAGTCTCCAGTCCTGAATACAGCAGATTTCTTCCAGAGTAAGTTAGAAAGTGAGAGAGAAGAAATGAGAACGAGATATAGAGGAAGAATCGACCCCAATACTAGACTGGTAATTTTTTTTATCGACCTCGAAAGGATGA
Source organism: Eledone cirrhosa (assembly GCA_964016885.1). Taxonomy (NCBI): domain Eukaryota; kingdom Metazoa; phylum Mollusca; class Cephalopoda; order Octopoda; family Eledonidae; genus Eledone; species Eledone cirrhosa. The sequence continues at coordinate 328,998,794 of OZ024742.1, forward strand.
AAGGCAAATTTGACCTCTGCGGGATTTAGAAAGTTGGATAGAATGCCATAAAGCATTCTATCCGACTTTCTAAGGATCTGCCAATTCGCCGCCTATCTATAATTATAAAGAATAATTAAACATTACTGAAATATAGAGGTTGTATATTCAATGGCTTCTATTCCATAAGTTGTTTAATTTATCTTTTGGAGTTTATCCAAATTTTCTGAGCAAATATGTTTCTAAGAACAAAACAATGGATATCAATCGTAGATAAATATCTCTTATTGGATTATTATTGGATCTTTTTTTTTATTTTTAGATAAACCATGAAAAAAAAAACTAGAGTAGCACTGGCCAGATCTATATGCTTTGCAACCGCCTTGTCTGGCATTTAGTCACACCACGCGGTACATGTGCAAGTGTCTTCTACTATAGCCATATGAGAAACTGAAGTTATACAATACCCTCTTGTATACACAGGCACTTCCCCCCCCCCACATACACACACGCATATATATATATATATATATATATATATATATATATAAAGCAATACGATGTTTGTATATAATTTCTCTGAAGTCGGCACAAAGTGATCGATAACACAAGTACTGGATCGATATAATTGATTTTAAGATAGTGCCCTAATATAAACGCAATGTAATTACTGAAAGCACAGTAAAAGATTACAAGGAAAAAATCATAAGAAACGAAAGGATAAAGAACGTATTACCACTGATCTGGCTAAAACAAATAACACAATTCTTGATGAAAATATTAGATCTACTAAACATGATGTGTAATATAGTTCTCTTCATCAACAACTGTGTTGGAACTTCGTCGGTTCTGATGAAGAGTCTTCCAGTTGTTTGAACAAGCAAACAACTCTTTGTGAAATTAATGTTGCTGGGGCCTCTACAGACACGTATACCCGTCATGTAGGTCTGAGATTAAGTGTGGTATAAGGTGTGTCTTTGTTGGCGTTTTGGATTACAGGTACAACTCATTTATGGCAGCTGAGTCGGCTAGACTTAAGGAACGTTGATTAAAGTGCCTGGCTCAAGGACAACACAAACTCGGAATGTATGCGGAACAGCCTAACTGGTAAACCCAGCTTCTTCAAAAACTCTATCTAGTGATATGCTAACCAAATACGGTAACCAGAAATCTCCCAGATTTTTTCGGTTATCAGAGTAGTGTAAGAACGTAGTTTGGCTTTGGTTCAAATCAATGGCAACTACTTCAGCTTATATATATATATATATATATATATATATATATATATATATATATATATATATATATATATATACACAGATATATATATGTATATAAAGAGAGAGAGAGAGAAAGAGAGAGATAGAGAGAGAGAGAGAGAGCAGGAGATCAGGAGAGTAGAGGTTATTGCAGAAAATGAGATATTCCTAACAGCATATCGGAATACATGTCAACAAAAGTACAACTGTTCATTTATCTTTCAGCCTGCGTGAGAGCTTTTTACTATAATGGTTCAACAAATTTTGTAAGTAATTTGTTTATTAGGGTGAAAATCAAAATGATCTAAGCAAAGGTATGGTTGTGTGATAAATGATTTCAATTTACAATCATTTAGATCCAGTTCATTGCCCATGCGTGCCCTTTTGGACACGTGTGTTCTACTGTAGCCTCGCGTTGAATAATGCCCTGAGATTGGTATTTGGTAGACAGAAACTGCAAAAAACTGTCGTAAATATATATATATATATATATATATATATATATATGTGTGTGTGTGTGTGTGTGTGTGTGTGTGTGTGTGTGCTGTCCATGTTTATTGCTTTTGTGTATGTACATGTCCCGCAATGTAGCGGTTGAACAGAAAAGCTAGCGATAAAATAAATATCATACTTGAAAAATAAGTATCAATTAAATCGAGGCGTTCCCCAAACAGTACCCCAGTCTGATAAATGAAAAAAACATCAATATATGCATGTGTATCTATAAATTTACGAATATATTAGAAATAATTGAAAATTTGATATGTATTTCAGGATTCATCTCTTATTAAATTCTCTATTTCTAAGTTGATATTACTTACTCGACTTTTGCATCATAGTGGATATCGTTAACTGGTGGTCTGAATTGTCCGAGGGAAAAGTGATTAACAATACTGGTCACCTTATAATCTGCAGGGCAGTTTGTGCGTTTGCGGCAAAGCATAGAGAAATTCAGTGAGACTAGACACTGCTTTAACAGAGGAATCTATTTTGTTGATGCAATCCACTCCAACGTAGAACAATTTATGTTTTTTTCTTTTGCACAGATATGCATTTGTCGAGACAGGTTCAAAACTCGTAGCATGTGTTTTAGGAACAGATAATTCTAAGATTTTACAAGCTGTACCACGACAGCTTAACGCTTCTGTTAGTCATTATAGAAGAAGGAAATTACGCCTGTTCCGCTTTTTTCACTGTGGGTTTTCTGCACGCTCTCAAAACACCCTTCAGAGACTATCAGAAGAAGTTAAGTATTTCAGTAGTTAATTAAGACACTAACTAACTATAACCAATATATACAAGCTATTCTCATCATTTCTGAACAAGCAAATTTTTAGGATTATCTAGAAAGCGTACAGATTTAAATGATGGCAAAAAATTATTTTTCTTCCTCTTGAGAGGAAAGTGGGGGCAGTGTATTCAAACACTCCTTCCAGTGGGTCCTGTCCGAAGCAACCGTTTCCAATTAGTCTTGCCAGATTTCCAATCGAGGCCATCGGAGCTCATGGATGTTATCCAACCATCTTGCTCAGGGTCTCCTTCCGGGTGATTTTTCCCGTAAAATCTGTTCAGCGATTCTTTCCTAAGTCATTCTAACCATATGCCAGTAGTAACACAACAGTGATCTCACAATTCTGAGAAGAGGCGGCTCTACCTGGCGTGACTCTCCGATCTCCGAGAAACGCACTCTATCAAGTAATGTTACACCAGAGACACTGCAGGTGAACCCTATTACGGCTGCTTGTATTCGCGATTGTATTCGTTCGATAGTATTCTTCACATGTCGCAAAAACATAATTCAAATTTGACCAGGATTATCCACGCAGCTAATCTCACAAGATACGTTCTCAGCTATACGAATCTCCCATTCTCCATAAGTATGTTACAAATAAACTTTTATTGTAGCATATATAATAAATTACTGTTTGACATTCAAAATTTATATTAACATAAAATTTTGCTCTCATAAATATTGTATCTCTAACTAGTTTTAATCAACGCTGATTTTTTTGGCACACAGAATTTATGAAAAGGCTGTTGTAAATTACATTCTTCTATAATCCATGACTTATGATTTATAATGCTTTAGTATGAAATTGTTATATTCCCTTTGAATGACATAGTTTGCATATTTCTTTTTCATTTTTATTTTTTGTGTTTTCCCTATATTTCATATCGCGATACTAGAAATAGTATTTTTGCAAATAGTAACATCGAATGTCGCTAATATAGTTACTTCTCAAAATACACTTTTTTTTACCATCATAGTATAACTACTTGGATAAATAAAGATTCGCCAATAATAGTTTTGCTATTATCGGCGCATCTTTTGAAAGCGGCACATAATGATAATGATTGTAATTCTACAGTCGGTAGTGAGTCCTTCATCCAATTTATATATAAGTTATTGAAGTGGTGATAAGTACATATATATATATATATATATATATATATATATATATATATATATATATATTGTATAGACATAATGTTTAATATAGAAATGGCTACAACTGGACTAGAAGTGTTTCATTCAAAATAACTCATCATATCCTGGTGATTTCTTTTGACTCAAACAGTTCTGTCCTGTAGAAGCTATTTCTATATTAAACGTGATGTTTACACTCTACTAATGTACTGAGTACCTTGCTTACTCTGGTTACCTCAAATTGAAACTGAGACTCATATATATATATATATATATATATATATATATATATATATATATATATATATATATATATATATATATATATATATATATATATATATATATATATATATATATGTACATTACACATATATATACATTATATATATATACATTAAATATATATATATATACATTACATATACATTATATATATATACATTACATATATATATACACATTATATATATATATATTACATATATATATATATATACATTATATATATATATACATTATATATATATATATATATACAAAATAAATTTAATTAAATAAAATATTGGGCGTCATGTCCGAGACATGCGCCATATCCACCGTAGAATACGCTCAAATATTCCAATGAATAGATCCGAGCATTTTATATCAACGAGAAATTGATTGACATATATATATATTTAAAATAAACACATGAAACAATCACAGGGCATAATTTGTCTCGGACATGACTCCCTTAATTTAATTTAATTTAATTTATTTCGGATATATAAATGGCTCCTTAATTGTAGAGCTAAATAGGTTGAAAGGACTCGGTTGCTATTTATAGCTGTCGACCACCCTATTCACGCCAATGGGAGGACGCTAGCATGTTGTTAGTAGTTTTAGAATTGCAACACGTGCGAGGGGTCACTCGCAGATTTGCATTTGATGTGTAAACACAGATAGTTAAATCTTCCCCCATGCTGAAGATACGTGATTTAATTACTGTGACTTTACGGATTATTGGTGAAATATATACAAGGAGGATTAATCATTTTTTAAAAGGTAATATTTAAAGCTCTAGTTAAACTTTAATTAGTTACCTAACTAGCTATGTGTGATTACACACCTTACACATCATCCCCTGTGATTCTTTCATGTGTTTATTTTAGATATATTAATATGTCAATCAATTTCTAGTTGATATATATATATATATACATTATATATATATATATATATATATATATATATATAGTAATAATAATAAATTTTAATAAATATATATATATATATATATATATATATATATATATATATATATATATATATATACATAATGTATATATATATAATATTTCTGTAGAAAGGGTAAAGGAACAGAGAGCGTTCTGTGTAAGCTACAGAGCTATTTAGTTATGTAATAAACAACATAATAAACAACATAAAAACATGGAATAATTGTCTTATGTTGTTTATTACATAACTATATATATATATATATATATTGAATGCATGTTGCCCTAAATTTCGGTGGTTAAAACATATATTCAAAACTTAATATAGCATACATATTTACATTTATAGTTAATCAATGCATATTAAATGACACAATGAAATGAATATGAAAATAGTTTTAGTTTGAAAGTGATATACAAAATATTTTCTTTTTTTATTTGAAATTAAATTTTTTATTGCTTAGTTAGGAATTAAAGATGTGAATTTGCAGAGTCATTGTATTTTCTGTGGTTCATTGCCCTCTGAGTTCAAATCTGTGAAGATGAAGTTCGTATTTCATCCATTTGTGGTAAATATGGGTCAGTGGACTGATGGAATTCTAAAAAGGCCAGACGGTATCTTGGCAGCATCAGATGCGGCTCTCTGCGTTCTGAGTTCAAATAAAGCCTCATCTCATAAATTTCGACTGGCAAACATTATCAGCTTGCAACAGAAGTAACTACTCATTGCAGTAAATAAACTTTTAGAAGCAGCCATGATGAAGCCACGTCATCGGCATTCTTTCACTTTGCCAACAGATTGAATGAAACACGATGAAGAAGTAGGAACATAATTTCACTGTGTATAAAAACGTTCCGGAATAAGGGAGGTATCATATAAACGAAGCCCTCGATGATGACACTTTGAGAAAAGAAAAAAAATATTTCAAATTATATACGGTATGAAGTGTTTGCAAATTATCCCCTAATGTATTTTCTTAAATAATCATTTCATATTTAATGACAAGAAATAAAAGCCTCATACACAAGGTACGTTGACATTAAAAATGTAATGCCATATATAATACGTGATGATGTGTCAATATCAGTTGCAAAGGAGGTCATAAAAAACTATTATCAAAAATCACTTAGAATTTATTTTTAAGTTTATTCCTCTGAGTAACAACATTACAGTGCTTGTTGCATTGATGAGATTGCAGGTGTTGGAAAGACGTTACTTTGGTACTCCTGTAATTTAGGTGTACTATTCAAATAAACAATTCAAGGTATAGAGGTTTAACTATCCTCGTTCCCTACTTTATATTATTGCAGTACCAGAAATATATATATATATATATATATATAGTAATAATAATAAATTTGAAGACTAAAATCCAAAGAGGGCTCGATAAGGATAAATTTATATCAAATATATAAGAACCGTAGAGCAAATATTTATTAAAATAACAGATTAAAGTTTAAGCAAAAAATCGCTGCTTTCACCCTTAACGGGATCTTCTGAAACTAACAAAGTCAATCTGTAAACGCAGAAGTGGATATTTCAAAAAACGTTGCAACGGGAGGAAGACAGGAAGACGATACTTTGGTTCGTGGAAACGTTCCCTGGCAAAGAACGGCAAAAAACGAATATAATACGTCATTAATAGGAGCGGTGAAAAACAATTACACGCAAAACAGAACCACGTTTATGGTATCTGTTAGAACACGAAAAGTGTGAAACACAGAATGTTCACTTTTCGTGTTCTAACATATATGCCTAGCTTCTTTAAAAAATTTTCGGAGATAGCCGTGGTGGTGGTGATCGTATGTCATTGGCTAATTTTCAACCAATCAGAGTACCTCTCTCTATATCTCTTCCACTGTTACTTACGCCTGTTTCTCTCTATCTGTTCCGTCTCTATATATATCTCTTACTCTTTCGCTTTGCACTCCTCCCCTTCAATACCATCTCTCCCCCTCTCTATATATTTGTTACTCTATCGCTGCACGCTCCTCTCCTTCAATATATCAATTACACACGCTTTACACTCCTTTATCCCCAGCGCCCCTATATATACACCCCCCTCTCCCGCATCTATATTTTAATGTACCGTTGCACCGTGAATATATGTGTCTATATATATATATACATATATATTGTATATACACATTCATGTATGAGTATACACATTCATGTATGTATATACACTGGTTTTATGTGTGTATTGTAAATTTGTACTGTTAAAACACGAAACTAACATTCGATTGACACTTTGATTACCTGTACAGGCAATAGTTATTAGAATGCTGTTGAAGTGTGTATATATTTTTGGGGGACATCCTGTATATACACACATTATATATAATACAATAAACAGATAAATACACACATATATATATATGAGCTTATTTAATTATAAATATTGTGAATTTTTAACTCAGTTCAATTATATATATAAATGGCTTCTACAGGACTAGAACTGTTTCATTCGAAAGAAATCATCATAATATTGAGAGGGGGGACTAGATAAAATATTTCAAATCAAATGTGTATAAGTTATAAGTTAAAATGTATAAATAGAGACGATAGTGGAGGTATATCTGTTTAGTGGAACAGTAGACGATAGAATTAAATACAGACGATAATCTCCCTTTAATGAAACAGCAGACGATAGAATTAAGGCAATTTAAATTTTAAGCATTTGCATTTTTGCCTTTCATCGTTACGGGGTCGATAAAATAAAGTACCAGTAATACACTGTCACTAGACGACTTTCAAATTGAATTGTTGGTTCCATTTCTTTAGTATTTTCAATTGTAGTTATCTACTTAAAAAGCGTTACACGGTTAGAGACATAATTCGTAAGTTATATCTTCCCTATTAAACCATTGCATTATTTCGCCTACAATAGAACAAAAATGAAATGTTCTTTAAAGAAACAGGAATATAACTTTATAAAAAAAAAAGTTGCATCCGCTTCTTTTATCATTGATAATTTTTTCGTTTTAATATTAATTGTTTTTTGTAGTTGTTTATATTAAAAATCTTACTGTAATATTTACTTAAACGAAGGCAAACATCTAAACTTATAGATTAATCTTGAGCGAAGGACTAGATAAATCTCTCTCTCTCTCTCTCTCTCTCTCTCTATATATATATATATATATATATATATATATATATATATATATATATATATATATATAAACGAAGAATGATAAAATTTCAAGCAAAGAGTTTAATTAGGTATATTTTGTAATATTATTAACTAATTATTATAATTAACGCGCATATTTTGCTATCCTCAAACACGTTTACACATGGCATGAAATATAACTAATCCGAGATGGCTAGGTTTCATCTTCTAACTGGATAAACGAAATCCATTATGTCTTGACAACAACATGAGGTAACATTATGTTATTCACAGACACACTTTGTACACTGTTCCATATCAGAATGTATTTCCTTCGTCACATTCACAAACAGTATTGAAAATATGTTCTTCGGCAAATAAAAATGTTTTGTTCATAATATTTCAACTAGCGATTGCTCTACTTCACGCACGACCACCATAAATTAATGACCAGCTCAACACAAGTATTGGTAGAGCGTCAGACACCATGCTTTGCAGTATTGTTATGGTCCTTTGCATTCTAAGTTCAAATCCTGCCGAGGTTAACTTCGACTTTCATACTTACTAATTCGATAAAATAAAGTACCAGTAATGGACTGCCGTAATGGATTTATGCCGAAAAATAGAAACACTATTAATGTGCAATAAGAGCAAAATATAACGACATTGCTCAATTATTTTATCTAATGTTGTAATAACACAAGGAAATGTTGTTTGTGTATTTTTTTTTATATTTGCTCATAGGCTTTTACAATTTCGCTCAGCCAACAACTATTAAAAAGTGAGTTGCTTAAGATAACAATTTAATCACAAATTGTTGCTATCTTTTAATACACTCCAACAAGTCATCAAATTATGTACAATAAAAACAAATCTTATTAATTTGCTCAGGGAATATAAAGAAAATGTATATACACTGATAATTGCAAATGTATGTAAATATTTTGTTTTTGTATTGTATATTTTATGTTTTCTATTATGTATAATATATTGATTTAATATTGATTGTTTTTTGTAGTTGTTTATATTAAAAGTCTGAAAATATTTTTATACATCTTACACTAATATTTATAAGATAATTTATAATAACAATTACATAATCTAATTGCATTACAACGATAATTTATTATTAATATATATCCTGTTTAACTAGAGTTATTACAAGCGTTGCCTTAAAAAAATATTAAACTAGACATGAAAAATGCGCAAGCTCAAAAGTGCCACAGAATGTTATAATAAACCTTCAAAAGTGTGGGACTAGAGTTGTTGCTAAAAAATATTGTAATCATTATATATCGTACATTCTGTGGCATCCTTTATAAAAATAGCTTAAACCAACGAAGCCTTTATTTTTACGCTATTTCACTTAGTTAATTCTTAGAGTGTAACATATAAAAATAAATACATCTATGTTTAATGTAATAACAGCTATAAATAATTACGTAATATTATTATCATATACTCATAGTAACAAAATAATTGTGTTGAAACTTAATATGATGCTTATATGAACGATCAAATCTATAATGATAATTTCTTAAATATACTAATAGTAAAATAATTTAGTTATCTATTGTTACATTTTCATAGAACTATAATATTAACAATCGTATTGCATTATCAAATTTTTATCACTACAAACTTTCATATTGGAATTACCTTAAGCCACTTATTATTACTTCGCTTTCGTACTTTTACAGCTGTAGATATTGCGCTGTATCTTATATCTAATATCAATATCTCGTGGTAATTTGCATGAAGTGTAAAATAGGTTTATTAATAACTTTAATATGAAATGTATTATACAGGGCTGCGGAGTCGGTCAAAAATTGACTGGCTCCAACTCAGGATCCGATACTCCATTATTTCCTAAATTTCAGCTCCGCAGCTCTGTTATTATATTAATTAATTTATTTTATAGTTGTAAATCATATTTTTATATGTTACACTCTAAGAATTAACTAAGTGAAATAGCGTAAAAATAAAGGCTTCGTTGGTTTAAGCTATTTTTATAAAGGATGCCACAGAATGTACGATATATAATGATTACAATATTTTTTAGCAACAACTCTAGTCCCACACTTTTGAAGGTTTATTATAACATTCTGTGGCACTTTTGAGCTTGCGCATTTTTCATGTCTAGTAAAAGAACTCGTAGACTAATATTCTCTTAAGTGGTTCATAGAGACGTTCTCAGGCAATGAACGGAAAAAACGAAGATAATACGTCATATGTGGAGGGTGACGAACAATTGCACGCAAAGACAAAACCACATAAATGGTATAGCTGAAGTCGTAGACTAAAATTCTAACTAGGAAACCGAATGATTCTCCGCTTCAGAGTTAAGAATAAAGTAAATAAAATACAGAAGTAATTGAAATAAATAAATACATACACGCATCCAAATACACAAGCATACGCGAAAACACTCGCCATAGGTATACAAATACACGCACATATAAATATGTGTGTGTGTGTGCGTGTATACAAATAATTAAATAAACATATATAAATATATAAATACGTATATAACAAGCGCACACACCAACCTGCATGTAAATACACAAATGTTCGGAGACCAACGTCAACCAAAACACGAAGTACACATGTACACACCCTACATACGTACGAACCCGCATACTCGCACAGACGCAAAACTCACGTATACACATAACCAAAAGCATATGTACCAGAATATATAAAAATATACGCCATAACATATACAATCAAATATACGTACAATCAAATATACGTCACTTCCAGCTTATATCTGGAGTCTAAAAGACAACCACACCCAATATAAGTTACACTGGGAGATCCTAGCTAGGAAATAAAACACCATGTGACCTCTGCGCCGCTGAGGCCCTGGAAATACTCTACGCCACAGACGACATCTTATACAAAAAATCTGAGGCAATTTCGGCTTGTAAACATAAATTGCACAAAACTTTCCTGTATTACAGCCCCACATTATACCCTAACGGATAGTAGGGATATTTTACGTCTTGATGTGGTAGCTAAGTATATGTTATGTTTATACCATTACTTATTTGCATAGGTAAGTATATATTACCTGTATGTTTTGTGAAGGTACGTATACTTTCTTGTACGTATATTTGATTGTATATGTTATGGCGTATATTTTTATATATTCTGGTACATATGCTTTTGGTTATGTGTATACGTGTGTTTTGCGTCTGTGTGAGTATGCGGGTTCGTACGTATGTAGGGTGTGTGTATATGTGTACTTCGTGTTTTGGTTGACGTTGGTCTCCGAACATTTGTGTATTTACATGTAGGTATGTGTGTGCGCTTGTTATATACGTATTTATTTATTTATATACGTTTATTTAATTACTTGTATACACGCACACACACACACACATATTTATATGTGCGTGTATTTGTATACCTATGGCGAGTGTTTTCGCGTATGCTTGTGTATTTGGATGCGTGTATGTATTTATTTATTTCAATTACCTCTGTATTTTATTTACTTTATTCTTAACTCTGAAGCGGAGAATCATTCGGTTTCCTAGTTAGATTTTTATTCTACGACTCCAGTTATACCATTTACGTGGTTTTGTCTTTGCGTGCAATTGTTCTCTACGTTCCACATATGACGTATTATCTTCGTATTTTACGTTCATTGCCTGAGAACGTCTCTATGAACCACCTAAGAGAATATTAGTCCTCGACTTCTTTTATACCATAAACGGGGTTATGCTTTGCGTGTAATTGCTTTTCACCGTTCCAAATAATGACGTATTATATTCGTTTTTTCCCGTTCTTTGCTAGGGAACGTTTCCACGAACCAAAATATGGTCTCCCTGTCTTCCTCCGGTTGCAACGTTTTTTGAAATATTCACTTCTGCGTTTACAGATTGACTTTGTTAGTTTCAGAAGATCCCGTTAAGGGTGAAAGCAGCGATTCTTTGCTTAAACTTTAATCTGTTATTTTTTTATATATATATATATATATGAATTCACTTCGCAAAATTGTTTAAATCTGAAATAATTTCCAATTTTTAATGGACATTTTGACTAAATTACCATTTCCCATAATATTATGATAGTTGCTTCTATCACAGGTTATTTTAAACCGGATGACGAATTAAGCTTACGAGCCAAGGTTGACGTGGCATGACTTGAACTCAGAATTGAAAGCTCCGAAATTATTCAGTAGGAGATTATACAAGTGGTATAACCATACAAAGAGTGGGGAATAAGCAATTGACTTGAAGTTAGAGGCAGTAATATAATGGTTTCTAGTATAGGCACATGGCCAGTAATTTGGAGCGAGGGAAAGTCATTTAAATCGACCCCAATACGTTATTGGTGCTCTATTTTGTCGACCCTGTAAGGATGAAAGGCAAAGTTAACCTCGGCGGGATTTGAACTCAGACCGTACAGGACCGTAATTCTATGCTGCAAAGCATGGCGTCAGACTCTCTACTGATATTGCCAATCCTCAAGAGACAGTAATATAATTGTTTCTACTTTTGGCACAAGGCCAGAAATTAATCCAGTGTATTACTGGTACATTATTTTATCGATCCCGTAAGGAGGAAAGGCGAAGTCAAATTCGGCGGGATTTGAACTCGGACCATAAAGGGCCGTTACTCTTTGCTGTAAAGCATAGCGTCTGACCCTTTACAGATACTGCCAATCATCGAAAGCAAGAGTGTTAGAAAATACAATGAAAAAGAGGTAAACACGGTGTGAGTAAGAGGTAGATATTTAGATAGTGGTGTAAAGATATAGTGAACTAAAAGAGAGGTAGGCGATAGCTACACATCAAAAGACACTGTGTGGTGGAGATGGATAGAAAAACTTTCATATATATTATATGTATATATATATATATATATATATATATATATATATATATATATATATATAAATGTATTTTCTGTATATATCAGATGTACAGGTAAGGCAGTGTAGTTAATAAATTCGCTTCGCAATCAAGTGGTTTCCGATTCAGTCATACTGCTTGACATCTTGTGCAAGTGATTTAGAATATAGCTTCGCGTTGATTAATGATTTGTGAGTGGAATCTGGTAGATCTAAACTACAATAGTTCGTCGTGATTATATATATATATATATATATATATATATATATATATATATATATATATATATATATATATATATATATATATATATATATATATAATAGAAAACGAAAATCAGTGATGCATCTGAACTCAATTTATTGTGTGCTACAATTATTTCGCCGGCGACCAGCTCGAGACGTGATCATAGTGTGGATCTGTCTGATTCTGGACCCTCAGGTGCGACAGACACGTCTAATGATTTCGGAGCATCTCAATCAATTTCTAGTTGATATAAAATGCTCGGATCTATTTATTGGAATCTTTGAGCATATTATGCAGTGGATATGGCGTATGTCTCTCGGACATGACACCCATAATTTAATTTTGGATATATATATATGAATAGATCCGAGCATTTTATATCAACTAGAAATTGATTGACATATATATATATATCTAAAATAAACACACGAAACAATCACAGAGAATAATTTGTAAAGTGTGTAAGCACACACAGCTAGATAGGTAACTAATTAAAGTTTAACTAGAACTTCAAATATAGATACCTTTTAAAATGATTAATCTCCTTTGTACATATTTCATTAAATAAAGAAATATATTTCAGCATCAATCGGTATATATATATATATATATATATATATATATATATATATATATATATATATATATATATATATATATATATATATGTAAGTTGAAATAAAATGAAAACTAAATTTCATTTCTCACGCTTAATACGGCATTTACTTAAATGTAAGTATGTGTGTATACGTACATACATATATGTATACAGACGTACAGTAGCATGCATATATATATATATATATATATATATATATACATACAGGTACACATACATATATGCACGTATCAGTTTAGCGGACGCTTATTATAACGCCGCTTCGTTCGTCTGTAAACAAACTGAACAGTCAGAATTTTATGCCGTACGGTGTTAAGGCAACCACGTCACCTTTTTGTTCAACACTGACACAGGAACGATGTACTAGTTTCAAGCTTGTTAGCTATCATCAGCACCGTATACCCTTCTGCCAGATAGTTGAACGTTCGAAAGTTTATACTTTCCTTATGAAAATTAATGGGTGAGCAGCCTAATTTGCATATCGAGTGAGTTAAGTCGGTCAGGCATACCGAAAACGATAAGTTGAAATAAAATGAAAACGAAATTTCATTTCTCACTCTTAGTACGGCACTTACTTAAATGTAAGTATGTGTTTATACGTACATACATATATGTATACAGACGTACAGTAGCATGCATATATATATATATATATATATATATATATATATATATTAAGGGTGAAAGCAGCAATTCTTTACTTAAACTTTAATCTGTTATTTTAATATATATATATATATAAAGTTTTGCACCGGCATGGGCGTAGATTTCTGACTGAAACCAGGAAAAGAATAAAAGAAATGCTTTCAGCCCATATCTATAAATTATAATCGATTGTTTCGTTTTTTTTAACAAATATGAGTAATGTAAATGTTTTTATGCAAAATATCAATATTGGTATTAGCTGTTCAGTTCAACAAAAGTATGTAGGATATATATATATATATATATATATATATATATATATATATATATATATATATATATATATATATATATATAACGAAGGAAATGTGGTAAGGAACCAGGTGGACCATAACGCACCAAAGTACTCAATACTTAGGGTAGTAGAGTGGGTAATAGGAACGAGTCCTGAATTAGCCGTCGAAATGGCTTGAGCTCAGCCGTCGGGGTTCTACTCGTTCCAATATATATATATATATATATACTCAGGTTGAATCAGCATGACACCTCATGCAGGATTTAGGACAAACGAGGTCCCAAACATTTGAAAAAGTTATCGTAAAAAATGTTTGGCATCTATATATATATATATATATATATATATATATATATATATATATATATATATATATATATATATATATATATATTGTTATACTTGGGGAGGGTCATATTGTTGCAATAATTTTGCCAGAATTAATAACAGAACACACTCATTGTTTAGTTGGAAAACTCCAGGAAAATCTCCTGTTGAGTGCTTCTAATCTATTGTAATATTGTATTCGTTGAGTAATCAACGAACCATACGAATCTTTGGTTATATATATATACAGAGAGAGGGAGAGAGAGAGAGAGAGAGAGAGAGAGAGAGAGAGAGAAATACATATATATATATATATATATATATATATATGCAAAAGTTTTATTTAAATTGTTGGGATACACAAGCAAATATTTTTATAACTGATATAAAGCACTCGACAAATATTTGGAGTAGATATACGATATTGATAAATGGAAACTATACTTATAAAACCATAGTTATTTCATTATATATATTTCAAGGATACCAAGTTACATTATGGTATGCCTTCATCAGACAAAATGCAATATATAACAGTTTTATAAATAGACATTGACGTACCCCTTTAAAAAGCAACGGTCAATTTTTAAAGGGGTACGTCAATGTCTATTTATAAAACTGTTATATATTGTATTTTGTCTGATGAAGGCATACCATAATGTAACTTGGTATCCTTGAAATATATATAATGAAATAAATATGGTTTTATAAATATAGTTTCCATTTATTAATATCGTATATATATATATATATATATATATATATATATATATATATACATAATATATATATAGAGAGAGAGAACGAGAGAATTATGCTTTATATTTGATTTGTGTATGGTATACATATATCAATATTTAATGCATGTAAACATATGGTTGAGTTAAAACCATATCTGTCGTTAAAAATATTTACAATTACTATTTTTCAAAGTAAGGAGTAGTAAGTCGAATAATGGTATTAGTATTCTTGAAAATGTAGTATCGTGTTCGGAAACATGTTTATCCAACTAGTTATACAGTGATAATAGTGAATTAAAGATTTTAAAGTGAAGGCAGATACAATTGCCGTTCATTTTATCTAAATAGAAGTTCACTGGAAACAAAGTGTACATTTCATTATTCCTTACTACAAAGAAAAACATACATAATGATAATAATAATAATTATTATTATAGGCGGTGGATTGACAGTATCGGTAGAGAGTTGGACGCCATGCTTTCCAGCATAGTTACCTCCCTTTACGATCTGAGTTCAAATGCCGCCGAGGTTGACTTTGCCTTTCATTCTTACGGGGTCGATAAAATAAAGTACCAGTAATGCACTGGGTAATTGCTGGCCTTGTGCCTAAAGTAGAAACAATTATTATTATTATTACTCAGCATAAAGTTTTGACCCTTTATGTTCTGAGTTCAAACCCCGCCGAGGTTAGCTTTGCCTTTCACCCTTACGAGATTGTTATAATAAAGCACCAGTAATGCACTGGGGTCGATTTAATAGACTTTCCTCTCCCAAAATTGCTGGCCTTGTGCCTATCATAGAAACCATTATTATTATTATTATTCAGAAAAAAGTTAAAACCCTTTACTTTCTGAATTCAAATCCCGCCGACGTTAGCTTTGATTTCATCCCTACGGGGTCGATAAAGTAATGTACACGATTTAATCGACTTTCGGCTCTCTACCAAAAAACTGCTGGCATTGTGCCTATAGTAGAAATCATTATTATCATTATTAACTCTATGCTGCACACACCTTGCTTTGCAGGATAGAGTTATGGCCCTTTTCGTCCTGGGTTCAAATCCCGCTGATGTTAACTTTGCCATTCATCCTTACGGGGTCGATAAAATAAAGTACAAAATCAGAAACAATTATCATTATTGGTTTCTTATATAAGCACAAGGCCAGTGATTTGGGGGGAGGGGAAAGTAGATTATATCGACCCCAGTGCGTGACTGGTACTTTATTTTATCGACCCCGTTAGGATGAAAGGCAAAGTTAACCTCGGCGTGATTTGAACTCAGATCATAAAGGGCCGTAACTCTTTGCTGAGAAACAATTATCATTATTGATATTATATCAGACATCATGCTTCGTGGCATATAGTTAGGGCCCCCCGAGCACAGATTTGCCTTTCGTCCTTACAAGGTCGATGAAATAAAGTACCAATAACGCATTGTAGATTTAGTAGATTCCCTCTTCCGTTTAAATTTCTGATATTGTGCCAAAAGTGGAAACAATTATGATATCGGATAACATGCTTTGCAGAATAACTTTACTGCCCTTCACATTCTGAGTTCAAATCCCACCGAGGTTAGTTTTGCCTTTTATTCTTACGGGGTCGATAAAAGAAAGTACCGGTAAAACACTGGCCTAGATTTAATCGATTTCCCGTGCCTTTCAAATTGCTGGCCTTGTTTTTAAAGTAGAAAGAATTATTTCAATTACTGGTAATATTCATAACTTCGTTGTACAACAATAGGCAGCTTTCGACATAAAATATATAGTAAACGTAGACGGGTGACTAAATGTCAGCAAGAAAGATAGTGATTCGTAGAATGTCAGCGTGATCGATTGTACATGGACAGAGAGGTTGACCACGCGCTGATAAACGAGAGAATCCATCAGAATATTATGTATTGTTCAGGCTTTCGAAGAAAAGTAGAAGGTTTTATATTAATATTTACACACACACGCACACACATATGTACACATATGTACACACAGTTAGAGAGATATACATTAGATACATACATATACACACATATATAAATATAAGTAAATGTATACACATGAATTATGTGTAAATCTCTCTCTCTCTCTCTCTCTCTCTCTCGCTCTCTCTCTCTCTCTCTCTCTCTCTCTTCCTCTCTCTCTCTCTCTATATATATATATATATGTTTGTGTGTGTATGTGTGTGTGTGTGTGCGTGTGTGTGTGTGTGTTGCTTATAATTTAGGCACAACTCCAACACATATTGGAGAGACGAGAAAGTCGATAAAATCGTTCAGTACATAACTAGTACTTTATTTTTTGTTCCAGGAAGGATGAAAAGTAAAGTACACCCATAGACATACATTCACACCTTTTCATTACACACACAGACACACACACACACACGCGCACGCGCACACACACACACACACATATATACATACATACATACTTACATATATATATATTTTTTTTTTATATATATATGTATGTATATATGTTTATATATATATATATATATATATATATATATATATATATATATATATATATATATATATATATGTGAATATAGACATAGAATATTCGAAAATATTCTGTATGTTTATAATAAACATTTTGAAGACCTAATCGCTATAGAATAGAATACGTCACGTATTACAATTAGATTCTCGATAAAAGCAAGGGAAGTAATCTACGCGTTTCATTCTCGTTAGAAATCATCAGGACTACATATCCAGTGCTTTTATCGAGAATGACACAGCTAGAGACTTATAGAATACTTAGCTGTGTACAGGAACTGGTTTGAAAGAGCGGTTGCCGGTCCGGCAGAAATTAGAAATTGGAATAAATGCTCTGAAATAGCGATATATATGTGAATATAGACATAGAATATTCGAAAATATTCTGTATGTTTATAATAAACATTTTGAAGACCTAATCGCTATAGAATAGAATACGTCACGTATTACAATTAGATTCTCGATAAAAGCAAGGGAAGTAATCTACGCGTTTCATTCTCGTTAGAAATCATCAGGACTACATATCCAGTGCTTTTATCGAGAATGACACAGCTAGAGACTTATAGAATACTTAGCTGTGTACAGGAACTGGTTTGAAAGAGCGGTTGCCGGTCCGGCAGAAATTAGAAATTGGAATAAATGCTCTGAAATAGCGATATATATGTGAATATAGACATAGAATATTCGAAAATATTCTGTATGTTTATAATAAACATTTTGAAGACCTAATCGCTATAGAATAGAATACGTCACGTATTACAATTAGATTCTCGATAAAAGCAAGGGAAGTAATCTACGCGTTTCATTCTCGTTAGAAATCATCAGGACTACATATCCAGTGCTTTTATCGAGAATGACACAGCTAGAGACTTATAGAATACTTAGCTGCGTACAGGAACTGGTTTGAAAGAGCGGTTGCCGGTCCGGCAGAAATTAGAAATTGGAATAAATGCTCTGAAATAGCGATATATATGTGAATATAGACATAGAATATTCGAAAATATTCTGTATGTTTATAATAAACATTTTGAAGACCTAATCGCTATAGAATAGAATACGTCACGTATTACAATTAGATTCTCGATAAAAGCAAGGGAAGTAATCTACGCGTTTCATTCTCGTTAGAAATCATCAGGACTACATATCCAGTGCTTTTATCGAGAATGACACAGCTAGAGACTTATAGAATACTTAGCTGTGTACAGGAACTGGTTTGAAAGTGACGTATTCTATTCTATAGCGATTAGGTCTTCAAAATGTTTATTATAAACATACAGAATATTTTCGAATATTCTATGTCTATATTCACATATATATCGCTATTTCAGAGCATTTATTCCAATTTCTAATTTCTGCCGGACCGGCAACCGCTCTTTCAAACCAGTTCCTGTACACAGCTAAGTATTCTATAAGTCTCTAGCTGTGTCATTCTCGATAAAAGCACTGGATATGTAGTCCTGATGATTTCTAACGAGAATGAAACGCGTAGATTACTTCCCTTGCTTTTATCGAGAATCTAATTGTAATACGTGACGTATTCTATTCTATAGCGATTAGGTCTTCAAAATGTTTATTATAAACATACAGAATATTTTCGAATATTCTATGTCTATATTCACATATATATCGCTATTTCAGAGCATTTATTCCAATTTCTAATTTCTGCCGGACCGGCAACCGCTCTTTCAAACCAGTTCCTGTACACAGCTAAGTATTCTATAAGTCTCTAGCTGTGTCATTCTCGATAAAAGCACTGGATATGTAGTCCTGATGATTTCTAACGAGAATGAAACGCGTAGATTACTTCCCTTGCTTTTATCGAGAATCTAATTGTAATACGTGACGTATTCTATTCTATAGCGATTAGGTCTTCAAAATGTTTATTATAAACATACAGAATATTTTCGAATATTCTATGTCTATATTCACATATATATCGCTATTTCAGAGCATTTATTCCAATTTCTAATTTCTGCCGGACCGGCAACCGCTCTTTCAAACCAGTTCCTGTACACAGCTAAGTATTCTATAAGTCTCTAGCTGTGTCATTCTCGATAAAAGCACTGGATATGTAGTCCTGATGATTTCTAACGAGAATGAAACGCGTAGATTACTTCCCTTGCTTTTATCGAGAATCTAATTGTAATACGTGACGTATTCTATTCTATAGCGATTAGGTCTTCAAAATGTTTATTATAAACATACAGAATATTTTCGAATATTCTATGTCTATATTCACATATATATCGCTATTTCAGAGCATTTATTCCAATTTCTAATTTCTGCCGGACCGGCAACCGCTCTTTCAAACCAGTTCCTGTACACAGCTAAGTATTCTATAAGTCTCTAGCTGTGTCATTCTCGATAAAAGCACTGGATATGTAGTCCTGATGATTTCTAACGAGAATGAAACGCGTAGATTACTTCCCTTGCTTTTATCGAGAATCTAATTGTAATACGTGACGTATTCTATTCTATAGCGATTAGGTCTTCAAAATGTTTATTATAAACATACAGAATATTTTCGAATATTCTATGTCTATATTCACATATATATCGCTATTTCAGAGCATTTATTCCAATTTCTAATTTCTGCCGGACCGGCAACCGCTCTTTCAAACCAGTTCCTGTACACAGCTAAGTATTCTATAAGTCTCTAGCTGTGTCATTCTCGATAAAAGCACTGGATATGTAGTCCTGATGATTTCTAACGAGAATGAAACGCGTAGATTACTTCCCTTGCTTTTATCGAGAATCTAATTGTAATACGTGACGTATTCTATTCTATAGCGATTAGGTCTTCAAAATGTTTATTATAAACATACAGAATATTTTCGAATATTCTATGTCTATATTCACATATATATCGCTATTTCAGAGCATTTATTCCAATTTCTAATTTCTGCCGGACCGGCAACCGCTCTTTCAAACCAGTTCCTGTACACAGCTAAGTATTCTATAAGTCTCTAGCTGTGTCATTCTCGATAAAAGCACTGGATATGTAGTCCTGATGATTTCTAACGAGAATGAAACGCGTAGATTACTTCCCTTGCTTTTATCGAGAATCTAATTGTAATACGTGACGTATTCTATTCTATAGCGATTAGGTCTTCAAAATGTTTATTATAAACATACAGAATATTTTCGAATATTCTATGTCTATATTCACATATATATCGCTATTTCAGAGCATTTATTCCAATTTCTAATTTCTGCCGGACCGGCAACCGCTCTTTCAAACCAGTTCCTGTACACAGCTAAGTATTCTATAAGTCTCTAGCTGTGTCATTCTCGATAAAAGCACTGGATATGTAGTCCTGATGATTTCTAACGAGAATGAAACGCGTAGATTACTTCCCTTGCTTTTATCGAGAATCTAATTGTAATACGTGACGTATTCTATTCTATAGCGATTAGGTCTTCAAAATGTTTATTATAAACATACAGAATATTTTCGAATATTCTATGTCTATATTCACATATATATCGCTATTTCAGAGCATTTATTCCAATTTCTAATTTCTGCCGGACCGGCAACCGCTCTTTCAAACCAGTTCCTGTACACAGCTAAGTATTCTATAAGTCTCTAGCTGTGTCATTCTCGATAAAAGCACTGGATATGTAGTCCTGATGATTTCTAACGAGAATGAAACGCGTAGATTACTTCCCTTGCTTTTATCGAGAATCTAATTGTAATACGTGACGTATTCTATTCTATAGCGATTAGGTCTTCAAAATGTTTATTATAAACATACAGAATATTTTCGAATATTCTATGTCTATATTCACATATATATCGCTATTTCAGAGCATTTATTCCAATTTCTAATTTCTGCCGGACCGGCAACCGCTCTTTCAAACCAGTTCCTGTACACAGCTAAGTATTCTATAAGTCTCTAGCTGTGTCATTCTCGATAAAAGCACTGGATATGTAGTCCTGATGATTTCTAACGAGAATGAAACGCGTAGATTACTTCCCTTGCTTTTATCGAGAATCTAATTGTAATACGTGACGTATTCTATTCTATAGCGATTAGGTCTTCAAAATGTTTATTATAAACATACAGAATATTTTCGAATATTCTATGTCTATATTCACATATATATCGCTATTTCAGAGCATTTATTCCAATTTCTAATTTCTGCCGGACCGGCAACCGCTCTTTCAAACCAGTTCCTGTACACAGCTAAGTATTCTATAAGTCTCTAGCTGTGTCATTCTCGATAAAAGCACTGGATATGTAGTCCTGATGATTTCTAACGAGAATGAAACGCGTAGATTACTTCCCTTGCTTTTATCGAGAATCTAATTGTAATACGTGACGTATTCTATTCTATAGCGATTAGGTCTTCAAAATGTTTATTATAAACATACAGAATATTTTCGAATATTCTATGTCTATATTCACATATATATCGCTATTTCAGAGCATTTATTCCAATTTCCAATTTCTGCCGGACCGGCAACCGCTCTTTCAAACCAGTTCCTGTACACAGCTAAGTATTCTATAAGTCTCTAGCTGTGTCATTCTCGATAAAAGCACTGGATATGTAGTCCTGATGATTTCTAACGAGAATGAAACGCGTAGATTACTTCCCTTGCTTTTATCGAGAATCTAATTGTAATACGTGACGTATTCTATTCTATAGCGATTAGGTCTTCAAAATGTTTATTATAAACATACAGAATATTTTCGAATATTCTATGTCTATATTCACATATATATCGCTATTTCAGAGCATTTATTCCAATTTCTAATTTCTGCCGGACCGGCAACCGCTCTTTCAAACCAGTTCCTGTACACAGCTAAGTATTCTATAAGTCTCTAGCTGTGTCATTCTCGATAAAAGCACTGGATATGTAGTCCTGATGATTTCTAACGAGAATGAAACGCGTAGATTACTTCCCTTGCTTTTATCGAGAATCTAATTGTAATACGTGACGTATTCTATTCTATAGCGATTAGGTCTTCAAAATGTTTATTATAAACATACAGAATATTTTCGAATATTCTATGTCTATATTCACATATATATCGCTATTTCAGAGCATTTATTCCAATTTCTAATTTCTGCCGGACCGGCAACCGCTCTTTCAAACCAGTTCCTGTACACAGCTAAGTATTCTATAAGTCTCTAGCTGTGTCATTCTCGATAAAAGCACTGGATATGTAGTCCTGATGATTTCTAACGAGAATGAAACGCGTAGATTACTTCCCTTGCTTTTATCGAGAATCTAATTGTAATACGTGACGTATTCTATTCTATAGCGATTAGGTCTTCAAAATGTTTATTATAAACATACAGAATATTTTCGAATATTCTATGTCTATATTCACATATATATCGCTATTTCAGAGCATTTATTCCAATTTCTAATTTCTGCCGGACCGGCAACCGCTCTTTCAAACCAGTTCCTGTACACAGCTAAGTATTCTATAAGTCTCTAGCTGTGTCATTCTCGATAAAAGCACTGGATATGTAGTCCTGATGATTTCTAACGAGAATGAAACGCGTAGATTACTTCCCTTGCTTTTATCGAGAATCTAATTGTAATACGTGACGTATTCTATTCTATAGCGATTAGGTCTTCAAAATGTTTATTATAAACATACAGAATATTTTCGAATATTCTATGTCTATATTCACATATATATCGCTATTTCAGAGCATTTATTCCAATTTCTAATTTCTGCCGGACCGGCAACCGCTCTTTCAAACCAGTTCCTGTACACAGCTAAGTATTCTATAAGTCTCTAGCTGTGTCATTCTCGATAAAAGCACTGGATATGTAGTCCTGATGATTTCTAACGAGAATGAAACGCGTAGATTACTTCCCTTGCTTTTATCGAGAATCTAATTGTAATACGTGACGTATTCTATTCTATAGCGATTAGGTCTTCAAAATGTTTATTATAAACATACAGAATATTTTCGAATATTCTATGTCTATATTCACATATATATCGCTATTTCAGAGCATTTATTCCAATTTCTAATTTCTGCCGGACCGGCAACCGCTCTTTCAAACCAGTTCCTGTACACAGCTAAGTATTCTATAAGTCTCTAGCTGTGTCATTCTCGATAAAAGCACTGGATATGTAGTCCTGATGATTTCTAACGAGAATGAAACGCGTAGATTACTTCCCTTGCTTTTATCGAGAATCTAATTGTAATACGTGACGTATTCTATTCTATAGCGATTAGGTCTTCAAAATGTTTATTATAAACATACAGAATATTTTCGAATATTCTATGTCTATATTCACATATATATCGCTATTTCAGAGCATTTATTCCAATTTCTAATTTCTGCCGGACCGGCAACCGCTCTTTCAAACCAGTTCCTGTACACAGCTAAGTATTCTATAAGTCTCTAGCTGTGTCATTCTCGATAAAAGCACTGGATATGTAGTCCTGATGATTTCTAACGAGAATGAAACGCGTAGATTACTTCCCTTGCTTTTATCGAGAATCTAATTGTAATACGTGACGTATTCTATTCTATAGCGATTAGGTCTTCAAAATGTTTATTATAAACATACAGAATATTTTCGAATATTCTATGTCTATATTCACATATATATCGCTATTTCAGAGCATTTATTCCAATTTCCAATTTCTGCCGGACCGGCAACCGCTCTTTCAAACCAGTTCCTGTACACAGCTAAGTATTCTATAAGTCTCTAGCTGTGTCATTCTCGATAAAAGCACTGGATATGTAGTCCTGATGATTTCTAACGAGAATGAAACGCGTAGATTACTTCCCTTGCTTTTATCGAGAATCTAATTGTAATACGTGACGTATTCTATTCTATAGCGATTAGGTCTTCAAAATGTTTATTATAAACATACAGAATATTTTCGAATATTCTATGTCTATATTCACATATATATCGCTATTTCAGAGCATTTATTCCAATTTCTAATTTCTGCCGGACCGGCAACCGCTCTTTCAAACCAGTTCCTGTACACAGCTAAGTATTCTATAAGTCTCTAGCTGTGTCATTCTCGATAAAAGCACTGGATATGTAGTCCTGATGATTTCTAACGAGAATGAAACGCGTAGATTACTTCCCTTGCTTTTATCGAGAATCTAATTGTAATACGTGACGTATTCTATTCTATAGCGATTAGGTCTTCAAAATGTTTATTATAAACATACAGAATATTTTCGAATATTCTATGTCTATATTCACATATATATCGCTATTTCAGAGCATTTATTCCAATTTCCAATTTCTGCCGGACCGGCAACCGCTCTTTCAAACCAGTTCCTGTACACAGCTAAGTATTCTATAAGTCTCTAGCTGTGTCATTCTCGATAAAAGCACTGGATATGTAGTCCTGATGATTTCTAACGAGAATGAAACGCGTAGATTACTTCCCTTGCTTTTATCGAGAATCTAATTGTAATACGTGACGTATTCTATTCTATAGCGATTAGGTCTTCAAAATGTTTATTATAAACATACAGAATATTTTCGAATATTCTATGTCTATATTCACATATATATCGCTATTTCAGAGCATTTATTCCAATTTCTAATTTCTGCCGGACCGGCAACCGCTCTTTCAAACCAGTTCCTGTACACAGCTAAGTATTCTATAAGTCTCTAGCTGTGTCATTCTCGATAAAAGCACTGGATATGTAGTCCTGATGATTTCTAACGAGAATGAAACGCGTAGATTACTTCCC
>OZ024742.1:329032218-329044718 GCA_964016885.1 Eledone cirrhosa
TTAGTTACGACCCGGGCAAATTTTACCGCGGTCAGCTTGGCATTTTCTTTTTCTGTGGTCGATAAAATAAAGTACCAGTCCAGTACCAGTCCAGTCAATATAAGAGAAATTCCCTTTCCTCTTAATTAGAAAGAATTATTATCGATATTAAATAAAATGATAATTATAATAATATCAATAATAATTGTTTCTACTGTTGGCACAAGGCCATCATTTACCCAGTACATTACTGATACTTTATTTTATCGACCCGGTAAGGATGAAAGGCAAAGTTAACCTCGGCGGGATTTGAACTCAGACCGCAAAGGGACGTAACTATGCTGGAAAGCATGGCGTCCGACCCTCTACCGATACTGCCAATAATAATTATTATCATTATGTGGCAGATTGGGATAATTAGTAAATTGCTGGAGGAAATGCCAACTAGAATTTAATAACGGCCTTCTCTAGATGTTGCCATGGTTGAGTGGTTCAACATTCATATGGCCCGTATTAAATCCGAATGCACATCAAGTGTCAATGAAATCGGCTAGACCGAAAGTGAGTGGAAGCTCATTCGATGAATCGTACATGTAATTCAATTATATAGCTTTGTCACATATTGTATCATGTTGATTCAACCTGAGTATTAAGTTAATGGTACATATGTCTTTAGAATACTTAATTAATTTAACCTGTAGGTAATTCATATATGTATGAGTTCGTTTCTGTGATTTTTTTTCTTTCCTGTATGGAAATTAGATCGATGAAATATGGTCGACTAAAGATCTGTTAAGGAGGTACCCGACTATGGGCTGGGTGAATTGGTCTGTTTACACTATGTGCTTGTGTGCACGGAATGAACATTTCACTGAAGGCACATACGGTGGTTGTAAGAGTAATCAGGGATCTGTGATGTTTCTTGATTGATTCGAGGTTGCGGTTCTGTTCTCGAGGGCATCGACATCACAAATGTATTAACGTAATTCACAGGTAGAATCAACGTAACAGTGTGTATGGCGAGGCTGAATTACAGTTATAGTCCATCTGACGGGCTTTTAAAATACTTCCGTCTACTCAATTTCATTCATATGGCAATGGTGGGATCGAGGGTATAAGTGACATATGCCCACGATGCAAGGTAGTGTAATCTTACAAGGGTTTTATTAATTGCAAGGTGAATTCTTTAGCCATATAGTTATATCTATTTGTTTTTTAATTTAAATCCGGAATGGAAAGATAGGCAGGTGGAGATCAACAGAGTAGATGATTGTAATACAATAAGGCCCATTCAATATACTTTTACTTTTCACTTCAAATATACACACGCAGACGGTATGTATATAGATATATAAACAGGCACGATGTGCTTCTGCAGATTTCCTCTAGCAAATTCCACTCACTCATTGCGAACTGATTAACCACGTAGACATGCCTGATTGATTGCGATATAAACAGAAAACAGTGTTTACAATTGAGGAACGTTTTTATTGGAAGAAGTTAACCACGTGGTTAAAGTGATATATGTACGCTATCAGCACAATTCATTGATTAACCAGAAAATATAGCAAGTAGTGATTATTTCAATAAGTTTCTTTTCCTTGTATTTTGTTGTCTTCCGTTTGTTGGGCTGGCGTTACCATTAATGCTAACCAGGGCGCAGATCTCAGAGAAGCACGTTACTGAAATTTGAAAGGTCACAGTATTATTGGAATTTGTAAAAGTAAATTTAATATGTAATAGTTTCCTGTGATCAATAAACAGTCCACTAAACATTTTTGTTGTATAGTAGCATTGTGGAACTATCCAAAGCGATGGAGAGGGTAATACATGATTTGTGTAGGAGAGTGTGGGCTGCTTGGTGGGAAAGGCTTACTTTCTAATTTGTTAATGTGGTCAGAGCAAGAAATATCAAAAACTAAGTTGGTCAACTTGCCAAACTCCTAAATGAAATTATTTCACAGTCAAAAAGGGTGAAGTGGGTGAACATTCTAGTGTGTTAATATGCCAGTTTACTCCTTTATTCTTCAAATTGATCGTGCCATTAAACTACGACCATGCTGGGTATACGTCTCAAAAGGATTTCGACAATCATATTGACCCTTCTGCTTATTTTTTCAATGTTTCTTTTGTCGAATTTCTAAGTTACGTATCATAAGTTAGTTTCTGAACGTGAAATGAAATCGGGATACGCTTTGGATTTCTTCAAACCCCTACAAGCATGGATAAATGAACGCAAAACATATGGTTAAGGAGCTCACTTCCCAATAATTACATCCCAAGCTCGATCTCGCTGTATGGCACCTGTGGAAAATGTCATTTACCTACCTTATCCTAGGATTGACCCATGCATTGTGAATGACATTGGGTAGTCGGAAGCACGTCAAATTGTCTAGAATTATAATTCAAATGGTTAACATTTTCACACATATTATTACACTAAATTTCGCTGAGGATTATGTTGAAGAGACATGAGTAGGCTCTTAACGCTAGTCGAACAAGTGGAATGTTCACTGATGAAGCCGATGTGGATATATTTTATAAATGACAATATGACTATAACCTGAGCACATAACTGCCGAGCGACACGACCTGCTGGAAATAACAGCCATACCTACCACAAATATCACACAATGAACGGAAGATATATCATAATATGTATTCCTAGGGTCACTTTGTTCAAAATTATGATGGGATGGTCGCAGCTAGAATGCTTTTGACAATTGATTTTGTTAACAATACTGATATGAGCCAAACGATAACATATGCTCTGTAAAGTATATTCAGCAGAACATACATGATTTGCAAATGTGCACTAATGTACACTCACATACACCAGAGCATACACACACACGAATACACATGCACATACACAAACACGTATACACAAGAACGCACACACGCATCTCGCTTCTTCTTTGAAATCCGTCGAAGTCGATGATGTTACATTTCAAGGCAGCCGGCGATAGATACATACATGGATTTATATTCTAATACGGGACATACAGACTTGAAACAGTTGTTGATCAATATGCACACACACATGCACAAACACAGAACAGACTCCTGCACGCATTTATTCATATCTGTGATGTTCCACTGGTTGTATGCAGTAATAACATGCTAAATGCGAATATTCATCTGCTCTGAGGGATAAGCCCCATTAAACACGTGTTAACTTAGATACATACATATGTAATACACACAAGCATATGCATATATGCACAACAAGAAACACATTTCTACATGTCATTATATATGTGTAAAACACACCTTTAGACCATACTTATTCTCGAATCTACATCCAAGCGCATACATATATATATAATTTACACATGTAAACATAGACTCCTACATAGAAGCACATAAACACTTTTTTTTTCTTAGGGAGGTATGTAAGACCAAGTAAGTTCGCTTCGACCTCCAAGTCATTCTATGGAAGTCCTCTATGTGGAGTTTATCCAGAACCAGCGCCTTCTTCCAGTTATACGCTCTATTCACCTAAACGAAATGATTTCAACTTTGTTAAAATATCGAAACTAATTTTTAACAGTTTTGTCTCTGATCACACTATGAAAATTGCTAAGCTAATATTATTTTTTACAATCCACACTAACACTTGCGAAACAATGTTACAACTCATAACACCATATGATACTCATCTCCACTTTTGATATTTCTACAACACTGCTACGTAGGAAAGTTTAGTGATATATTTATTCCTCGCAAAAAATTATTTAAATATATAAGTTTGTATAAACTGAGAACCTTTAAAGTTCAGGCAGCTGCTTAGTTGGGTTGACAGTACCAACAGCTCTAATTTTATTTGAAATTCAAAGGGACTGCCTTGTTATATAATGTATCACACTGGATCTACCAGGGAATTGCGTTTAGGATAATTGTGTCCGAGGACATAATTATTTATGTTATTTCAAAAAGTTAATAGTTAAATTGAATACTCTGATCCTCAGGATAATCAACGTGGATTTCATTAATCAACTGGTTTTTACGTCAAATTCTAGCATGCCTACATGTGCATTTTATCACAACGTGTTTGTATTTACAGCACGCGCGCGCGCACACACACATACACACACACACACACACACACAGGTACACACGCGCGCGCACGCACGCACACACACACACACACACACACACACACATACACACACACACACACACATGTGCATACGTATAAACACTTTGTATTTAAAACATTCAAGTATTAACTGAATGAATACACAATACTTGTGAGCAAATTGTGAAATATATTTTCAGAACTAATAATTACTCAGTTACCAGATGAAACACTAATATATATATAAATTCTCGGCAGTGTTATATATGTCTAAATTCCCTCTATATTTTTACTATTTTAGGATTGGTGACAACGATTTTGATTAAACTGTTTACACAATAGGAGCAGGTGGCAGAGAAAGAATCGTTTGGAAGCGAGAAAAAGATTGAAGAGGGGAAGTAGCAAAGGAGACAACGAAGTGTAAAAGTAAAGTAAAAGATAGAGGAAATAACAAAAGAGCTCCGAAAGAAATTATGATCCGGATTGATAAAGAAACATTTTGATACCAACCCGACCCGTTCAGGTGCAGGCTCTCTGAAACAAAAATCTACCAAGAAATATATACAAGAACTAATGAAATGATTGATTATTTTGATGAATCGCTCAAAATTCTACATACATTATTTGAAATATAGCATTTCCTTAGAAATGTGGTAAAGGTATGTTTTAAAGAGACGTGGTAATATCTTTGGTGTATACCCGGATTAAATCGGGCATGTCCAAATAAGAGCAAAAGCAGCAGCATAGTTCTAATATTCGAGCCTTTACTCACGTGGCTCGAACTATTGGAAACACCAACCAATTCTCTTTCTAGATCTTATTTGTCTTAAGATCGGAAAAGGAACATTGAATAGTAAAGTTTAGATGACCATATCTAAAAGGAATGGTTCCAATTGGAATGCCGCTAATTATAGATCTGCTCGATCAGGGCTGATTTTAGGTTATATTACAACATCAACATAAAAGCAAGAAGACACATTGTATTGAAGCCATAACAACTGCAATAACAACAAAACTACCTACTACTATTACTACATGCAAAAAAGTTGTCAGAACCACAAATATATATTTTTAATCGATGGAATTTTGCGATTAACATTTCACAGCATGGCATATTAATTTATAACAAAAAAACAGATTATTATTCCGATATGATATCGACTAGATTAAACTGGGATTACAGTTTATCCGCTCAGTTATGTAGATGATACGCAGTCTATTTATCAGGTTCGTTATGGTCAGCGGACTTTTAAGTGCGTTCATCTACACTCTTCTTATTACTTACGACACCAGGCTATATATGGTTGACGGACGGTTTGTTTCTGTTGATGATCTACCAAGCACTGATGTACTCCATGAATACAGCTATGGAGATCGCGTCAACATCGCAAGTAGTCAAAGTAAAATGCAAGATTTTCAGAAACGCAGGAGATTGTTGCATCCAAGATCACCACCATCATCACCAACCTCACAACCACCATCCCTGGGGACTTCGACGATAATGATGATGACGAAAGCACCAACACTTCCGCAATCATCACTGCTGAGAAGACGAAGATTGTATACGCAGCGTCATCAACAGATGCAGAAGAAGTTGTTAGTGTTGTTGTTGCTGCCATCTCGGAGGCCTGATCAACAGACTAAGAAAAATAATTGGCCACGAGGCTTCGTCAATGATCACCACGGACGTCAGTATCACCAACAACGTGGATCTGTGATAGACGATGGTATCGGAGGTGGCTTATCTGAGTATGTTGACCAATATGACCCGAGCAACAACAAAAAAACTCACATCTCCCAACTTACTGGTCAGAAATCATCATTATCATTGCGGTCATCATTATCATCATCTTCATCATTGTCATCTTTATCTTCATCGGAATCCTCATCGTTATCATCGTTTAATTCATTAGCAAATTCTATAACACCTTCGGAAATACCTCCCTTGTTAAGACGATCATCATCATTAAGTTCTCGTCCTCTCTTCCGGTTCCGTTCTTCAACAAATTTGCCGTCTCCGTCAATGAAATCCCTCACCAATTTATCAGTGCTCAATTTAATTAGAAAGACTATTCGAACGACGAAAATCCATGATCGGCGGAAGAGGCGACACAAAATCTCCCACAACTATTATAGGGACCAAGTGATGTCTAAATTTGGTAGTTCACAGCAAGAGAACAGTATACATTCAGTACGGTCTGTTGTTAAGTCTTTACATGTAGATTCCATCCAAACCCCAGTTTTACAGACATTTAAAATCCCCATCACACCCCAGACTCAGCAGGCCGTCACCAATCAGGTGCAGTTGTCTAAATCCTTGCCTAGTGTCAACAGCCCAAGTTCTATAACTGATTCATTTGTCTCAAAACCTATGTCATCGCAGTATAGCCATACAAACAACACACATCTCCTGTCAGAAGCTGATAGCGAAACTAGATTTGAAAGTATGAGTTTAATAAAGCCCCTTGTTAACAGCAACAACAACTATAATAATAATACTAATACTACTACTACTACTACTACTACTACTACTAATAATAATAATAATAATAATAATGAAGGTGACAATGATGGTGCAATGAAGAAAATGGAGTCTGTGACAAATGAATGGTCAATGAAGAGGAAGGTTGTAAACAGTTTCGGAGAAGTAGATGACAGCGTGAAAAACGAACGGAAATCTATGCACGGCACTACTGACAAGAGTGGTCAGTATACGGACAGAATAATTGATGAGGTCAGCGGTCTGGAGAGTGAAGATGACGTAACAACTATGGAAAGAGATGGAGTAGAAGAGGGAGGGGAAGAGGCGGTGGTGGTGGAGACGGACGCTGAAAGAGACGAAGAGGAGGAAGAAGAAGAGTGGTGGGATGAAAGCAAAGGAAAAGAAAAAGAAAAAGAAAAAGAAAAAGAAAAAGAAAAAGAATGTGATAAACAAGAAACTAAAGAAGAAAATACTAACATCAACAACAATAACAACAAGAACAATTCTCGAAATATTGATCAGGAGCAGCTCTCTCTTAAATCTTCCACGTCACGGATTGTAACAATTCGAGATGGAGTGTCAAAAAAACTACCCCAGGCTATAATCATTGGAGTAAAGAAAGGGGGTACACGAGCCTTGTTGGAATTTTTACGATTACACCCGGATATAAGAGCACCCGGACCAGAGCCCCATTTCTTCGATAGACACTATACGAACGGCCTGGAATGGTACAGGTAAGAGATAATTTTTAAACCAATTTCTTTTGTTTTTTTTTCTATTCTCAATGTCCTGCGTCCTCATGAAACACATTAGCGAGACTTTCTTGAAAATTACAAAGCACCACTAAGACTGTATCACATGAAATGCTAAAGTCTTTACTGCAAAGTTTCACAATCTGTTTACTCACAAAGTTAATATAAATATTTGAGTCAACATATCCCTTTTTAGATATATTCTGCCAATTCATTTCAGTATGGTAAGGGTACATTTTTTGAGAAAATATATTATTCTTATGGAGTTGCATGTGCTGAAACTGAAGCAATTAGATTATGTAAAATACAATAGCATTTAACGCTATGATCAATTACAGCATGATCATATCCCAGCAACACCGGAAAGAGTGCTGTATACATGTATTTCACTACCGTTACTGTAAGTTAGAATCTGTCAATTTACGCCACATTGTCAACGTATAGAAAACAGAAAAAAGCTATCTAAACATATTTAGATATAGCGCAAGCTTGACCGACGGGATTCAATGTAAAATTGTGTATGGGTCACTATGAGCACAGCTTAAAATACTTAGTAAGATTTAGTGTACGGTTATCATATGCTAATATATTTCATTATATATTTTAAAAGTTGAACAATAATCAACACAGCCTGAAAAGAATAACTTTGTTCTAAAATCATTTAAAACATCACTAAAGAACATATGGTGAAATATGGGTTACAATAGATTAGATATTAAACAAATCGTCGTATAACATCATTTATGGCAGGTAATTACCCAGATGCATAACCAGTTTGATTTATTACGCATGCGTTACCGGAAGTCGAAACAGATTCACGTTCTTTATACATCATACACACACACACACACACACACACACACACACACACACACACACACACACACACAAATATATATATATATGAGAGAAACATCCTATAACACTTCATTATATATGCCGAGGCTGACTTTGCCTTTCATCCTTACGGAGTCGATAAAATAAAGTACCAGTAATGTACTCGGTAATTGCTGGCCTTGTGCCTAAAGTAGAAACAATTATATATATATGTGTGTGTGCGCGCATACACACACGCATACCACACACACACACACGCACACAGACACATATATAAATATGAATATGCCATGAAAACGTTTATAGTGTCTCTACCACGATAAACTACAACCAATACACACTATGAAGTGGTTGCAAATACAAAGGACCTCCAGTTGTAGAAATCATGACCAGAGGAGAATTTTTGTATAAGAGATATTGCCCCTGATACATCTGAGATGAGAGTAACACCGAGGAAGTCTTAGTCTGTGATCACTTGTCTAAAACATGCCAACATGAATAAATAGACGTTGAATTACACACACCAATACACACATACACAGGCAGAGAGACAGGCAGAGAAAGACATACACACACGCACACACATACACTCATATATATATATATACTATTTTTCTCGGTTACTTTTCTAAAAATGCCAGACATACGAAAATTATAGATGGTATCAAAACAGTCTTTTTTATTTTGATATTCGTTGTTTTAATTTCGGCTCTTTTTTTTTTACTTGCTACATTTTACACATGCTTCACTTTTGTTCCACTTTCTCTGCACTTTGAATTTCAATTGAGTGTGGCCATATCTGGAGACATTTTTCTGTAGTGGAACTTCGTATATTACTTTTCGGTCTGTTGAGTTGCAACATATGATCTGTTTAGCTTAACAATACTCCCAGAGGATCTAGACTTAATAGTTTTCGCTTATTTTCTTCGGGTTATGTTTAAACTATTTCACAGCATATCTTTTGACAAACTTCTGACATATTTCCAAGAACAGACTTCTGCCAAACTTGTCATTCTTCTAGCACTTGTATTGTTTTCCTTGTGTGCCAGAGTCTGCCAGTCAAATGGAATGTGAGCAGTCGGCACTTCAGGGAAATACCATCAACATCAATCTTCTTTATAATAGCATTAGGTCGCAATGGGATATTTATTATTATGGATATTGTTGTTGAACGACGGATAGTAAAAGGCAAAGCAGAAAATACTTTTCTCGTCGTTCAAACAGTGACTCGGTTTTGATTTTCGC
This sequence comes from Eledone cirrhosa, assembly GCA_964016885.1. Taxonomy (NCBI): domain Eukaryota; kingdom Metazoa; phylum Mollusca; class Cephalopoda; order Octopoda; family Eledonidae; genus Eledone; species Eledone cirrhosa. Next base: position 329,041,595 of record OZ024742.1, read on the forward strand.
TATACTTTTACTGGTTTCAGTTATTAGAACATGTTATTTTCCAGTTACGGGGCATAAGCACACACACACACACACACACACACACACACACACACACACACACACACACACACGCGCGCGCACACGCACACGCACAAACTCACTCACATACACACACACAAACACACACAAAAATATATATACCCACAGGCACTACGACCTTATACAGTTTCCGTCTAACAAACTTCCGTTCGCAAGGCATTGGCCACACCAACAATGTAGTAGTTCTTTGACAAGATATCGATCAATGAGACTCTATCCGAAACTACGCGGTTTCGAAGTGAACTCCTTAACCACGCAGCCATATCTGCGTCTGACGTTGTCGTGACATAAACATTATGTGCATGCAGTATGACCTCATTATGAGCTTCTTGGTTAGCTCCCATTGCATGGCATCTTGGGCATCATTCACCATAGCGTCCGGCAAACCAAAGCCTTATGTTTGAAATTGGGCACACAGAATGTGCATGGAATTTCGTGGGATGGATTGTACCTACAATTCAAGCGACCACGTTTGTCAGATTAAATGACTAGTAGATAAGAATGCATGTTTATGAATCAGTGGATAAGTAAGTGTAAACCGTGTTTGAGTAATCTAGAAGCTCGATATATTTTTCAGTCATATAAAGTATTTACTAAGTTGCCAAATGTCTTCATGGCGAATTGTTAGAATCGTTAAAGTGTTGGATAGAATACTCTGCTGCATTTGTTTAGAGTATTTGCGCCCTGTGATCAAATCTCACCAAAGTCAAATTTGACTAGATTTTCGTCTCTTTGAGATCGGTAAATAAGTTCTCAATCGAGAGAGATGTGAAAGTGATATTGCTATAGCGACGAACGGCTGTTTGCGATTATCTGCTCCGACTCCTTGCTCTCTGTTGGCGACAGCTACGGCGACTCTGAAAAAAAACTTTATCAATGCAGATGGAAAACTTTATTAATGCAGATGGAAAACATTCATGTACAACTGCTGGTTTTCTATATATATAAAATAAAAAGAATCGTCCAGCTCAGCTTCTTACCTAGGAACTTTCAGTGCAGATCCATAGAGTCGAGATACACACGGGGAGCCCAAATAGAATGATCACTAGAAAGAAAATCGATAAGACGTTTTCATTAATGCAGTTAGAATATATTGAAAGTTATTAATAATAATATTTGTGCCAAACAAGAGGGCGAGAGATACAGATTTGAGAATTAATTCCTACGTGGTACACTCTTTCATTCATCTTTCCAAACTGGATCCAGATAAACACCACTCACATAGTGGATTCGATTCAGTTTAGCACATCATTCTTTTGATCTATTAATTCAATGAGAGCAATCAATATATGCAATGTGTTTGCCATTGCTGTTGTTTAGCGGCAGGTAAGTCTGATCGCATTGATTAATGATCAAAGGGGTTTCAATTCTAACCATCTGTTTGTATATTATGGACTACAGCGCATTGGTATATGTGGAGTGGAAGCGTATATTCCTTTACTTTAATTTAAGATTCTTGCGATCTGACGCTACAAACCCTACATTCTATCCAAGAGTACCTAGTGGGTTTTATATGACGCTGCGTGTACCCGACATAAAGTGGTAAGCATCTCATCAGAGCAATGCCGATTTAGCACTTATATTATTAACACCAACAAAGGGAAATCCTAGAATCAATAGAGCCTCGAATAAAATTACGTTTGATATTGATTCCAGTTCTCTACATTTTACGGTCAAATCCCAGCGAGGTTATGTTTGAATTTCCGCCTTTCGGTGGGCCATTAAAGAAAATATCAATCATGTGTTTGGGAAAATGTTAACAGTCCTTACTCACACTCAATATTGCTGGGCTTGTGCTTGAATATAAATAATAATTGACACGAATAACAGACTGGTGCATTAGCAGAGTCGTTAGTGTAAGATGAAACCTTTTGCAGTAGTTATGCCTGCGTTTTCCTTTCAGACTCCATACACCTACGAATTCAAATGTGTTTATCATCCTTCTACTGCCAATAACAAATAGTGCCATTTAATTACTGAAACTAATATAATCGTCTTTCCGCACCGTATGCGACGATAGCATTGTGCTTAAATTAGAAAAACCCATATACTCTTATAAGTCTTTACGTGGTCGATTACCCTGCTAAAATTAGCAGCCAGATATCGCTCAAATTACATGCATCGATACTGAATAACGAAAGGGCGCATTGAAAAGAATCGCCTTACATGCCCCTAAAATGATAGTGATTACCGCTAAGAATACATTTGATCTTGAGTGTGCTGTATGAAAGAGTTTACATCGAGCTGAAAAGTAACATAATTGAAAAAAGATATCATTATCAAAATACACCTTATTTCTCTTATGCTAAATTCATAAGTTACGGAATCCTGGACTAATATATCATTGAAAGCGAGTTTGTTGTATAATTACGCTAATAAATATATGATACGCATCTTCATCCATATCAAGTGAACGAGGGTGTAATTTGCTGATCGTCCTACATTAACGCAGTTCTCAGTGAGTTTGACATATCATGTGAGAAGTCTGGCCCTTTGAATCCTTGTACAACCCATATTCAATTATAGAGTAAATCCACAAGCCTCGTATTTAAGCAGTCCCATCTACCCAATTTCACTCAAAATACCTGAGTTTAAGGTAAACTAGACTTGCCGAAGATGCAACTCAGTGATTTTCATTATTCAGCCATTCTGTGTCTATCGTAAATATAACTGATGTTAACAATATTACATTCACGTAATTTAAGCGTTATATAATATGTTTAACACTTAAACGTTAATAAACAAGCAGGCTGTTTCGGTGATTGAACCATAGGTGCTTGAATCCAAGACCGATCGTCTTATGTTAAGAGAGGTTTCAGTCATGAACATCCTGTTTTTATTTTTTTTCAAAATTTCAGTATATAGGTGGCCACATAATCCAAAATATCCTCTGTCTCTAAACGCCATGATGTAATTTGTGGAAGATTTTGTGATTTTAGGAGGTCTCTTAGTATTTATTTTATGTTCTGCCATCAGGTAGCATCTGTTATCGTTTTCTTTGAACTGAATCTGATGATATGCTAACTTAATGTTAATTAAACAG
>OZ024742.1:329052218-329057218 GCA_964016885.1 Eledone cirrhosa
TATATATATATATATATAAAATATATATATATACATATATATATATGTTACACCTCTATTCTTTTAAACATATATATATATATATATATATATATATATATATATATATATATATATATATATATATATATATATATTTCGTTTCTGGATTTGTTTAGCAAGATTATTTATCTGAAAACGTGTGTCGAAACCGATATTTGAGGGTCATGTTGCCAATAAGAAACACACGCACCAGTAACTTTCACTTCAATTTATTATAATAAATTTATAAATTTAGGAATTTATAAATTTCCGGCTGGTTGGTTGGTTCCACAACCAGATGGTTGTTTATATATTGTCAAAGTTCTTTCGTCACACATTATGTGACCTCTTCAGTGACTGGGGATTATTTTCCTTGTTTTTGTGCATCTCCTTTGTTCTGTCCTACGCCATCTTATTACTGTGTGTGTGTTGTGTGCTCAGTCTGCGCATGCGCCACATCCGGGTGTCTGTGTGTGTTTATTTTCGTTTATTTATTCGTTTATTTACATGTTACTGGTTGCTTGTTTGTTCTATGTGCGTGTGTGTTTTCATTTTGTCCTTAATTGTAAGTTGTGATGTTGCTGTTCCACTCATGTTTTCTATTTAATTTTGGTTGTAATTCTTTTATGTTTATTGCCTCTGTGATTTGTCTAAACATTGCGTCTTTTCTGTGTGTAGATTCTATTTTTATTTCTATGTTCTCTAATTTACCCTTATGTTCTATTTTAGCATGTTGGTAGAGTACAGATGATTCTTTGCTATCTTGAAGGTCTCGCCAGTCTTCATTTATCCGTTCCCCTACACTACGAGCTGTCTCACCTATATACACTATATTTTTATCTCTACATTGTTCTTCAGTGCATCTTATGCTATATACTACATTTCTAGTTTTACAGTTAATATGGGGGCTTAATTTACAGGTTATACATTTCTTATCTATACAGGGGGGGGGGGGCCTTTGAAAAGGGTATGTCTTGCTAATATGTGTTTTTATGGAGGTACCTGGTCTTTCTACTATCTTAATATTGAGTTTATGTTTATCTAGGGCCCTTCTAACTTTGTAAGCTAATTCACCTCTAGGGGTTGTATCGATGAACATTACACTCTGGTATTTATTGCTATCATACCATGAGTTTATTCTATTTGCGTTATTCCTAGTTCTTTCTATTCTATTCCAAAATTTGCTCCTATGCAAGGGGCAGGTCCCATTTGTGTCATTATTTACCATTTTTTCCCATTTGGTTCTGGCTCCTCTATACACTCTGATTTTATCTCTCTGATTGTAACCAGAGAACTGCATACGGTGGATGAAGTCTTGTATGTGTCTCTCTAGTTCTTCGGGATTGCACATGCGGGACACTTTTCGCATCACCCGTACCAAATCCGCAATCAGTATGTTGATTTTGGTATTGTCCGAAACAGCCGAGTTTCGGCTGATCAGATATTTGGAAGTCAAGGGTTTGGCATAATGGGAATGGAGGATTTGTCTTTTGTTATTAATGGTATCTAACCAGAGCTCTGTGTCTAGTACAGGTAATCGATGGTTGGGGTGTTTGCTTGGGTAGTCTATAGTAACTCTAATACTCTGGTGGATGGAGTTAGCTATTTGCTGGATGGTTTCCATTGTGTTTTTCTCTAATTCCTGACTGTTCTCTAGTGGGGGTGTTTTAACTACGATGTTTATATCATCAACCTAGCGGGAGTACATTATCAGGGTTAAGGGGTCTTCTAATTGTTCTTTAAGTTTAAGTTTAAGTCTACTGTCCCACCATACCATGAATAAGTTAGCTATGTCGCCTGCAATATATATAAATATATATATACGTAGGTCCCGGGTTGAGTCGGGGATAACCACAGTAAGTAAGGTACTCAATACATGGCAGAGTAAATTTTTTTTATTTCATAGAAGGAGCTTCTACAGGACTAGTACTGTTTCATTCAGATGAAATCTTCAGGAAGCATTCAGATGAAATCTTCCTGAAGATTTCATCTGAATGAAACAGTACTAGTCCTGTAGAAGCTCCTTCTATAAAATAAATAAATATATATATATATATATAAATATATATATATATTTATATACATCTATATAAATATATATATATATTTATATACATATATATAAATATATATATATATGTATATACATATTATATATATATATATATATATATATATATATATATATATATATATATATATACTGATATATTTCCGCCATGTACTGTGCCGTTTGTTTTGTTAATTTTGTTTACCTTTAACACTCACACACACACATACGCACGCCCCCCCCCCCCCACATATATATATATTTATAAATATATCTATACATTCATTTGCTGGTTCCGATCATACCACAGTCAGGATGGGGCATCGCTTTGATTTAGCGAATGATATTGACCCGTGTACTACATGTTAGCTATTGAACAGTCACGTTACGAGATATAAGTACATACACTCACGCGCGCACGCAAATATATATATATATATATATATATATAGCAATAATAATAAATTTGAAGACTAAAATCCAAAAAGGGCTCGATAAGGATAAATATATAACAAATATATAAGAACCGTAGAGCAAGTATTTATTAAAATAACAGATTAAAGTTTAAGCAAAGAATCGCTGGTTAGTTTCAGAAGATCCCGTTAAGGGTGAAAGCAGCGATTCTTTGCTTAAACTTTAATCTGTTATTTTAATAAATATATATATATATATATCTGTCGAGAGCTTTATTCGATTTGTGATATTTTGCATTCTCGCAATAATACACAACTGAATCATTCGCTTAATAGAGGTGTTACCTCCCTTGCTGAATCCCACGAGGGGTCAGTAATAGACACACTATCTATAGCATCTTGGAGCAAAACCCGTTGATAACACGACTTCCTTGTTCATCATCTCACCAGAAGTCCAACATTCTTTATGTAGGCGGACAGTACCTGATTTTTGAGTCGCAGAAACCAATACTGGATTTTACCATCAGTCCAGGGTCCGGGAAAGTATCAACACATATATTTTTATTGTTTGACCCGAATTACTTGGTCGTTTTGTTTTGACTGTGCGGATGATATGTTTAACCATCATCTCAGTGTGTTTGGCCCTTAACGTATGTTGTAGCTCTGATTCATATGATTCATCGAGCGCTTGCCACACATATCGGACGTTGATTTTCGTTAATACCTGAGCTGAAAACGATTCTCGCTAATTTATATTTGTATATTGATAGATAGATAGATAGATAGATAGATAGATAGATAGATAGATAACCAGGATTAAATTACATATAATTGATTTACGAACGTTTCGATCAATAACACAGTAATATTCATTTCTGCTCTTTTGGTCTCTTCAAAATCCATCAAACAACATAAATAACATATATTTACAAACACATGTCCAAATATCTTAAGTCCAAAAAATATATATTTCTGTTTTTGACTACCAAAATCCATTTAAAAGGCATTACTAAATCTGAAGTTATATTAGAATCTATAAGGTTGCAACTCCACACAACCATGCTTTTCTTCTTCTCTCTCTTTTTCTTTCTCTATCAATTCTTATTATGTGAGGAGTCGGTACAGCCACACGGAGGCACACAGACACATGCGTGAGATATAAATAGAAGATCTAACGTTACCGATGAAAAATAATGGTGTTACGATACTTATTACGAAAATCGAAAATTGGTGATTAATACTAATTAGTAAGATTTTTTGTTTGAATCTTTTGTTTTAATATCCAGAAAGGATATGTTACTATATTGAAATATATTTGCTTACATAAATTGTTATGTTTATATTTACCAAATATTCGGAATTTTTCAATTGATATATATATATCTAGTTATCAGTCGTTTAACATTGTTATATAATTGATTCTCTGAGATTCATGGAGATTCTTTTGTTGATAAACATAATCATGATATATTTCAGTGTATCGATGAAAGAAATTTAATATGTACATTTATGTATATATACATACATATATGATGGCTGCCTCCTCGTTAACGAGTATGGCCATTGCACGATATACCATTATTAATAATTATTAATTAATTCTATCGTGCAATGCCTGTGCGTTTAAAGTGAGGAAAGACTGTGCAATGAGCCAATCCCACTCTCTGAGCGACAGTAACTATAACCCGAAAAGAAGAAAAGATCAACATCATCGGTAACTACTGAGACGCAGGTTTTATATCGGAGTTATCCCAGTTTCCTGAGTTGCCTTCTCCTAGAAGAATGCCCTGACAATAGATAGGGGTCCTTCACTCCCAGTGGTTTAACCGGGCGATCGGGTGTCCAGCCAGACTATTTCCATGTCCCACCGCATATTCATACATATGTACATGTGTATATATCTATTTACACACTTTTGAAAGGCCGTTGTCTCTTATGAGTTCTTCCGCCCTTTGTCAGGTCTTTTTTTTCCTGCAACCCCACCAAGTTTACTTGGTGAGGAGAGTGAGTTTGGACACATACATACATACATATATATTATATTTATATATATGAAAAGAGTCAGAATCCCGACGGCTGAGCTCCGGCCGTTTCGACAGCTAGATCATAACTAACCCACCATATACATATATATATATATATATATATATATATATATATATATATATATATATATATATATATACACAAACATACACAGCTGTACACGCACAGACCAGCTACATACTCACATAGGAGATACTTATACATTCACAGTAACATACAAATAAACAACAGGTACTATGGTGTTCCTTCACATATTTATCACATCTATCAACACCCATCACTCAAACCCTTCTTTTATTCATTATGCAACCACTCTCCGCCTTCTCTGTATCTCATCTCTTTCACTCTCTAGCCATTATTCAAATCCTGTATTTCAATATCTATGTTATTTCCCCACCCACGTTTCCGATCACATCCTCTCCTTTTTCCTAGTCTTTCTTTCCCATAACTCACACCATCTCTTTCACTCT
>OZ024742.1:329071832-329074332 GCA_964016885.1 Eledone cirrhosa
GTCACTGTGTTCTGAGTTGATTTAAAACCAACTGAGCCTTTAATCATTTCGAGATCCATAAATTACTAGTCCTCTACTGAGGTCAATACTCTCTCTCTCTCTCTCTCTCTCTCTCTCTCTCTCTCTCTCTCTCTCTCTCTCTCTCTCTCTCTCTCTCTCTATCTATATATCTATATAGCCCCCCACCCCTGTATCTCTCTCTAAACCTGGTTTACAATGCCTATGATAATGTCCCTAATTTTCTTAGCAATTAAGCCCTTCCCACAAAAATAAACAAAGCAAATTGATACTGAAGAAATTACCACTGTCTTCTGTTTCTCACTGTATATATCATTCAACCTCATCATGTCCCTTCATGTTCACAAGGAGCAGCTGTTTTATACTTGAGCACTTCTTTACTGAAACGTATTGCAGTCATTCAAAGCTTGTATTCTGTGTGACTTTTAATGCATTTGTCTGCAAACATTTGTATGTGCAGACCAAATTGGAAATGCATTGTGTGTTGGGGGTCAATGTAAATAAAAAAAAAACACACACACACAAAATAATGATTAAACGTATCACTGGTTTGTTTCCTTGAGCCAGATGCTTTATTTCACGTTTTTACAACACATATCAGCCTATAAAAAAATCAAAAAAATCACTGAGCACCGACAGCATCTGATGATTATCTCTTATGATAGAATGGTGTCCTCTTCAGGGACTAGTCTCATCATAATAGGAGTGGGCACCCTATAATTAAAAACACATAAGAAAACTCCTATGAGATACCATCTCGTGGGAGAATAGTTAAATTTACATAGATGTGAGTAGTAACCCCCCCCCCCCCCCCCACACACACACACTCATTGTGTGTATATATATATATATATATATATATTTATATATATATAATTAAAAAAAACATTTAGGAGTAATATAAGAAAGAGAAAAGGTGTAAGAGACAAGCACATGGACAGTTCATTCTCGTTGGATGTCTTCTTGGGATAATTTTAGTTTCGTGGTCTTTATAATACAGATCTATTCACCACCATCGCATCTGGTGTCCTTATCATTAAAAAATGTCGGAAAAACCTCTTCTGTGATATATCTTGGTAAGAATCCAGTCAAACCAAGAGAGATGTGAGCTAACAGCCATTTTCCCTTTGTTTCGATGTAAGTGTGTCACATTAAACAACATAATTTCCATAGATGATATAAAATATATGCGAAATAACAGAGATTTTATTACTAAAGCATATGTTATTTTATAGTTTAATTAAATTACGGTTTAGTTTATATATATATACATATTTTTTTGCTACTAATCCACTGCGATTTCAGTATTACAACACACAATAATACGAAAACAAAGCATTTATTGATTCAACAACGTAATCAATGAAGGTCTCGGGATGAAGAAAATGAAGTTACTTACCAGATATGGCCCATGAACCGTAGCTTGCTGAACGCTGGTCTAATGTTACTTCTATCTCACTAAAATATGAGACAAACAATAAACTTGTTAGGTTTTGTTACTGAATTAAGCATTGTCGCTTTCGAGAACGTATATAAATTCGCGAGTAAAAGCAAACAGACACGATCAAAATAAACAATCAATATTTAAGTTTATTATGAAAAATGTAAAAAAAAATCGGATAAGAATATTCTGACCTTTGTACATTTCAATCACCCTATATAATTTCACAACACAATAAAATGCCACGGAAGTAAGTTAAGGTAAACATGTCAGTTTGTTTAAATACTTTTTGTGTATGTAAAATTGTCAATGTTACATTTTCATAAGCACTGTATATTTTCCTACTCAGTCGATCATAAGGAAAAGCACGACGTAAGCTGGCTTATATATAAAGACTGCTCCTATGGCATTTTCTTAAATTCCTGCCAAAAATCTAGATTAACCGGGGCTGTATGAGTTACCTTCGTTCCTTTTTCCATGAACTGCAATTTGTTTCTTTTGAAATTGCAAGGATAGTCTCAGTTGCTTAGAGTCGATTCATCAGTACTTTTATTGAGACAGCGAATCTCTGTTTGTATGTATACATATTAGGCACAAGGCAAGTGCTGCCTTATTTTTATCAACTCTGTAAAGATGAAAAGATAATCTAACTTCAGTGGGATTTGAAGTCAGATTGTAAAGAGCCGTAAATACATGTCGCAATACATGTCTGATACGCTAAGGACTCTGCCAATCCACTGAATTTAGCAACACTGCTGACTTTCTCTTCCACTCAAAACTTAAACAAACCGTCTGCGGCAAATAATATATATAGTTTTGTAGATTTATGTTTTCAAGTGCTTATAATAAAAGCGGATACACAAAAAACTCACACAAACGACTCACACAAACATATCACACACGCACACACACAAACACACATATCAGAGCTTCTGTTAGAGCTTTGGCATTGACGAGGTTTAAATAATCAGTTTGCTTGAATAAATGCCATAAATGTTATGCCTGTAACACATTTGATTATAGCTCACGTCTTCAAATTCT
>OZ024742.1:329076832-329106832 GCA_964016885.1 Eledone cirrhosa
TTTTTTAAAAAGGAATTTATTAGGTATTGACATATGTTTCTGTAACAGACGGAATACCTATGTATCGCTGCTTGCGTAATCATATAATGTTAGCAAGTATTCGATAGCAAATGTATAATCAGTTGTCGCTTCTTCAGAGATTTTGGATAAATTCAATTTATCCAAAATCTCTGAAGAAGTGACTACTGATTATACATTTGCTATCGATTACTTGCTAACATTATATGATTACGCAAGCAGCGATACATAGGTATTCCGTCTGTTACAGAAACATATGTCAATACCTAATAAATTCCTTTTAAAAAAAAAGCACTTTCATTTTATATTCATCCTTTCTATATATATATATATATATATATAGGGAAAAAAGATGAAATCGAAAATGCAAGAGGAGACTTTTTTTTTTTAATATATTTATTTGGTTCCTTTACCGGTTTCGACGTCCTTCTGCTTTTCAAAAATAGAATTGAGATGGAGGGTTTATGGTTTTTCTCAGATGTGAGAAAAACCACAAACCCTCCATCTCAATTCTTCTTTTGAAAAGCAGAAGAACTGCGAAACCGGTAAAGGAATCAAATAAATATATATTTAAAAAAAAAAGACTCCAGTTGCATTTTCCATTTGATCTTTTTTCCGTATACATTCACTCGTGTAGGACACCTCCGTTTTTTTTCTTTTGTAAGAAAACCTCATTTTCTAATATATACATATATATATATAATTGGTGTTGGATGCTTAAAGCGTCCGTATGCCGTAGGCCGTTTGATCACTCGATGCTCTCATAGAGCAGAGTATGATATCACAGAAAAAAAGAGATTCAGTGTTGCGACGAATGGAATTTATTGAACATATTACAATCGTTTCTCTGGCGACCAGCTCGAGGCACGATCGATGTGATGATTGAATCTGACTCTGAAAATCGCAAGTCCTCAGAGACGTCTTGATTCTACGAAACAGATTTTCCGCTTAGGAAAATCTGCTTCGCATACTGATTCTCCTTTTGTCTGTGATATATATATATATATATATATATATATATATATATATATATATATATATATATATATATATATATATAGATACACACACAAACACATCTATCTATCTATATATATATATTGGGTGAGGTGAAAGACCACTGGTCATTATTGAAAGTCGACATTAAGTAGGAGCAATAATATTAAGAAAGACATGAACGACACAACAACGCTTTGTTTTGAAAATTTTGAAAGTAGATTTATAAGTATGAATTTTGACATGATTTTCGTAGTTGTCTCTGTGGCCTAGCCGTAAGTACGAGAGACGATGGAGATCCTGGCCTTGGTTACAAGCCTGGTCAAGAGGTACATGTAACCGTTTTCAGTTTTTTTTATTTTAAAACTAATAGAAAAAAGAGAAAACGTTTACCGGGCACCCTTCTCCCGACGAGGACTGAACTTGAGACCAGCATCACCGCCCTTTATGATTCCTCCAGCTGGGCCACCGAGACAGCTACAAAAGTGTAAATAAATTTGATAATTATAAACCTATTTTCAAAATCAAAGTTAAAAAGGTGTGGTGTGGTTCAGGGCTTTCCTAGAGCTATTACTAATATTTAGGATCGACTTGTCGTCATTATTGAGAGCCTCTGGATTTCGCAAAATACAGAATAATTTTTATTGTGAAGGTAAGATATTTTTCCGCAAAAATTTGATTGCACTGTTTTGTTTCCACTTATGTATTCTTTGAAAATGTTATTTATTCATTATAAAAATTAAATGATAGCATTCTATATGTAGGTGGGCCCCTTGCATCACCTGGTAACCAATATTTTTAGACCCACTCCGCCAATGCCTACAGTATTGTTTTAGTATTTTTCATTAGAAATATGATAACAAGTGATTTAAAAGGTTGAAGTTTATCTAAAAACATCCTATCATAATTTTCTCTTAACATGTTTTGTGTTCCAAACACCAATTTGACGAGTTAGCCGTATTAATAAATCTCTCATAGTTTTGGATTATTTTCAGAATTATTTAAAAATCAATTTCATAGAAATGTGGTAAGGAAAATGTTAAGAACTACAACTAAACCAACTTCTTGATGCTGATATTCAGATTAAGATCATCTCAGATCTAATAGATCCACGGTCATATTCTGCTCCAAACCGCCTCATAATTTGTAGTCTGTCTAACGCTAAATTATGCGATGTGTCCCTTTCATTTATTTAAGACGCTCGGGTGTGATTTAAAAAGCTTTTCTTCCTGGTCGATGAAACTCAAAGGCAACTTTCTTTTAGTAAACGCTTGAGATTTTGTGATAATATCCTACAGTCTAACGACCTTAGAATGCTGTCTCCTATTGTTTCTTGTAGCTCGACCTACAATGCAAGAGCTCCCTATGAGGATTTTCTGTAGGAAAGATACATGACCTGAAAGACAGAATTGATAGAATAAAATAACACATGAACGCACACATTCATACATATGAATGCATATATATATATATATATATATGTGTGTGTGTGCGTGTGCGTGTGCGTGTGTGTGTGTGTGTGTGTGTGTGTGTGTGTGTGTGTGTGTGTGTGTGTTATTTCCTTCTATCTACTCTGTCTCTCTTATCATCTTATCTTCCCTACAGAAAATCATATATATATATCGTCATAAAAACAAAAGAACACAAGCGCCATAATATCCAGGATTTAATTTAAAATGTTCAAACAATTCCTAATAGTAGAGGACATTCTCACATGACTACACGCCACTCTCCTACTCCACCCTTCATTCGTTCTTTTTTTTTCTTTTCTGTTCTTGTGGCCTTCAAATCTTTGTGTCATTTCTTACTTCTAACTTAATCCTGACTTCTTTTCTTTCCTTTCTTGTTTCCCTTTCATCGTTTTACCCACCCTCCCCAGTACACCTCCACCACTTTCGTCACCGCCACAACCATCACCATAGCCACAACCATCGCCATATTTACATACATTACAGAACCACTAACTTTTTCTACCTCCCTGCTCTTACTTCAGCCTTCACTCTGTTTACATATTCCACTCTCCCACCTCCAATGGTACCATCATCAGCATATTTACATTTATTGTAGGGCCACTCCCTCTAACTTGCTCCTCTTACTCTTACGCACCCCTCTACACCCCCATCCCCTCGCCATCTCAATATCACAGATTTGTTCACATTCCGAACAAACCCTACTACCCCCACCAATTACCAACACCCTTTTACACAGATACAGAAACATACATCAACGTATTCATATATACACATACATAGACACATTCTCAAACATTGACACACACATATATATATATATATATATATATATATATATATATATATATATATATATATACACTCAACACATATGTGTAGGCAATAACACGTATTCACATACTTATATACACTCATATTCACACATTTATACACACAAACATACACACATCTGTAGGCAAAAACACGTATAGGCAATAAAGAGTATTCACATACTTATATACACACATTCACACATTTATATACACACACTTATACACACTTCTTATACACACATCTTCACACAGAGACCCATACGCAAATGCATACACGCTTATATGTTCATACTCAAATTTATCCACATACAAACACACACACACACATATATATATATATATAGACATACATACGTATTCAAATCACAAATCCATATAGCCAACACACGTTTGCACAGACATTCACAAAAACATACACATGCTCAACTCATACACACATAAATTCAAAAACATACGTAAAGCACACCTACCCACACATCAATTGCCTTCTCTCTGTCTACCACCCTTTATCACACCACACCCCAGGAACAAACGTGGCTCCTACGTGGTCATTCAGCCTGCTAAAAACAGCAACCAAACCTCCAAATCTTCTACGAATCACACGGTTTAAATAGTAAAGATTCGTTGAATTACGAAGCATTAGATAAGATTTTCCTGATTGGAATGCGAGCCTTTGGTCATAGATCTGCAGGATCAGTGCTGAACTGGGACTAAACAACCACCACTTCGATGCCCTTTTCACAATTACTCCCATCAAACCCACAATTGATGTTACCCCTTTCAGTCCATTATCTTCCACTATGCCTTTCCTTAAATCATAATTGTGACGTCACAGCTAACTATTGATATTCCTCCCCATTCAATATATACACAATTCCGCCGCCTCACCATCCACTGTCGTTCTTTCTTCTACATCATGTATCAACGCCACGTTGAATATCTAATGTAGTATTAGTAATAGCAGCAGCAGCAACAGCAGCAGTAGTAGTAGTAGTAGTAGTAGTAGTAGTAGTAGTAGTAGTAGTAGTAGTAGTTGTTGTTCTGTGGGTAATGTTGCTGTTGCTGTTGCTGTCGTTTTTCAGGGGATTGTCGGTGTCAGTGCTTTGTTGATGCTGGGGGTGGTGGTGGTAGTGGTAGTAGTTGTGGCATTGATGATGATTGTTGTAATAGTGGTGGTGGTAGTACTGCTGCTGGTAGCGGTGCTCTCTGCAGTTGTTATAGTTGTGGTGGTAGTGCGGCATATATCATAGTAGTGGTGTTGGTGGTAATAGTGTTAGCAGCTCTTTGTTTTGCCTTCTTTTGAAGCCAAAGAATATAGCAAGTCTTTGCCTCTCTTCTTTTGTCATCTAATGACGTTTTAAGCTTTGCCTTTCTAACGGTCTGCCTCACTTTCCTATACACACAAACACATTTGCTTACATGTGTGCACATGTCCATGCACACACACACACACACACACACACACACACACACACACACACACACACACACACATAGACAATTCACAATAACGTAGTAGTAACACATAATACAGAATTGACAGAAAACTTTTGTCAGATCTGTATCTCCTATTATTTAGTTAAATCGTGTGTGTATATATATACATATTTATGTATGAATCAATGTATGTATACACACACATATACCCCCCTCCCACACACACATACTCACACGCACACACACGCACACACACACACACACACACACACACACACACACACACACACACACACACACACACACACACACACACACACACATATATGATATCCATATAGGAATATGTGTAAGTTTTGTATTTTATTATTCTATGAGTTCAAATCTCGTCGGGGTTAGTTTTGCCTTTCGTCCTGGCAGGGTCGATAAAATAAACTACCAATAATACACTGGTGTCGATCTAATCGACTTCTCCAACTCCCAATATTGTTGGCCTTGTGCCTAAATCAGAAATCCTTATTTTCAAGAATATCATTAGGCTTGAAGCCATTGTGAGGCACCTTATTAAAGGGTTATATATATATATCATATCTATCACAAACCTTAAGGCTTTTTTCATATGTGATAATTATTTTATCGATCTATTGATGTCTAACCGACTATTTACAGGACGTAAACAAACAGTAAATAGAAAGGCAAAATATTTCGTTCAACACTATACTGTTAACAATTTAAAAACATGACGTTATGTTTTAGAAATGTAAACAATATATTCCGTTACCGTATGGTGTTGAATGATATGTTTTGGTTGAGGCATTTATATCGTATTTAATTCTGAGGAATCCTATTATTAATTATGAAACATATGTTACAGTTAGCAGTGTTTTGTTTCATTTTTTAAAGAATATATATATATATATGTGTGTATGTGTGGGGGGGGGTCTAATTAAAAGCACGAACGAAACAGCAACAGAGAACGACATAATACAATAATGGTATATTAGAGTAAATAGTATAGCAGGTTGGAAAAGAATCTGTTTACTATACTAGACCTTCATCGGAATGTAGAGAGAAAAAAGTGGTGGCTTATGGAAAATAAAATAAAAGGAAGACATTTGAGTGAAGAGAAAAAAAGAAAACGTAGTGAAACGACGAGAGAAGAAAACATATAATTGCTAGTCAACCTTAAATAAAATAATGGCATGTCAACGTATAGGAACAATCTCATATACAGCTATATATGTATTTATAGTGTTACACATACGATGACAAAAGCACGCCCTTTTTTTCGTGTCTAAATGTGTAGACCAAATTGGAAGTTAGACCATATGTTGCCTCAATGTGATCTAGCGGAAGGAAGTTAGCAGGAAGAGGAAAAAAGAGTAAGTTTAGGAAATAGAAAATAATTAGAAGGAAGTACAAGAATAGTTAGAGTACAGAGGGCTGGCGCTCTCTTTTAGGTTAACTCGGCCGTTGTTTAGGACGCATACCTCATCAGGGAGGCGCATTACTGAACCTTAAAGTAACAACGTTTCATACGCATTTGTATAATTTATATATATATATATACACACATACATATACACATATATATATAACATATATATATATATATACACACATATATATATATTTATATATATACAAATATATATATATATATACATATATATATATTTGTATATATACAAATATATATATATATACATATATATATATATATATATATACAAATATATATATATATACATATATATATATATATATATACAAATATATATATATATATACATATATATATATATATATATATACATACATACATACATACATACATACATACATACATACATACATACATACATACATACATACATACATACATACATACATATATATATATATATATATATATATATATATATATATAAGTATGACCAAAGATTAATATGGTTCATTGATTACTCAATGAATAGAATTTTACAACAGATTAAAAACACTCTACAATGAAGTTTTCTGGAGTTATTAATATTATTCAGAATATTAATAAATGAAGACATTCACATAATCAAAATATATGTTTTATTATATATATATTTTGAAGGTACTGTGCTGTTTGTTATAAGTACGTCATCTTCGGGTAAAATACATCAATTCATGTATTTTATCTGACGAGGACGTACTGAAAAAAACAGCACAGTACCTTCGAAATATATATATAATAAAACATATATTTTGAATATGTGAATGTCTTCATTTATTAATATTCTGAATAATATATATATATGTATATATATATATATATATATATATATATATATATATATATATATATATATATATATACTATAGAGATAAGGAACAAGGATTCAGTGTTGCATCATAACATATTTAATAATATGTTACACATGTTTCACTATCGATCAGCTCGAGGCAAGACCTATTGTAGAGCGAACCTGACTCTGTAATCAAGAGGTCGTCAGATAAGTTTATTATATGAATTCATTTCCGATTCTGTGTGTTCAAATCTCTTATATATATGATAATTCCCGGCGATCAAGAAACAAATCTCTCCACATCTTTGCTGTGTAGTGGTGTGGAAGAAATATACAAAGTGGTGGGGAGGGTCGTAGGTTGCTACGATCTATTACACGATTTGATATAGATGAATATAACATGTTTTAGTGTAATATGCAGGATTCACAATTTTCTTAGTTACAGTAAGAAGTGTCAACAATTGGGTCCTTCAGGGTAAAAAACTGTAGGTTTAAATTAATTCATTTGGGAGAATCGGGTGCATAAAAGTGAGAGCAGGCACATTATTGAGGTATGGCAGAGCGCAGTATATTAAGGCGCCTGGTTTGAGTAGGTGCAGTGAAGCTTGAAACTTGTTAATATCTGTATTAAATATCAGAAACGTTGCATAATATAAAATCTAATGCGAAATATAAACTATTTTTTCGCTAGAGTTCAACATATTTTTATCATAATTAATTTGTTGTTTAGATGTAAAAAACCCACCTACTTGAACTATATCTACACCCACGTCTTGCTAGAAAAATAACATAAGATTAGAAGTTAAAACAAATACTGGTCATTAAATGAAACAATGTGTGTATATATATATATATATATATATTTTCCAACAACATGCTCAGCAACATATAGTTACAGCCCTCTACGTTCTCTGTTCAAATCCCGCCGAGGTTAGCTTTGCCATTCATCCTTACGGGCCGATAAAATAAGGTACAAGTAATGCACTGGGGTCGATTTAATCGCTATCATTTTCTCCCCAAAATTGTTGGCCTAAATTAGAAAACATTTTCCAGCATAGTACGTCCCTTTACGATCTGAGTTCAAATGCCGCCGAGGTTAACTTTGCCTTTCATCCTTACAGGTCGATAAAATAAAGTACCAGTAATGTACTGGTAATTGCTGGCGTTGTGCCAAATGTAGAAACAATTATTAATTCTTATTCATGTGATTAACCAACACATGCTCGAATTATACGTGTGTGTGTGTGTGTGTGTGTGTGTGTGTGCGCATGCGTAAGTATTGCCTTTTGTGTCATCTCTATTCTTTTACACGTTTCTGTTATTTTGCAATGATCATGCTGGGTCATAGCCATCATGTGTAGACTTCAGCACTCTCGCTATAATTTTCCATAAGGACAGGCACTTGGCTATTGATCGTCCTTGGCTAGCCCTACAATATGTAGCTCTTCTCTTAGTTATGCAAAACATTTCCCCATATAAGATAATTTCAACTCTGCTTGACAAGCTGATCGATTTACTTTTTAACATTTCTTCGTCTCCATAACCTAAGACAATTCTTAAACCTGCATATTCACTACACAGTCCACCCACTCCCGTCAAATCATGTGACAGTACATAAAACCATTCTACCATTTCCACAATTTTGGATATTTCCACAACGGTCCTACAAGTGAAATCTGTTTAGTGATTTTTCTTTTGATAGCAGAAAATTATTATACGTTTAATTTAATTGCACAAATTTGTAGAAATGTGTGATTTTTTAACTTTCAGTAATGTGCATAGGGAGTGCGCTTTAGGCGGTAGCCTAGTTTGTCTTAATGATAGGGCCAGCCCTATTAATATACATGTATATATATAGGTAGGAGGAACCATTACCCATTATCTTCCCAGATCCTCCGAGACTCACCAGACGGATTCCGTTGATTTTTCCATTAATTTGTTGCAAATCGACGTTTGTGTGAATGACATAAGAAAGGATTGTATCATGAAGGACTAATATTCTGTGTAGGAACAACTGGACATGAAGGCTTATCCGGGGTATCGTGAAATGGACGCAAGATGAGTAATAATAGAAGAGTCGAGTAAGACGGCAGTGTTTGGTCCTGGTATAAGCCTGCTCCGAGGAGCAGAGACCATTGTAGTAGAGGTGGAAAATACAAAGAGAGAAGGCAACATACTTGTGGATTAGAGGGTAGAGTGTGACACTAAGGAATATAGAACATTGCAGCAGTGTTGGGAAAAACAGAGTGAGGAGACAGAACATCTGTAAACCAGAAGCTGGTGTGTGTCTGCGTGTGATTATACCAATACATCACGCTGTTTTTCAAGGAAGGCGGCCGAGAATGTATCTAGGAGCAACAGTATCACCGTCATATATATGGAAATAGTACTGCAAAGTGCCACCAGCATACACGCACATGCGAATATATATATATATATATATATATATATATATATATACATATATATAATATATATAATATATATATACATATATATAATATATATATATATATACGTATATATGTATATATATATATATATTTATATATATATATATATATATATATATATATATATATATACATATATATAATATATATACATATATATAATATATATATATATATATATACATATATATAATATATATATATATATATATACATATATATAATATATATATATATACGTATATATGTATATATATATATATATATATATATATATATATATATATATATATATATATATATATACACATATATATATATATGTATATATGTAACGCTTGCTTTTTTATTGACCATTTGCATGGCTCTCTCTGACTCTCTCACTCCTCCTCTCTCTATCTCTCTCTCTCTCTCTCTTTGTATATATGTGTGTGTATAAGTTATTAATCTTTTGTCTTAATGTACTTATGATGGTGTGTATAATTATTTAAGGGTGATGGAGTTCGTAAATAAACAGCTCTGCATATTTCTAAAATAATATTCTTACAGTAGTGAAATTGTGCTTATGTTGGCATATAAAAACGTGTTTCTGTCACTCCATGCGTATTTATGTGTATTTAGTTATATACATGTTGTTCCAAAAAATGTATACACAATTCAACAGCATTCTAATCAAATATGTATTCATTTTCGAGGACAACATTTATATGCTTATGTCTCTCTGTATATATGTTTATGTATATAGGTATATATGTTTGTATCTACATACATAGGTGCGTATGTATGTGTGTGACGGTGAGTTCTAAGACGTCAGATTCAGTACAATAATCCATCATTCAGAGAAAAAGACCCATTTATACACACACACACACACACACACACACACACACACACACACACACACACACACACACACACACACACACACACACACACACACACACACACATATATATATATATTATGTATTTCATATATTTTCCACTAGAATATTTTGGGATAGTGACTTGCTGCTGTCAGATAAAATAGCTAATTTCTCAGCCAATTCTACATATCAGAACTTCAGAAGCTGTCTCTCACTGGAGATAAACTCATTTTTAACCATCTTCATCTTCAACATCATCATCGCCAGCTGAGATATGATCATCGTTACCCACTTCAAACGAATTAAGACACAAAAACACGTGCGCGCATATATATATATATATGTATGTATGTGTGTGTGTGTGTGCGTGCGTGTGTGTGTGTATTGCGCGTGTTTGTAAGTAGCTGAGTATGTCACAGACACGTGTACTCTTAACGTCATTCTCTGTGAGTGAGACACATTAACAAAGCCTACTTCTTAAATTATGTTCAATCCACCCGAGAGGTGTTCAAATATTTCCGTGCACCAAAATTAATTTATTAAGTTTGGTGTCACGCGCTGCTCTGGTAAATGAGACTGGCCCGATATGCCATGTAATGAGATCGAATCTGGGGCTATATGCTCGAGATACATTCTTCTTAACAATTCCACCTTGCTGTCCCAGAAAAAAAACAAAAACAGCAGCAGCAACAAGAATCATATATTTGTTAACATCAGTTTATCATTTTCTATGTTTTTGTGAAGGTCTTACTGTCTTTCATGTGTCTAATAAACTTTAATAATTGTTTCTACTGTTTTGGCACATGGCCAGCAATTATCCCAGTGTAATACTGGTGCTTTATTTAATCGACCCCGTAAGGATGAAAGTCAAAGTTAACCCCGGGGGGATTTGAACTTAGACCATAAAGAGCCGTAACTCTTTGCTGCAAAGCATGGCGTCCGATCCTCTACCGATACTGCCAATGCACTGCTCTTTAATAAACTTTAATAATATTATCTTAACATGATAGGGAGGTGAACTGGAAGATTAGTTGTGGTATATGTACCGGCACATTGCAGGCGAGGTTCAAATTCAGTTGAGTTCAACTCTGCATTTTATACACCCAAAGTAGATAAAATAGACTACCAGTCAGCTTCTTGTTTTGATTCATTCGAATTACATTCCCTCCAATCGTAGGATTTGGGCTTAAATTAGAAACCGTTTTTACCATAACATTATCAAGTTGAGTCGAAACACTGATGGTATTCTAACACTCAGATTTAACATTCTACCACTGCGTGAGAGAGCGT
Source organism: Eledone cirrhosa (assembly GCA_964016885.1). Lineage (NCBI taxonomy): Eukaryota > Metazoa > Mollusca > Cephalopoda > Octopoda > Eledonidae > Eledone > Eledone cirrhosa. The sequence goes on from OZ024742.1 coordinate 329,088,452, forward strand.
CAATGAAGTCGAAGTTTTGTATTCTTCAAGTGTTTATTGGTGGCTAATATTTTAGCTTATGGCGTCCCCAATAGTCGTGCTGGCTTGAAGAGACAAAAGCAGAAAGAAAATTCAGTACATAGTTAATGACACACACACGCACACGAACACGCACACACACACACACCCACACACACACAAACACATACACACAGACATATATATATATATATATATATATATATATATATATATATATATATATATATGTCAGTTAACACTTTCTCTCCACTGACCTCTTCCTCGCACTTCCACTCACTCACTCTCTGTTTCTCCCCTTCTCACTTCCTCCCGTTCGCTACGAATCCGATATTCCTTTTTTCTCACATCAAATTCACTAGCGAAAGGTCTGTTTCTTACACGCTCATGAATTCACCAAGTTTATGCTGACAGAATAACTATGTTGCTTGTTTTTCTTTCCATCTTCGGTTAGCTTACCCCTGTGTTGTTTACTTGTCTCACTCGCTTTACGCGTTTCACTTGTCCCAATAAATTATTTTAGTTATTGTCGCACCAACGTGAGGTATATGATTTTTAATGCGATGAAATACCAATGATCGTTGGCAAATCAGTGATGAGGGACTCATTTTATAATATGTAATCCATGTGCAACCGTGCAGTATTCTTCTCCCCATATTTTTCATATATATATATATATATATATATAAATATATACAGGGTGTCCCCAAAAATGTATACACACTTCAACACTATTTGGATAAACATTTACCGTTTATACATTTTTTTTTGGGGGGGGGGGGGCACCTTGTATATATATATATATATATATATATAATAATAATAATAATAATTGTTTCTACTTTTTGGCACAAGGCCAGCAATTATCCAGTGCATTACTGGTACTTTATTTTATCGACTCCGTAAGGATGAAAGGCAAAGTTAACCTCGGTGGGATTCGAACTCAGAATGGCAAGGGCCGTAATAATAATATAATAGTATTAAATGGAAAATATATTCCCAGAGCATCATAATTTATTTCGTTATATATATCTCAGAGATACTAATTTATAGTATGTCCTCTTCAGACAAAATAGAACTTATCAGCAAAGTCTATAATTCATTGTTTATATATAATATATATATATATATATATATATATATATATATATTCATTACAGCAGTGAAATAATACCAGTTACTTGAGTACCGTGCTTAGGGAAAGTGCTTTTACAAAGCTCCTGTCCGTTCTGACACTCATATAGACACATTCTAAATTTAACCGTGAGAGGAGAAAATACAATTAATCGATACAAGAAAAGTATCTGAAATTTTTGAAACCTATAGATGTGAAACATAAAGTTAACAACACCTCAGTGTGCGTATGCTGGACCACCGTCGGTCCGACCGACATGTGTTCTTGTTGTCCGAACAACAGAACACTTCGCTCGTCTCAAAGTGGCTGAGCATTCCATTGACATGTGTACTCTTAATATAGTTCTTCCGAATATTTAGCCTGATATTGTGTGACAACGCTGGCGACGTGAATTATTTTACGTTAGTGTAAGTGGCAGAACATCCATCACGTGAAGTCTTAATGTAATTCATTGGGAGTATCAGAGTGAGACAGTGTTAAGAAAAGGCTGGTAAATTTGTATTACACGGACAAGGCATTTCTTTACAAATGGAGCAACGAAAAATTAAATTTTACCAATTAAAATGCTTCTCTACGAGTCGGATTCAACATATAGAACCGTGAATTGAACACCTTAACTACTAAGCCACGTGCATTTGCCAAACAAAAGTGTAAGTCTGGATGAAGAGCTTATATCTGCGAATCGAGTGTAACTAATCTTGATACATTATTGTCCAGCCTGATATCTCATATCCTTCCTAATATTGATAAATGGCAGATTATTGAGGTAATCAGCTTTTCATGCTCACCGTATTTATTATTGCTGTCATCATAATCAACAGCATCAGCAACATCATCATTAATATTTTCATGACCACTATGATTATCATCTTCATCGCCAAGCGAAACAACACTTATTCTAATGTCAAAATCACAATAAATAAATTGTACACACACACACACACACACATATATATATATATATATATATATATATATATATATATATCATGTAAAAATAGAGTCGGATTAAAAACATCGGCGTTTGTCCGGGCTCGTTTCCTTTCGAGTTCAAATCGAGTTTAATGTCACATGATAAACGGTAAGGAGAGAAAATACGAAATTAACCTCGAAGTGATTTGAACTCAAAACGCCATGAACTGGAACATACACGCAAGCCATTGTGTCCGAAACCCTACTGCTTCCACAAATTCTGGAAATATTAACGTTTAATATTTTTCAGATGAAATACCTTGGAATTTGCTTTAATGATGATAATAGTGAGAATTGTTTCTACTTTAGGCACAAGGCCGGCAATTTTTGGGGGAAGGGAAAATTGATTAAATCGACGCCAGTACATTACTGGTGCTTTATTTATCGACCACATAAGGATGAAAGGCAAAGCTAACGTCGGCTGGATTTGATCTCATAAGTAAAGGGCCATAACTGTATGTTGCAAACTATGGCGTTCGACCCTCTTCCGATACTGCCAATCTACCGCCCTTAGTAATAATAATAATAATAATAATAATAATTGTTTCTATTTTAGGCACAAGGCCAACAATTACCCAGTGCATTACTGGTAATTTATTTTATCGACCCCGTAAGGATGAAAGGCAAAGTCAACCTCGGCAGGATTTGAACTCAGATCGTAAAGGGACGTAACTATGCTGGAAAGCATGGAGTCCGACTCTCTACCGATACTGCCAATCCACCAATATAATAATAATAATAATGATGATGATATATATATATAATGTTAATATGTGGGTATAAAATATCCACCACCACACACAATCACGCGTATGTATATATATATATGTGTGTGAGTGTATAATATGTGGATGATATGTGAACGTATGTTTATCTCTATCTAATTATTCTGCCTCACCAATAAATCATTCATTATGCATTAGTGCTTATAACACTGTAAACTATATCCCACAAGTCACCCACCTGGTAATCTATCTTCCTTAATCCTAATTCAATCCTTAATCAGTTTAAATTTTCCATCATATAACGACAATGGAAACAAAGATGGCTGCATCAAACCTTTTAGCGGGTGTACTATAGGTGTGTTGTATGGTAGATATGGCAATGAGAACATGACTTAGTTGAGAATAAATACCATTTATAAAGACTGCAATTAATACAGATTTTATCAGATCAAATTGTCTATTAATTTAAAGTGAAAGAATTTACTAATTGTTGTTATAGTGAATTGGTAGGTAGCGAAATGGAAGATCCGTAAGAAAATCGAAGTTAAATTCTCTACGTTCAAATCCGCCGAAATCAATATTATCTTTCAACATTTCAATGTTGTAAGAGTACCAGTCCAATACTGGGTCGGTACTTGATATCTTTTTCGATCTCTCTCCTTCTAACTCCCTTCCTCCCCACATCTCTCTCTCTCTCTCTCTCTCTCTCTCTCTCTCTCTCTCTCTCTCTCTCTCTCTCTCTCTCACCCACCTCTCTCTCTCTCTCTCTCTCTCTCTCTCTCTATCTCTATCTCCAGGATCCCATTGAGAAAATTGACAGAAGTATATGCGTGTTGGACAAAGTACCTAATAGTGTTTGTAATGGCTCTTTGTTTTCTCAGTTCAAATGCAACTGACGTCAACATTTACCCTTACTTTCACATCAGTGAAATAGCCGTGTCGATGCCGCGTCGTAAAAGACACCATTCAAAGCCAGTTCCGGCAGGAACTTCTTAGGTGGAGGACTTAATAAGCCATCCAATTTAAAACTTACACCAACTTTGTCCCGGTTGTTCATTCTGTTGTAAGCATTAAGGCTAGGCCACTGATTCGAGGATAAATTCCTCTTTCCCGCCCCCCAGTGTTGGAAGCCTTGAAAATATACAGGGTGTCCCAAAAATGTATACGCATAGTTATTAGAATAATGTTGAAGTGTGACACCCAATATATATATATATATATAATATTAATTCAAAATATTAACAAAATAGGTATTCTTGTGATCAAGTATATTTTATTATACATATTTCAGAGGTACTCAGTTAACTTCAAAAGTACGTCCTCATCAGATAAAATAAGATGATGCATGACATACCTGACATAGTAGATGGTTAAGATTCAGTCATGGTAGTGAGTAATATATGACAAAACTCAATATTTATATACCTTAATATTGAAAACATGAGAAAAACATATAATACGTACAATAGAGAGGGTGCGTGTGAGAAAGTTTAAAAATACTTGGCAGCAAAATAACTGCAATTGAATTTAAATTACTGAAGAAAGAGGAAAGAAAAGAAAGGCATAGAGGAAGAAACAGATGAGGGATAATATAGTTAGTAGGAGCCTAGAAAACAAAGGAGAGTTGATTACAGAGAGAGAGATAAAGAGGAATAACTTATGTAGTGTAATAATAAAGGGAGATACTAAATTAAGACAACATTTGGGCTTAGCTTTAGGAAAAAGGAAGAAACGCAATTCATTGAATTATTGCAATATCTAAAAATATTCACCAATCGGAATTTTAAATATAATTGGGTTTATCCATATATACAATATATATCCAAACATATCTGGTTGACCGTTAACATTTAATTTAAGTTAGTTCAGAGTAATGAATAATATTTTAGGTTATAAACGTTAATAAATATCTCTATTAATATTAAAGTATACTATCATATTTAATTTCTAAAATCAAATTTTATGAAATCAAATTTAAAGGATTTACAAACACGAGAAAGAAAACATAATGTTTTTACAAACTCACGAAGGTAAACATTACTAAATTTATTATATAATATTAAATTATTTATAATGTATTGAAAACAGTTTATATTATATAATTTAGAAAATAATTACAGTTATAATTTTTAAAGAATTTTAAGATTAACAATTTGAATGCCTAAAGAATCAAAAAGGATCACCAGGCCTTATAATTAAACTTTAAAAAGTCTGAATTTTAAATTACATATATGCGTTTATCACAAAAATAGACAAAGATTATATTGTCTAAAGACTTAAGATGACACCTCTCAAATAGACATAACATAATATAATATAAATCTATTGTAAAACTCATTCTTTGATTTATTCATTGAACCTTGTTTAACCTTTAAATATATATATATATATAATGGACACTCTCATCGATATCCGACGTATAAGTGTCCAACAAAAGTTAAATATGAGAAAGTGAACTGATGTTGAACTACCCACACACAGTTTTGTTTTAAGTGGTGAAGGCTTGTGTAGGACCAACCACATTTTTGGAACTGATAACACATATCTTCGGTGCAAATATTTGCTACGGAAAATACGACAGCCCTCAAAAAAAAAAAAACCTCTTTGGGTGGACGTTGACTCTGCTGAGTTCCTCCTCCCTTTGTCGGGTCTTGTATTTCATATAAATATAGTTTCCATTTATTAATATCATTGATATATATACATATATATATATATATATATATATATATATATATATATATATAAGTTTATCCCGGGTTTAATCGGGGGTAACCACAGTAAGTAATGTACTCAATGCATAGCAGAGTATGAATATATAATATCGAAATGGCTTCTACAGGACTAGAACTGTTTTATTCGGGAGAAATCATCAGGGCTTCCTTATGATTTCTCGCAAAAGAAACAGATCTAGTCCTGTAGAAGCCATTTCTATATATATATATATATATATATATATATATATATATATATATGTACTGTCTTGAAATTGATGTTATAGATCGGTTTTGGTTGCTCTTGCTTCCCGTCAGAAGCCCACATTAAATAGTGTTGAAAATAAACCATGGCTGAAAGAACGTTTCATCGGAACGTGTAAATTTACAATAAACTAACTGTATGAACAATATTGTCATTTAAGAGAAGTGTTGACTTGATTCAAATTGGTCAGACGTAAATTGTGGAAGCCAGTCGGATGGATTATACGTGTAACTTAAAAGGCCAGCTTTGTCATATACTGTGTCTCACTGATTCTGTCTCAGATTTACGCTAAAATACAAATATCTGTGGAATACTTAGCTACTTCCATTATAATGAGAAAGTTGTTCAGATGATCAAACAACTGGAATATTCATTATCAAAACCGACGGAGAATCCATTCAGTTTTTATTTGCTGTTTGTTTGCAGCAACCAACCACTTTACTTCCACGCTCGGTTTGAAAGACTACAGCTTTGATGTCGCATAACTTAGCTAATTGCGCTGCTAATTGGTTTGTGTATCAGTGTACGTATTCATATATACCAAACGTGTGTGTGTGTATGTAAAATGTATGTGAATATATATATATGTATATGAAACGTATGTATATATATATATATATATATATATATATATAACGGCCATGTGTTTGTATAGATATATATAAAATGTGTGTGCATCTATATATAGAGATATGGTGGATAGAGACAAAGAGAACAACGGCTAATGTCTCATAACTTAAAGGCCTGTCCAAGGAATTGGCACTAAACCAGATATAATGTTAATAACTACGAGAGAGAGAATGAGAGAGAGAGATAGGGGTGGGTGACGAATCACTGTTCAGCCAAGTCTTGAGATTATAGTGAATTGTATACACACACACACACACACCACACACACACACACACACACACACACACACACACACACACACATATATATATATATATATATATATATATATATTATGTGTGTGTGTGTGTTAGTTTGTGTAAAGCTTTTTGCACGTATGTAAGTGGTAAAATATTTTCTCTTCCTAAGAAATCTTCATGAATATGCCTTTCTGCCTTGTCCATTTTAAATCTCATTAAATATGAAGTAAGTTTGGTGCTACCGTTAGAGCGATCTTGGCAGACGCCAAGTGCCCACACATCAAAGAAGTGCATTACTAACACTTAAAGGACCCAACTTTTGTACATAACATTGTTGTGTAATAATTTCCTGTGATAAATATGTAAATCGCTGAGTATATTTGCCGCGTGTTGTTGAAATATGCAAAGCGGTAGAGTGCAGTCCAAGATATCAAATGATTTGGTGTGGATTGTGTAGTGGCCTTAATAAATAACGTAGTATGGTCATAGAAAGATGTATCAAAATATTGGTTCATCAATTTACCAAACAGTAATTTGACATGATTTCATCTACTTATAACTACTGACTTTGCCCACATACCTTCATCCATTTATTCCTTTCGCCTAAACTCAGAAGAAATGAAACAACTCCGAATAAACTGTCAGCTTGGGAAGAAGAAATGAAAGAGATTTTATTTTGTCAACCAATTTGCTAGAAATAAAGACAAATATCTGTACCGTCTTCAATAATAGTTTTTAAGTTAGAGCCAAATCCACAAATTCGGCAGAATGGGAAATCAATAAAATCTATCTAAGTATTTCATTGGTACATTATTTTTCGAATCCCAGTATGATGAAGGGAAAAGTTCACCTCGGCACGATTTGAACTCAGAATGTACTGAGCTGAAACCAGCATTACAGAGCATTTTGATCGACGATCTAGCGTGTCTGCCAACCCAACTTCACCTTGTCCCGTCTTAATTAAGAAAATCAACCGTCAATAATCTAGAACTATTTGAACCAGACGTGTTCTTTCATCTAGGATAACACAGTATAACACTATAGCGCACTTAGATATATTAGTTAATCTTAGGGTAACAATGGAGAACATATATGTTTTTACTAAATAACGATAACACGTGAAAACAATTAGACATGTTAATATTTAACCTATGGTAGCATTGTAGAAGAGTTGAATATGTCATAATTTAATCGAGTATAACTGTAGATATGTCATTAATAAACCTAGAATAACACTATATAACATATAGGCATATTAGTTAATCTAACTTATCAGTAAGGAACATATGTGGACGTTGGACAGCTGAGCTATTAAGCTCAGTTCACAATTATGAGCTCCTAGGTTTGATTCTATTGTGTGTCATTTTGGACAAGTGTCTTTACCATAGTTTCGAGTTAACTTAAGCCTTGTGAGTTAATTTGGAGCGGCCGAAATAGTATGGATGACTATGGGATGGATTGTACCAATAACATAAAAGGCCAGCCTTGTCAAAAATTGTGTCTTGCATTTAGCTAAAAAAAAGCGTCCAGGACACATTTTTAGAATATCAATTGCATACGCTATACTACAAGACAAATTGATCCATTTTAAAAATACCCAGCCATGTCACATTTTGCCACAGTGATCCGGCTTGGAAATTGTATTAACTGTACATTACCTTGTGGGATACTCAACCCTTTACGCCTCAAGTCACGAATTTGTAGTTGCGTTGATCGAACAATCGAATGCTCATTCGTTAAATCGACGGAGACTTTAACATGTTTTGTTCAATACATCATTATACTGGCGGGGTGATTTCCTCAAATTACCTTAACACACACACATACACATACACACACACACTCTCTCGCACACACACAAACACACACACATACGCCCACACACACACACACACACAAACACCCCCCCCACACACACAGATATGTATATATGTATATATTTAATATAGAAATGGCTTCTACAGGTCTAGATCTGTTTCATTCGGGAGAAATCATCAGGAAGCGCTTCCTGGGCTTCCTGATGATTTCTCCCGAATGAAACAGTTCAAGGCCTGTAGAAGCAATTTCTATATTAAATATGTATACTCTGCTATACATTGAGTACCTTACTGTGGTTAGCCCGATTGTACTCGGTATAAACACACACATATATATATATATACATATACATATATATATATATATATATATATATATATATATATATATATATGCACATATTATATCCGACATTAAAATATACAGGAAGTTCTTGGTTGACCTCACATATTAATTCCCACCTTCATTCCTCTCTAGTATTTAATTCAACAAATCGGAAGGTCGCTAATCTAAATTGAACTCATTTCCATCGTTAAATCGTTTATTATTTTGTCTATTGTCTCGCTAGTAAGAATGACTATATTAACATATAAATATTTTCTTTTCTACGCCTGTATATCTTAGAGAATAAAGTGCTGTTTCACCGGGTGTCTGATACACATCTTTTATGTTACGTACTACAAAATATGTGAAGTAATTATTTCATTAGACAAAGTGACATTTGTGTTTGTGATTTGGTTCAATGTCTATAAGAAGTTGATAAGTTTTGCATGTAGGGCGACTAAGAGAGAGAGAGAGAGAGAGAGAGAGAGAGATAGAGAGAGTGAGAGAGAGAGAGTATTTGTATAATATACATGCTAGTGTATGAATGTCTGTGTTTATGAAATAACAATGAACTAATTGTGGGTGTATGTGAAACTAGTGTTGAAAACTTGTGTTGAATCTGTGACATTTTATACTTAGTCACACAATATACACACACGAGGAAATTAAGCACACAGGTATATCTCAGTGGATGTATATATGTGCAAATTGCTTCATGTAATACCAAACACATAGTTCTCTCTCTCTCTCTCTCTCTATCTCTCTCTCTCTCTCTCCCCCTCTCTTTATATATATTTATATATATATATATATATGGGGGGGGGGGGCATATGGACATATGTGTGTGTATATATATAAGTATATATATATATATTAATATATATCAAGTATATATATATATTTATCCTTATTGAGCCCTCTTTGGATTTTAGTCTTCAAATTTATTATTATTACTATATTTATATATATATATATATATATATATATAAGTATGTATACGTACATACATATATGTATACAGACGTACAGTAGTATGTATATATATATACATACATGCACACATATATATATATAAGTATGTATACGTACATACATATATATATACATACGTACAGTAGTATGTATATATATAAATACATGCACACATGTGTATATGTACGTATGGACTTACCGAACATTTATTATAATGTTCGGTTTGTTTGTAAACAAACATCCCGAATTAAGTCGTAGAGTATTTAGCAACCATCGTTGCCCTTTTGTTCAACACTGACAAAGGAACGATGTACTAAGCTTATTAGCTATCGTCACCACCGTATACCTTCCTGCTAGATGATTGAACGTCTGAAAATATATACTTTCCTTATGCATATTAACGGCTGAGCAGCCTAATTTGCATATCGAGTGAGTTAATCGGCCGGGGGCACCGAAAACGATAAACGGAAAAAATGAAACGAAATTTCATTTCTCACACTTAGTACCGTTGTTACTTAAATATAAGTATGTATACGTACATACATATATGTATACAGACGTACAGTAGTATGTATATATATATACATACATGTACATATATATATATGTACGTATGGATTTACCGAACATTTATTATAATGCTCCGTTTCTTTGTAAACAAATGTTCGGTAAATCCATACGTACATATATATATGTGTGCATGTATGTATATATATACATACTACTGTACGTCTGTATACATATATGTATGTACGTATACATACTTATATTTAAGTAACTGCCGAATTAAGAGTGAGAAATGAAATTTCGTTTCATTTTTTCCATTTATATATATATATATATATATATATATATATATATATATATATATATATATATATATATATAATGTGTGTGTATGTATGTGATGTGTGTGTGTGCTTTGATAACATTACTGTTTTAATAAGAAACAGTTGAATAGTTTCCAATAGAGCCACCTACCACCCGCCTTTGAATAGAGGAAGTCTTAACACAATACTGCATTGTACAGTGTTATTCAGACATGCGTTAGCTTGAATAGAGCGGAGTAAATATAACAAGTTGCCTCACTGTTAAGGAACTATCTATATAAAAAGATATCTACAGATAAATAGGAAATACATATATATATATACACTGGAAATATTTCTAGACTTCTATGTAACAAGATTCTAATGATAGTCAATAGTTGGAGAATTCGCAGATTCGTTAGAACTACAGGAGACTGTTTTTTTGTATAGGGCTTGACTCTTTGCACTCTGAGTTCAAATACCGGCGTAGTCAAGATAGCCTTTCCATCTGCCGGAGTCGATGAAATGCCAGTTCAATACTGCGTGAATTTTCCTGCCTACCTCCATCCGTCTTGATATTTCTTTTTGACAGATATCAGGTGTTTAAACGCCCAACCACGACAACTTCCAGCTAACTCTGGAGTTAACGGACTTGTATGTCATGTCATGAAATAAATTTCAATGTTGCTATTGTTGTTTTTGAATGTGGTTAGAATTATTGTGAAGGCACATGGCTTAGTAGTTAGCGTGGTGAACTCATTAAGGAAGTGTCTCAAAGTGAGCTCAACGAAATGGTAATTCTTGATTTCAAAATGTAAATAGTGTATTCAAATGAGATTAACTACATGAGATTGTAAGAAAAGAACAGAGCGCATGAAATATGTATTAATAATGAGACACTGCACAAATATTTATTTAATATAACATATAACAATCATACGTCTTAAAATAATTTGTAAAGTCAACAATGTTATCTTAATTGGTTAATTGTACGATATTAGCAACCAAATAAAGAGGCATATAATATGCTTAAAATACCCTCATGGTTAGTTTCGGTAATGGCACTAATCCACGATTATAATAATATAGATGTTGACTGCAATCGATATTAGACACGGGGATAGTCTTTATATCACTTGTCCACTTGTTTGTAAACAAAATAAAAGAAAACCAGTTCACCTCATAAACTTTAAGGCGCAAAATAAATGTTTCTGCAAAGATTTTAGAAATTGCAGACACCATCAGATCGAAATAAAATACTACTACGATTGTAATCAAAGAAGCAAAAAGCCTTTTCGTTATGTACGATAAATATTTGACTGCTCCGTTTTCTTTATGAGAAGATATTTTGTGTACACTTTGCTAATTAAATCAAGTAAGTTTAGATATTGTTCACGTGACATGAGATTACGATGAAATGAACACTCACCTTGAATCGATATATTACTGACGCTGTAGTAATATTAGATCTACACTATCCAACGAATAATTCCGTATTGAGAGTTATTTGTCTACCATTTCCAGCACGTTAAATACTCACGCAGATAGTTCCTAGTTTTGATAAATAATACTCTTAAAATGGAAAGACGGCTGCAAAATGTTATACATGTACGTCCATGTAAACAGCCGACGGAATTGTTGTGATGCAAGTTAACTTTGCCTTTCATTCTTACGGGATCGATAAAATAAAGTACCAATAATGCACTGAGATAATTGCTGACCTTGTGCCAAAAAGTAGAAACAATTATTTGTGACGCAAGTGACCACTCCACCTCCTCTTTTATCGATTTACTCTATTGTCTCGTCCTTTCGTCTTGCTGCCACCCACCAAATTGTTTAAACGTGGCTATTATTACTATCTCAACTTTTCCAATCTCAGCATCACCTATGGTATTTTTTTTCTCAATGGGTCTAGCTGACAATCTTCGTTCAACATTGTCCAGCTTAATTATATATGTTTTTGGCCTCGACATGTAATGAAGGTTCTGCTTCGCTTTCGTCTCTTAACATGCCCCAGAGAAGTGTTTAATTATCTTGTTAGAAACTGTAACCCCCAAATGGACTAGCAGTATAGTCGGTAATTGTCCGGAAATGTATACGTCCATTTTCATAGCCAATCACCACAGAGTTCTTCTATGTGTTGCAAATTTACACACACACACACACACACACACACACACACACACACACACACACACACACACACACACACACATATATATATATATATATATATATATATATATATATATACACACATGTATGGTCTACCTGGTTCCTTACCACACTTTCTTCGTTATATACATATATATATAAATGGAAAAGAATGAAACAAAATTTCATTTCTCACTCTTAGTACGGCTGATACTTAAATGTAAGTATGTATGAATATGTACATACATATATGTATACAGACGTACAGTAGTATGTATATATATACATACATGCACACATATATATATATATGTACGTATGGGTTTACCGAACATTTATTATAATGTTCGGTTTGTTCGTTTGTAAACAAACAGCCCGAATTACGCCGTACAGTGTTCAGGCAACCATTGTCGCCTTTTTGTTCAACAAATGACACAGGAATGATGTACTAGTTTCAACCTTATTAGCTATCGTCAACATCGTATACCTACCTGCCAGATGATTTAACGTCTGAAAGTATGTACTTTCCTTATGCATATTAACGGCTGAGCAGCCTAATTTGCATATCGAGTGAGATAGTCGGCCGGGTGAACCGAAAACGATAAATGAAAAAGAATGAAACGACTAACTCACTCGATATGCAAATTAGGCTGCTCAGCCGTTAATATGCACAAGGAAAGTATATACTTTCAGACGTTCAATCATCTGGCAGGAAGGTATACGATGCTGACGATAGCTAATAAGCTTGAAACTAGTTCATCGTTCCTGTGTCAGTGTTGAACAAAAAGGCGACAATGGTTGCCTGAACACTGTACGGCGTAATTCGGGCTGTGTGTTTGTTTACAAACGAACAAACCGAACATTATAATAAATGTTCGGTAAACCCATACGTACATATATATATGTGTGCATGTATGTATATATATATATATACTACCGTACGTCTGTATACATATATGTATGTACGTATACATACATACTTACATTTATATATATATATATATATATATATATATATATATATATATGTGTGTGTCTATGTGTGTGTGTGTTTGTTTGTTTGTTTGTGTTTGTTAAGAATGTGTTTGTTTTGTATCTATGTATATGCGTTTGACTGCATGGTTTAGGCAAATATATTATTACATCATGTTATCTAGTTACATATGTATCTAACGATCAAGGAACATATATGCTAAAAAGAGTATACAGACACTCACACTCACACATATACACACAAAGCATCATATACACAGTGTTCTACTAAAGTCGTTTCCACGTTTGAAATAGGAATCTAATCTTTACGCTAATGACCAACATGGCGTCCAAATAACTTTTACATTCAACAACTATACTTAACATATTTTGATAAAACAATTACATTATTAATGTTATTTTTCACATTGTTGCTACTCTCTCTCTCTCTCTCTCTATATATATATATATATATATATATATATATATATATATATACATATATATATATATATAATCTTGTTGACTTACATATTGTTATAATATTGTTGCTTTTATGATTATTGATGCTGATTTACTTTTGACGTGTTTATTATTATGTTATTCTTTCTTTTGTATTATCAACACCATTAGCAGTAGCACCACCACCACTACCGCCACCACTATAACTACCACCACCACCACTACTACCACCTCCAATACCTCCACCAACACCACCACCAACAACAACGTCAACATCATTTGCATTACAAGTATCATTATCACTATCACTATCATCATCAGTCGTCGGAGTCGTCATCATCCTCAGCCCCATCACCACCATCGCCATTCTCGCTACCATCATCTCTATCATTATAGTCCACATCCCCACCACCACAATCGGTAGAGGGTCGGACGCCATGCTTTCCAGCATAGTTACGTCTCTTTATAGTCTGAGTTCAAATCCCGTGAGGTTAACTTTGCCTTTCATCCTTATGGAGTCGATAAAATAAAGTACCAGTAATGTACTGGATAGTTCTGGCCTTGTGCCAAAAGTAGAAATAATTATTCCTACATGTAGGCCCGTGTGACGAATAAAGAAATTAATAGTATTATTATTTTATTATTTTATTATTATTATTTTCATTTGGATTGGCGGTGTCTATGCTTTGTAGCATAGAGTTACGGCCCTTTACGCTCTGAGTTCAGTTCCCGCCGAGATAAACTTTGCCTTTCATCCTTACGGGGGTCGATAAAATAAAGCACCAGTCACGCAGTGGGGTCGATTTAATCGACTTTCCCCTCTCAGCAAATTGCTGGCCTTGTGCCTATATAAGAAACCATTATTTCATTATTATTATTTTATTATCATCATCATCTTTATTATTATTATTATTATTATTATTATTGCTTTCGGTATTATCATTATCGTTACTGTTGTTGTGGTTGTTGTTGTTTAGTCGTTTATCTTGCTACTAAAATGCCGGATGTTTTGATTAATGGAAACCGCTTCACATAATTTATTGTGTAGACAATAGATGTAACAGCACGCCACCAACACAAGCAACAATATAAATAGCATGAACAACAATATTATCGAAAAATTATCTACAACACCAACGCCATCGACATGAACAAGACATAACAGAATATTAGTAGAAGCATCTAGATTCCTCCACATTCTATCCACAAACAACACCACAAACAACAAGAACAGCTGCGTTGCCATCTCTATTATCACTTACTATCATACCCATCATAACAAATACCATCCTCATCATCGGCATCATCATCATCATCATCGGCCTCACTATTACCATCATCGGCCTCACCATTATCATCATCGGTCTCACCTTTACCATCATCACCATCGGCCTCACCATCATCACCATCATCAGCCCTACCATTATCATCATCGGCCTCACCATCATCACTATCGCCCTCACCATCATCACCATCGGCCTCACCATCATCACCATCATCGGCCCCACCATTATCATCATCGGCCTCACCATCATCACCATCGGTCTCACCATCATCACCATCGGCCTCCCCATCATCACCATTATCCCCACAATCATCACCATCATCACCATCGACCTCATCATCATCATTGTTATTATCATCATCATCAAGAGCAACAACAAAAGCATCGACAAAAATATCATCACTAAAACCATCACCAATAACCCCGTCACCCTCAACACCTCCTAGATCATCAACATAACCCTTGTCATCATTATCTATATAAACAGTATCACCATTATCAAATTCAACGGCATAAGCAATTAAAACAACATTACCAGCAACAAAAACACTACCATCACTATCACCCTTATCGACATCCTCATCATCACCAACACTGTAATCATTAACTTAAAATAACAAAAGTTAAGAGCACATCGCCGTCATAGTCACCACCACCACCAACAGCAACAATAATAGGATCGACACTTAAGTTGATTAAATCAAAATACAAACTTCTCCGCCAAGAAAATACTACTACCACCACTATTACTACCACCACCACCACCACCACCACCACCACCACCACTACTACTACGACCACTATTACTACCACCACCACCACCACCACCACTACTACTACTACGACCACCACCACCACTACGACCACCACTACCACCACCGTTACTACTACTGCTACTACCGCTACTACTACTACCGCCACTACTACTACTACAACTACTACTACCAACACTACCGCCACCACCACTACCACCACCGTTACTACTACTACTACCGTTACTACTACTGTTACTACTACTACTACTACTGCCACTACCAACACTACCACTACCACCACCACTACCACCACCGTTACTACTACTACTACTACTACTACTACTACTACTACTACTACTGGTGGTAGTAGTGGTGGTGGTGGTGTTGGTGGCGGTGATGGGGATAATAACAACAACACAATGAATAGAAAGAAACCTGGAAAAAACATCAGCCATTGCAGTAGTGATAACAACAATAATGATAGCAACAGCATCAAACAGACACAGAGTAAACGAGATGAAATTTAAAAAAATAAAATAAAATATTGCTGTTACTCGCTCACACAACTGAATAGCCCGTCCAGAAAAGCGTACACATTAGTATACAGGCATTGATTTACATCAGATGAATGATTATTCACACTTTCGCATATACAAACACATTGTACACAACCAACTTACTTGGCCTTCACACGTCCACATATATTTACGATTGTATAGTCAGTCATATATGATTAATCCGAAGAGAATGAAGTTTAAGAATAGTTACACTTACATCGCAGTGTATTAAATAAATATTGCCTGAAATACAAAATGATAGAGATATGATATAATGGGTATAACGTTAAAATGAGCTATTGTATTAATAACTTCGTCTACACTTTACCCATGATTAATAGGAAAAAGTACTCGACAATAATAACGAATGTCCTTCCCCTATCTCTGGCATTACCATTCCGCAAGCCGCTTGAAGATTTGTATCTGAAGCCAACGACGCCGCACAATTAATTCTACATACGTCTTACCTAGATATAAGCAGTATACTATCTCATTTACAAGTGAGAAGACATTATGTACCTGATCTATCTCTAAATACATCTGGAATTTGAAAAAAAAACAAGAGGAATCCATAGCCATTCTGTTGATAAGCTAATCGTCAACGCCTTTAAGTGTTTCTTTTGCTTTACAGGGAAGTACAGGTTTGCAACTTGCAAATGTTAAACTTAAATTCTCTTTAACACACACACACACACACACACACACACACACACACACACACACACACACACACATACACACACACACACACACACACACACACACACACATATATATATATATATATATATATATATATATATAAATATATATTTAGCGACAATGACATTTCGGCGAGTAGAAATTAGCGAAACGCAACTTCAGGATTGTGTCAGCAAGTGATCAATGGATATAAATATACCAGAGCTAAACATAAGTTAAATGCCATACAAAATTGAGATGATGGTTAAGAAGCCATTAACCACCTAAGCCACAAAGCGAGCAAGCTAAGCGGGTGAAACAAAAACATAAGATTGAAATAATTACCCGGACCCTCAGGAATGATCGTATAATCCGATATAGGGTTTCGGCGACTCCTAAATCAATAATACTGTCTGCTTATAAAAAATAATAAGCCTTTGGTACAATGATCCAACAAGAAAATCACTTTCTCAACAGGTGTTTTGTTCAGGGTGCGTCAGGACTCCAGTGTTCAAAACACCTGTGAGGTCCAAAGGTGAGAAAACCCCTATTTTGGCAAATGAATTCAATATGTGTAGTCATTGCAGACAATTTACAAAAAAACACAAAAAGAATTATAGATATATATAATTATATATATATATATATAATTATAAGAGAGTATTGAAGTTTGCTTGAAGCATTGTGGAATAATAAATAAATATATTTAAGTCGTTTGGAAGCCTCGACAATGCAAATGGGTAAATCTCCGGGTAACAAGATCCGGTGGTGGAGAGAGAGATGTAAGTGGGTGTACGTTGAGATGCGTGGTGTGTAAAGATGTGTAAATGTGTGGAAGAAAGAAGGGAAGAGTATAAAGGATAAAAGACAAATAACAACACAAGAGAGAGTTA
>OZ024742.1:329114332-329124332 GCA_964016885.1 Eledone cirrhosa
GATTTTCACTTTTCTTCCTCGGAACAAACTAAGTTTGCATTTTTTTTTAACATTGTTCGACGCCAAATCATGTAATAGGTTATAACACCATAATACCATTTACACAACGTTTTCTATTTCCACAATGCTGTTCCGCGAGGAAAGGATTATATATTTAATTCAATTATGCAATTTGTATAAAACTGTGATCCTTTGAGTTCCAGTGATGTGTCTCTCTAAGTTGTGTGCCCTAGGCGGCTGCGTAGATCGTTATAATTCTAGTGCCTTCTCTGAGCTTACCCAGTAGTAGTGGTGGAACGTAATCGATTGAATCAAAACAGTACAAAACTGGTACTTTCATATTATATCAGCTCCGTGTGTGGTTCATAAACAACACAATTTTCTACAGTAATCGACCTTAATAATAACATCTTGTTACCAAGTGCAATTTGCCATTTTTGCTTGTGTTCGTTTAACTTAGTTTTATTCATTTACTGGCTTCAGCCATTGGACTGCAGTCATGCTGCTGAACCTCTTGATGGGGTTTAGTCGATCACATTACATATTTGTTAACACTCTTTTTGTCGTACCACAAATATACAAGCATTCATACAGACAATGAGATCCCTACATTTTTTTCCACCAAATTCTCCTCATAGAGGTTTGGTCAAACCCACACTAAATTACCAGATACTTGTTGAAAGTAACACAGTGTGGCTGAACCCGAAACCACGTGATTGCGAAGCAAATACGTTAACTACACAGCTATGCCTCAGCCTATTGTGGATATTTCATCAACTGAGACAGCGGATGTGCCTTTAATGTTCTAAATTGCATCGTCGAAAATGGTTATGGATTCAGTTAGTATTAACCTGCCTAAAGCAAAAGTCTAATTCAAGTAATTATGCAGTGAAGCAAAAACAACATTAATTCAATTACGAATATTATTTTAATCTTTTTGACGAGTAAAGAATACAACTCCAGGTTTCTTGGGGTCTTGCGGGACCTCATTAACTAATCATAGAATTCACCGTATATGGCGAATCGATGACGTGGAAACCATAACGTTGAAGTACAATATACTGCACAACTCCATTTGAATATTAGCATATGAAAAGAAAATGTAAATTACTGCATTTAATTTCTCATTGACACTATCAACATGAAAATAAACAAAGAGTTTAGTCTTTGTCAACATATTTAATGCAGTTAGCAAACTAAATTTCTCTGTCATAGTTAATTAGTTTAATGTTCTCTGTTGAATATGTTGTGATAGTTTTCAATTTTAGTTTGAATCAAGGGCGACCATTTAGCACAATCAGTACACATCACCACCAATATAATTTTACTCAGAATTTAAAGGGAGACAATCATATGCTGCAAAACGCGTGTCCCACGCGCTACCAATCCGGCCAATCTTCCACCCTTATTAATGGTTACTGATATAGGCACCAGATCAGCAATTATCGGAGTGGGGGGAATGTCGAATAAATCGAACCCAGTTCGTTACTGATACTTAAGTTTATCGACCCCGTATGGATGAAAGGCAAAGCTAACCTCGGAGGTGATTTGAAGAACTTAGAAAGTAAAGTGCCGTAAATCTATGCCATATAGCATGTTGTTTGACGATCTACCGTAAATGGAGGACAATGACCAACGATATTATCAATTCTTATCGTCTTTCATATTCTTATGCAAGTGCATGCACGAATTTGTTGGTCAGTGTTTGCCTAGGGATTAGTGACTAAAATGTTCGTTTCTCGATCATAAGGCCATGAGTTAGGTTCTTGGTGCCAAGCTGTGTCCTTGAGCAATATATTTTATTTCTCAATGCTCCAGTTATTTGATATACGAAAAATAATTCTACATGGTAATCAAAGAGCACGCCTTTTGACACACTGTGTCACGCTGAATTTCCCTCAGAAATAAGTTAGAGGTGTATGGGATTGCGGAATGCTCAGCCACGTGAACGATAATTTTACTATTATGCTATTCCCTTGATCAAATATATGAAACACTGTCACCGGAACCGAGCGAGGTCCAATGCACACGCACAGTCATAGGCGTGGTTCACATATTCATGTATGTATCAGTTTGGAAGTAAGTTAATATCAATATATATGTTTTCTTTTGTTTGAAAAAAATGGTAATGAACACAGATGTACATGATATGCGATCATTGGAATGAAATGAGCATTAAACGATTAAGAAGGATTGTCAATTACTCCACATTTGAAGGAAACCAGATTAAGGATGATTTATGAGGACACTGATTGACCTTGGGAAAAACGTAGCTTAATAGTTAGGGTGCAATCTTACGATTATAAAGTCGTGAATTCGATCCTCGGGATGGCTGGTGCATTGCGTTCTTGAGTAAGTCCTTTTAATTCACGTTGTTCCTCTCCACGCAATTGTGATGACACTGGTTCTGAAGCTGCATCGAACTTTAACTTTCCTTTGGAGAACATCAGTGTACACACATATCTCTGTATGTCTGTCTGTCTGTATCTCCCTCTCCCTCTCTCTCTCCATATATATATATATATGTGTGTGTGTGTGTGTGTGTGTGTGTGTGTGTGTGTGTGTGTGTGTGTGTGTGTGTGTGTGTGTGTGTGTGTGTGTGTCATTAATTGATGGATTTGGTTTTACGTTTATCTCTTTGTTTAGACAAATGCTATGTAAGGAAGGCCTACTCTTTAAATTAATGATTATTCCTCTGATACTCATACTCTCCCCGCAACTGTTCTCAGTACGCTTCAAGATAACACATGTGACAAGGCCTTTTAATTACTGGTTCAGCCAAACCGAAATTGTTCTGAAGTGTCCGCCTTCGCAATGTAACTTACAAAGCTACTCGATGCTGAAATATTCAATAAACTGATGAATGGGTTCTGATCCCAAATCTCATAACTGCGAAGCGAACTTCTTAAATATTCAATCATACTGCGTGTATAAATCCGTAAAAACAGACCCTTCCATTTTGAGATGCTACATCTGTTGGATAGAGAGCAAAGCTGTCCAGTAAATATTTGATCTCAAATCGAAGATCGATGGGATGAAATGGTGCTACACAAACAATTATTAGTTCATAACTATTTATGTTTTCCTTTTCTGGATTTTCATTCGAAACGTTAAACATTTCTGTTAAATTATTAACTCGGCTCCCTTCAATCATACTGACTATAAATTTCCTCTCCAATGAATAATTATCCTAACTCATAGTTAATTATCCTAATTCATATATGCATAATAAATAAATTATATATAATACTGTCAAAAGAAACGCATAAGATCCATGTAGCTTGGCTCCAGTAACATCGCCATTCATATACAATATACATACACTATATATGCAATATATGTGAGGTTATCAAGGGAAATAAAAATACCGGAAAAGCTTGACACCCGTGTTGTTACAGCTTTTTTCAACAACTGAGTGGACCGGAGCCACGAGCTGTCTGAGATTTGAACTCATCATTATAAGCAATCGTGTCAACGAATTATTATAGCGCCTCTAAATAGAATATATTCAACTTAGTAATATATCGAATGACAAAGTTAATACAGATATATCCAGTAAACAATTGATCACAAATTAAGACAAACTAATTGGAAAGGTGTGAACTATGGAGACAAATCAGTGAACCAATGTTGTCCAAGTTAATACCCGGGTATTTAACGACCCATCCTTCCAAATAAAATAATTTCAATATCCAGATTGGAAAACACACAATCATAAATTATGACATTCTTGATCTTGCCACACCATTTCTACTATATAATCAACATTCACCTACACCAAATCATGTTAGAGGCCACAGCGTCATATAACCCTCTCTTCAGCTTTTGGTAAATCTATAATGCCGCTAGCTGGCAACGATGCATAGTGAGGGATTTATAGATCTCAGAAAATTTATATATATTTATTTTAATCCTACAAATTTATATGAAGCAGGGAATCCGTTAAGTTCAGGTAATGCGAGTCACCGAGGTCTACATTCTAGGCGGTTGTATTTATGGTTGCATTTAATGGTAGCGTCAGACCTAAATGTCAACAGCTTACTGCTCTGTCCTTGACAATAAAATAAAAATACATGTCACAGCATGAAGTTAAATAGAAACTTAAGAATGTCCGCTTTATTAATGTTAGCAGATGTTATTAATTAGATGCAGAATGCTAATTGATTCACACTAATTCAATGTTATTTTTGTTGGTGTAATACTGTGAACATAGCCGCCCACAAAAATATGCATAATAAAGAAATATAGAGACATACATGTATACACTATATATACAACAAAAACACATGCATATAAATATACGTGTGTGTATGTATTCATATATATATATATATATATATATATATATATATATATATATATATATATATATATATATATATATATATATATGTGTGTGTGCGTGTGTGTGTGCGTGTGTATGTATATATATATATATATATATATATATATATATGTGTGTGTGTATGTATATATATATATATATATATATATATATGCGTGTGTGTATGTATATATATATATATATATGTGTGTGTGTGTATGTCTATATATATATATGTGTGTGTGTATGTGTATATATATGCGTGTGTATGTATATATATATGTGTGTGTATCTATATATATATGTATGTGTGTATCTATATATATATATGTGTGTGTATCTATATATATATATGTGTGTGTATCTATATATATATATGTGTGTGTATATATATATATGTGTACTTTTGTGTATGATGTCTATGTGCACATGTCTCTATACAATACACACATGCACGCATACACACGCACGTGTGTGAACGCGTCGGCATGGAATGAACAAAATGATGGTGACACCTAGTAATAGGCGTTAAATTCTCCTTCCAATTACATCCCAATATCTTAAGAGACTTAACGGGTTGGAGCTTATCTCATTTTCATTGGTGTTAAGCGACAGATTAAAAGACTCCAGTCTGGACGGAAGGCCTGTCTATTGTAGTTTGTTTACACCATTGCTGCTGCAACTACATAATCTTTTTAACAGAATGAAGTATCTTAATATTTTATTTCGTGGTTATTCGTTGTCATCGGTTTTCAAATATTCTCCGTATGATGAGTTGTTCAGAAGGGATGGAGATGTCATTTTATTATTTCTTGCTCTACAGGTGGCTGGATAATCAGATTTATTAAAGAATAAAAGTGGATGAAATCTAAAAAAAAATCTGCCAAGTACTGGCGTCGATTTAATCAATTAATTAATACATTAACCTCACAAATCTGATTCTCTGTCGATTTAAAATATTAATAATAAATGTTGTTGTTTCCTTAGTTTTTTTTTTTGTTTTATGCAGTTGATGTTGATTTATATATTTAAATTTTCCACTATTTTTCTTTAACAGGAACCAAATGCCAGTGACAATTAAGGGACAGATAACCATGGAAAAAACACCAAGTTACTTCATCACACGAGATGTTCCACGTCGAATCCACAGTATGTCAAAAGATGTGAAATTGATCGTTGTTGTACGTGATCCTGTCACCCGTGCTATCTCTGATTATACACAAACTATGACCAAAAGACACATGTTACGCCAGTTCGAACAAATGGCATTTGTCAATAACAACACACGGATTGTGGACACATCGTGGGGAGCTATCCGAATAGGTGTATATGCTAAGCATCTTCAGTCTTGGTTGAAGTATTTCCCACTAGAACAAATGCATTTTGTTAGCGGCGAGAAATTAATTTCAGATCCTGCCGGAGAAATGACATTATTACAAGATTTTCTCGGACTTAAACGGGTCATTAATGAAAAACACTTTTTCTTTAACGAAACAAAAGGTTTTCCTTGTTTGAAGAAAATAGAAGGCAGTGGTCACCCGCACTGTTTAGGTAAAACTAAGGGTCGCCAGCATCCAGCAATAGACCCACGTGTAATTCAAAGATTGAGGGACTTTTATCGGCCATTTAACACAAAATTTTATAGTATGGCAAAACGGAATTTTGAGTGGCCCTGATAGAGGTACATTATTTTGGGCTAGAGCTGAGGAGGGTAAAACATATTATGCTTGAACATCCCATTGAAATTAATTGATATGAAATGAGGTCACATTCTGGGAAAAAATATTATCTCGCTAAACCACAGTTAATATTACATATGTGAATAAAGAATCGGGTATTCTACGAGTCATAACTAGTTGAATATATAAACACTAAATGAAATGAATTCAGAAAAAAATATACTCTAAACTGAAGGGTTGCCCTCGTAAGTTGAGCTTCTTTCAGAAGGCTGCAGGTTCTCCTCTCTTGTGCTAGAATGTGTTTCCTCAATATTTCTGATTTGTGGAGAATAAATGAATTTATGGCCAATATTTAATTTTATGATCGTAGGCTATCACCCTGATGTACAGATGAAATTGTAGCGATGATTATGAATTTCCAGATTAATATATTGAGCATTTAAAGAGTATTTTGTTAAACATAAATTGTTTCATTGAAATTGCGATGGTGCTTGTAAATAAACATACATTGATACATACATGCACTCATACAAATACGCACACTTACACACGCAATCATAAAGTGAAATATATGGACGTTCGTTTTAATCACCCATATATGTACATGTAGTTATACATACGTACCTGCATTCATACATACACAAATACATAGCAAATGCGTATTTTCGCCGGCTATGTGGGCGGGAGCAAGGTGAAATAAATTATTTTACTAAAAGACACAACGCGGTGCCGGAAATTGAGCACACGGTAAAAAGCTTAACCACAAAGCAAGCACCTTCACACGTCCACATATACACAGTCAAATGCACACAAACATTCTTATAATTTCGCGTGTATGTATAACCGTCCAACTTTCATATAAATCAGATGGCAATAGAGAGTGTTTATGGTATGTTTGCGTCCAGTATATATTCTATTATATATTCTTTGAATTTTATCCATATTGGATAACGATACGAGAAAAAGAAACGAAAAAAGCATATTTGCATATCTTTTAATTTAATTCGATGGCGCGTATAATGTAATGTAACGTTTTCGGAGAGGATAACATTATAAGGGAAGAGGTGCAAAACATGAATAGGAAAAAATAAATAAAAATAAAATAAATAAAATAAATAAATAAATAAATAATAAAAAAAGAGAATTTATATTGGTTTTAGATAAAGCATGAATGGCATATGAAAACTGTACCTTTAACGTTAACATCTCTACAGAAACAGCAACAACGCCTGTAATAATAACAACAAAGTCGACACCAAGTCTAAAACATCAACACCATTACCTCCAACAACAGTCTGAAGTACTACTAGTAGTAGTACAACAGCCAAACTTTACTTGATAGTTCTATGTATTAGTAATAACTTTAAAATTAGCCTAAAATCACACCATTAAATATAATACACACATCCCCTACTCAACACATAAACCAAGGAATATTTCGGAAGAGCGTCGTACAAAATACCCTACAGTGTTTGTTCCACATTTGTGCATAGCTAGTTCAAATGCGGTTGGGGTCTATTTTGGATTTTATCTTTGAGGAGTCGATACAATAATGTATTAGGCCAGCGCAGTGGATGTGTGAAATTGCTAGAACGTCTGACACAATATTTTGTAGTATTTGTCACGGTTCATTACGTTTTGCCGAATCATGTGTGCTGAATTTTTTAATATGAAGCTGACCTTGTTCAAAATATCCGAAAAAAGCATTAGTTGGCGTTTTTTGTTTTTTTTATATGATTCCAAGAATACTATGACAAGTTCTTACCTCTTTATTATAGAGGCGTTATTAGCTACGTGTAAACTAGAAATATTTTAATATATAGATGATAAATTGAGTTTCGTAGTTTATTCTTAACTTCACACATTTTAGCTTTGAAATCATCGTGCATATTATATCCACACACTCATATATATGGATCTAAAAATGTTGGTTAAAACACAATTAGTCAGAGGCGAAGAGAAAATACTCAATACAGGACGTCTGTAATGCAGAGTGTTATTTTCGTTTAAATCTCGATATAGTATTAAGCAAATGCAATATAGTTACTGTTGGTAATATTAATGATAATTTTAAAGTTAGGTGCAAGGTCAGCCGTATGGGAGCGGAGGACACTCAGTTACATTAACCTGGGTGGGGTGGAGGGTTAGAAAAAGCAATTCATCAGCAGGATTTCAACTCACAAAAATGTCGCATCGCATTTTGTCAGACGTTTTAATGATTCAACCAATCCACTGCCCTATTTATTCATATTAATAATTCTTCTGATATAGAGAGAAATTAATTTTTGCATTTTATTCGAATTAGAGGAAGTGACTTAGTTGATTAATCGACAAAAGTTTGTAACATGTGTACAAGTTTTAAAATATTTAAGTTAAAGTATAAATAATATAATTACTTGACAGGTATCTATTTCATGGATCCTCATAATATTAATAGAAAAAGTTGTCTCTAACGGATTTGAACACAGGATACAAGATTTATATATTTAAATTCCTCTAGGCATTTTGCCTGTCACTCCACCGCCCTGTCTTATCAGAGACGTTACATAATAATTATTTGAAGAAATACCACCAAGCAATACGTAAATAATTATTTGTTGTTAATAATGTTTTTAAGAACTTTTTTAAAGATATTTTTTTGTTTGTTTAATAACCAAACTGGTACTGGTTGTCCTTCACACCGGATTTTATCCGTGGCAAATTAATCTGAGGTACCTTAAATTGTATTATATTTGGTACGATTAAACTTTTACCTACAAATAACTGTTGTTACTTTCCTGGGTTTTTTTTTTGGGGGGGGGGGATTGTTGTTACATCAATAGGGAATAAATATGCATGTTTTTCACTTTTTCTCACTTTCAATGTTATTTCTACCATCCATCTTCATGGTGGCAAAGTTGTAAAGAAGTTTCCGTAAGCATTCAGACCTTGAATCGTAATAATTCTTTGCAGATTTTGCAGATTTTGAAGGTTTAACATATCGTGGCAGTGGGTAGATTATCGATTAAGGATTCATTTTCAGACATACTTCATTCCAGGTGAGTTGGTATATATCTTGTACCTCGAACTATATTACGTACAAATCTATAAACGTATCATCAATTGGACGTAAATATCCCCCTTCACCGTCATTTCTTTATTATATCAAATGGGCAATTAATTTTTTTAATAGAGCCTAGTTTCCAAATCGGGACCAAAATGAATGTTTATATGAAGTGTATGAGAGACGAAAGACAGATGTGTGGAAAGAAAAAAAAAAGTTCAAAGCGGGACTAACTGTATTGCATAGGATTTATAACTGAGCTACAGGAATTTGCGAATGTGGAGATTTGATGGTCTAATTGAAACGAGCTTGAGATTCCAGTAACGCAAAGAATACCTGAAAAGTAATCGTACCAAGAAACTGAAAGAGTCAGGAAGAAGTACAGACAGGATGTAATGAGAAATACCATTTAATTCAATCAAGAATTTCATTCTAATTGTCACTAGTAGTGACACTAATTTGACACACGCTTTCAATATTTCTCCTGAAAATTCAAGTTCGAGATTTGAATCAGAGGAAAGTCCTCAAGATTTTCCTGAGTTTTTAGTGACATGTTTTTTTATTATTTTCACGACGATTTGTTTTATGCAGTTAAGTGAAATGTATCAAAAAGCAATTTTGTGCACCAGGAAATGCATTTGCAGATATTGTTACCTTTACGTTTATTCCAATAGCTCAACCAAAGACTGTTCAAAGTAATTGTCGTAAGAAGGATGGCTTAGACTTTGATAGCAGAGGGAAGTTTCAAGCTACGCACCTCTGGCTTATGGGTCTAATATATTTCCAGGGCTCCACTCTCTCGGACTAACAAATAATGGTGGAATAAAACAAATCAGGTGAGACGAACTAATAAAACCATCTATCTCCCTCATCGACCACCCCTAGCCAATTCTGTAAGAAATGGGGATTTCTCAATACTGAGTATATGTTGCACAGTAACTTGAATGATGCATA
>OZ024742.1:329139332-329149332 GCA_964016885.1 Eledone cirrhosa
ATGTATGTGCTTATATGTGTATATAAATATGTGTATGTGTGTAAGAGTAGGCTCATATGAGTACATATGTAAGCACGTGTGCGTATCCTTGGGGCGCATACATATATATATATATATATATATATATATATATATGTATATATATATGTGTGTGTGTGTGTTTGTGTGTGTGCATGTATGTACACACGTGCAGGGGAAAAATATGTGTGTGTATGTGTATGTATGTATACAGGTGGGTGTGTGTATATATATATGCATATATACATGTGTGTGTGTGTGTGTGACTCTTTGTGTGTGACTCTTTGTGTGTGCATGTATGTGTATATTTGTGTGACTGTGTATGTGTGTGTATATATAAATATGTGTATATATTTGTTTCGGTACATGTGTAAATGCAAGCACACAAGCTATTCTGTCTGTGTCTGTCCGTGTCTCTGTGTGTGTGTGCTTGTGTGTGTGTGAGTATTGGTACACACAGCAGTAATTTCAAGGTTGGTACTGGGGGTGAGTGACAGCTGACGCCTAGATGGTCAGTGGGCTGCTCCCAGTGGTCAGAACTATGATGACGTAACAAACCAGTGACCAATCCAATGACGCGCAAACATGATGAAAGCGGATGATGTTGACTCGTAAGGGCGGAACATTAGAGAATGATAATTTGCTCCGAAACCAATAGACGCGTCTGAGGAACCTGCGAATTTCAGAGTCAGGTTCGATCCCCAAACAGATCGCAAAATCCTATTGTGTTAAAATTAATTACGGGCAGAGTATATATATATATATATATATATATATATATATATATATATATATATATATATATATATATATACCCTGCCCGTAATATATATATATATATATATATATGAGTGTGTGTGTGTGTGTGTGTGTCTGATGTTAGCTAAGATGCTTCCATAGGCGGTGTGCCGCTTGAGCACGCTATGCTCTTACAAAGCAGAATATGATATAATATAAAAAGAAAAATCAGTGATGCATCTGAACTCAATGTATTGTATGTTACAATTGTTTCGCCGGCGGACAGTAAGAGGCGCGATCATTGTGAGGATCTGTCTGATTCTGGATCTGCAGGTTCAACGGACACGTCTAATGATTTTGGAGCAAATGAAAGAATTTGCTCCGAAATCATTAGAGGTGTCTCGAGCTGTCTGCCGGCGACACAATTGTAACACACAATAAATTGAGTTCAGATGCATCACTGATTTTTCGTTTTATATATATAAAATGACATGAGCCCAAATAGCAATAAATCTGTGAATATGGGAGGGGAATATATCCAATAATATCATAATTAACAGATATTAACAGTATTTCCCTCAACGCGCAGCCAGGAACATTTCAGCACCCACTTGTAGATACATAATGACAAGTTCTCTCTTCAGTTGATTCACCAAACTCCAAGGTATATATATATATATGAAAAAATTCAGGACCCCGACGGCTGAGCTCCAGCCGTTTCAACAAGGCGATCCGAACGTGTTCGGATCTGGCTGTTTAAACGGCCGAAGTTCAGCACGTATTCGGATCTAACTGTTGAAATGGCTGGAGCTCAATCACCGAGGTCCTGATTTTTTTCATATCCCCACTCTATTGACCCAAGTATCGTCGAGTACTCTGGTGAGCAATGGCCTAACTGGTTTTTACTGCCTCCATCTCTCTCTCTCTCTCTCTCTCTCTCTATATATATATATATATATATATATATATATATATATATATATATATATATATATATATATATATATATATATATATATATATATATATATATATATATATATATATATATATATATATATATATATATATATATATATATATATATATATATATATACACACACACATAAATATAAAAGAGGTTGGGCGGAATCGTTCCTGGCATGATCACTGCTACAGAAGCCTGGATGCATGCCCGCCCTTCAGGGTTCTTTTTACAGGACTTAGAAAAACAAGTTGTCCGCTACAAAAAGTATGTGAATCTGATAGGGGAATACGTTCAATAATACTATAATTAACTGACACACCTGTATATTATTTCCTCCCAATCCAGGAAATGATAAGGGCTCCACCGTATAAAAAACATACTCACACACATCCACTCCCACAAACACACGCACATATATACACTTATAATATATATGTGTTCAATTGCCTCCTGGGATTTTTTTCTTCATTTTCAACTATATATATATATATATATATATATATATATATATATATATATATATATACATACAAACAAACTTATATATATGCATACAAACATACATATATATATATATACATATACAGTATGTATATATAAATAAATGAATATATATATATATATAGAGAGAGAGATATATATATACATATACACTATGTATATATAAATAAATGACTAAATATATATATATATATATATATATTTATTCATTTATTTATATTTAACTACACGCACACACACACATATATAGGAATTGTATGACAAAACATCATTGAACTTTAGATGACAAGATGCGATTCAAATCATATGTTTTTAAGACAGCCAACACTGGAAGCGCGTAATATGTGCAAAAATCAAAGAAACAAAGAAAAAAATACGTACAAATTTTTTCCATTTAAAACGGAGTATGGCTATAAATGAAGTAACTGTGACGAAGTAATGCTGAAGTTGTATGAAATGTTAAACATATCATGTACATTGGTAAAATGCCAAACATAGCTTTGTTATTTTCTTAGATTCCACGCCTCTCTCTGCTAAAGGACCCAGAACCGTTCATGTAAACGGATGTGTTATTTTTATACGTTTTATTGCATAACATGACGGTAGGTTTAAATGTATGTGTTATTTTACGCACACACACACACTCACACGCACACACACATTCACGCATACACGCACCCATATATATATATTGATAGGGGAGTAGTGTATTGGTAGAACAGTAACATTAGTAAAAAAGTTTAAAAAAACCAATAGAAACAGCCATAACGACTCCATTAACAACATAAACACAAGAGAAACATTATTTTAAGATGAAAGGTCAACATTTGAGTGAGAAGATTGGCAGCTCGGTTTAAGCGCTTGCATATATTTAGTAACCAGTCCGTTTTCACCTTGGTTAAACACATCTTGTAACCGTATTTTTAAAGAAATAGTTACATTATTGAAGAATTCTGAAGGATTTACTAAAATTATATAAAATTAAGATTATGTTGGAAGTTTTTTATTTATATACTATCACTTTAGAACATTTGGATTTGTTTCATCGAATCAGAACCCGTTTTGTTCATGTTGGTAGCAATAGATTTACCTGCAGATATTGACCTGTATGTTATACATGTTTCTTATTAATCTCCGACGTCTACACAGAAGCCATGCCTCTTCTCACGGTTAACTTATTGCAAGCTCCAGTGACAACGTATGCTTTTCCAATTTAATCAGGGATATTAATGAGAATCGCACAACCGTGTTATTTTTAAAGGCTCATGCGATTGTTCGGAAAGATGGAGGAATATATTCTAAAATTGTAGAATTAATCTGAATGTTCTTGGACCTATATGCGGCTAAACACTCCATAGATACTTGGTCCATGAAATAAATCGCTCGCTTGCCCATCTAAACTCTATATACAGCCAATAAAACAGGTGATGGGTTGATTTAACAATCGAAGAAACTAACGCACTAAGAGAATTAATAAAACCCTATAACACATTTCGTGACACACTAACAACTGCGCAAATTTTTATAGATTGATTCCAAAATGACGAATATCACAGCGTTATCCCGCCGAGGTTGACTTTGCCTTTTATCCTTACGGGTTCGATAAAATAAAGTACCAGTAATGCACTGGGTATTTGCTGGCCTTGTGCCTAAAGTAGAAACAGTTATTTGAGCTAAGACTTAGGGAATAGAACTAATATACTTTATGTCACGAACAGTAGCAATTACAACAGCTTTTTCGCGAATATCAGAGGAGGCAATCTGCTAAATCATGGGTTTCTTAAAGACTGCTGAAACTGTTAAGAAGAGAGAACATTTTCCTAAATCCAGTCATCTGAAAAAATAAATTGAATCTATAACAAAAGGCCAGTCTTTTTAAATACTGTGTTAAGGTGACTCTTAATACGAATTATGTTAAGAGTCCACATGTTTGCGGAATACTTAGTTTCGTGTACGTTCATTTCACTAGTAGGTTGTTCGAACAATTGGAACACACTCGTCGCCGAGTTAATGTGGTGTTAAATTACTCATAACTCCTGCATTTTCTATACGACAGCATTGTCAATTCAGCCATAAGTAACTTACATAATACCTATAATTAGAATATATATTCACTGCAGTTCATGAACTAATTATTTAATAATGTTTCGCCGGAAGTCCATATAAAGTCAAGTGCATATTAGAGATTATTTACAATATATTTTGTTAATCCTTTGAAATGTAATCCCTTTTTCTAAACAACCACGCGTTTTAAAAATATGCTTAAACAAAACTACTTGTAATATGGAGGTGGGGGAGCATCGGGCAACATGCTTTATGGCATAGGTTTATGATCTGAGTTCAATTTACGATCTGAGTTCAATTCCTGCCGAGGTTAGCTTTGCTTTTCATCCTTACAGCGCCGATAAAGTAAAATACCAGAAATGCACTGGGGTAAATTTAATCGACTTTCCCCTCACCCAAAATGGTTGGCATTGTGCCTATTCAGAAACCAATAGTTATGAGCTACAATTTTTAACGTATTTCATAAAGGCTTCAGATAAAAATTTGAAGTTCAGCACCCTTCTGCTTACTATTATTAGATACACGCCTTCAACACTTCTCTCAGATTTTTCATTTATTTTCTTTTGACTGCGAGATACATGAAACATGAAACGTTTATACAATTATTTTTTTCTAATTTTATTGTAATGCATTTTTCACTCATATATTTCCAATTTGCTTTCCCAAATCAATCTTAACCGCATATCTCACAATGCTTCAGATAAAATATACTGATATATTTAACTATGATAACTTTTTAAAAGCCTTGGTTTATCGACGAATTAATACTCTAAGTGAAGGTATTTTACAGATTCCCATTATTCATACATCTATGGATCGCATTTCATACATTTAACTAAATACAGTTTTCTTTGTTATATTTCTGAGAAAGTAGCTATCTTATGTGTGGCATGTTATTGTTTCTCACGAAATATTAAGTTATCACCGTCATTCTAGCAACCTATCGTAAAAGTAGGTTCTATTTCCTCGTTTACTTCTCTTTTATTTTATATTTTACTTCCTATTTCTGTTTATATATGTATTTATTTATTGGACGTAACCTATCAAGATTTCCATTAAACAATAAACCACATTCTTAGAAGATACTTTCGAATAAAATGGCCAAATTCTGACCACGCGGGGTAGCATATGTGAAAAACATTATATAAAAATGTGTACGTAAACATGTTCCCCCAAAACTCATTGTGAAATAAATATCAAGCTTGAAAATTATTACTGGTGTGAATAGCCTGGGATAAAATCCGTATAAGTTAGTGTTAATGAGTGAAACCAATAAAAATAATAAAAGAATAAAGACTGTCATATAAACAAGACAGATAATACAAAAAAAACCCCTACAAACACAATCGATCTTTGAAATTCCATAAACCATGTTCTGCAGTTAAGTGCCCATTCGCTGTTGGAGAGTGTAGCAAAAAAGTATACATTGGTTACATGAAGCAAAATATTGCAAAAATGGAAAAGAGAACTGGACAGCTGACTTCTATACAGCAGATGCATGAATGTTATAAAAGTGTGTATCCCCATATTAAGGCACCGGATGTAAAGATTCTACGTTTATTTGTCCAAATAAAATACGCATATCAATAAAATATGGATATTCCGTTATACCTCATACACTAATAAATAGACAGAGAGCAAGTGAGAGAGAAAAAGAGAGAGAGATGAGAGCTATAAATCGGTCAGGCTGGTTAACCAGCGTAAAATGTTTGAAACACCACACCATATATATACCAATATCTTCGTATTTACACACACGCACAAAGAGATATACGCGCACGGAGACAGACACGCCCCACACTCATATACATACATACATATATATATATATATATATATATATATATATATATATATATATATATATATATATATATATATATATATATATATTTATATGTATATATATATATATATATACTTTATATATATATATATATATATAAATATACTTTATATATATATATATATAATATTAATAAATGGACACTATCTTTATAAAACCATATTTATTTTATTATATATATTTCAAGGGTACCAACATTTTTTGGTACGCACTCATCAGAGAAAATACAAAAGTTCTTTTATAGATAGTGACATGTCCAAAAACAAGAACTTATCGTTTTAAGTTCTGATTGAATATTCAAACAGAACTTAAAACGATAAGTTCTTGTTCTTGAATATGTCACTATCTATAAAACAACATCTAATGATTGCGTACCAAAAAATGTTGGTACCCTTGAAATATATATAATAAAATAAATATGGTTTTATAAAGATAGTGTCCATTTATTAATATAGTTTCCATTATTTCCATAATTTATAAATATAGTTACCATTAATATTATTGATATTATACTCCAGAAGAAATCTCTAGATTGCTTCGAATCTGTTATAAATTAATTTGTTGAATAACCAACAAATAAAATGAAATATATATATATATTAAATAATATATTAAATAATATATAATATATATATATATATATATATATATATATACACACATATCTAAATGAGTAGGAATGAAGTGTCCATCATCATCAATATATTTATTCACTGTGTGACGCGCGTTCGAGAACGATCCGCTCAAGGTACAATCAATAGCGATCGTGTCTGACTCTGGAATCGATAGCTCATCAAACTATCGATTTCTTTATTGACAGGATATATATATACGTAGTCATTTAAATTACCATTTCACATGCAGTTGTAGTGTCATGTCTTTCATTGGTTGGAGTGGAATCGAGTCTTAGGTAACTCCCACTCGGTTCTTTGCTGAAGCTGTCAAACGAACTTTCTGGTTTCGTAAATCAAACACCCTTACCCTATAAGTACCTCATTATTCAAATCTTCAGAGTCGGATATATAATGTTAAGCAATGGAATAATTAGTTAATTAATCCATAGTTTAATTAACCACTTCATCTTTACTATTCTATCATCATTTAACGTTATATAATATAATAGATAGAATACACATATATAAATACATTATACATGTTATATATATATATATATATATCTATATATATATATATATATATATTATAATAAATATATGATATATGAATAATACATATATATATATGTATATATGTTTTATGTATATAATATGTATTTATGTAATAAAAGCTAATGTAATACACATGCATGCGCACACATACACACACTCATACGCAAACAAACATATATATATACATATAGAACAAACGGGGGTGTTAATCCCCAGGGGGGCATTAAGCTTTATCACACTACAAATGCACTATATTTGGCTGATGTGCTAAGTATAAATATGATGCATTTGTAATGTGGTGGAGATTAATGTCCCCTCGGGCTTAATACCCACGTTTGTCCTATATATATATATATATGTATATATATGTGTGTGTGTGTGTGTGTGTGTGTGTGTGTGTGTGTTCGTGTGTGCGTATGTGTGTGTTCTATATATCAGTTTAATTTTCATGAAGCATCTTGAAATATGTAATAGATAATATAATGTTTCTAAACCCGCTATAATACGGCTAGATATATAGAAATATAAAGATGGTTTTGTTGTACGAAACAAAATAATGTTATATCAAGTTAAACAACTTTTACTGTCACTTATGTGTATGTGAGGGTTTGAGTGACAGTACTAACACAGATCAGACACACATACGTAAGAACAGAACATCTTGTTTTTTTTTGCCTTCGTTTAAAAAGTATTACGAAGTATATTTGGTAATATATCATCCTTTACCCCCCCCCCCCCCCCCCTTCTGTACCACCTTTATATTTCAACTGGCTTCGTACCGGCTTTCCGAACACCTATTATTTATTACATACTCTCTCTCTCTCTCTTTCTCTCTCTCACACACACACGCACACACACACACACACACACACACACACACACACACACACACACACACACACACACACACACACACACATATATGAATGAATATTTTTATAATTCTTACATTAAATGGATTTAAATTATGTAAAATAATAAGGGTTTCGATTGGTATGTAAGTCGTTTCTAATAAAAAAAACGTTCCCCTATTCTGTGGACAATTAAACCTACGTGAATTTTCTGTCAAACTTTCTTCGCACATATTCGTTCGTTGTGAAGTACAGTTGTTGACGATAGAAATGGGTGTCAACAGATGAAGGTTCAATTTTCTGGTGAAACAATTGAACCCTGATATTCTATGCTTATGGCTATTAACAGACTTATTTACGTTAGATATGAATAAAATATAATGCAGAAACAAAAAAAACACTCAATATTTATTTAAGTGTTATTTTTTTGGAGGGGGGAGGGGCTTATTGCATTCTGTCATTTGCTGTTTGCTACCCTGGGCATCCCCTTAATTTACACAATCATATCGACGAGGGAACTTAGGTTTCATGTTTGCACTTATTTTATAGATCTCGTTTATGCCAAACCACTAAGATATAGGTCATAAACAACGGCATGACCATTCACATAGACGCACCCAAAACAACACATCTGTACACACAAACTTATACACATACATTCACGGTGTTTTTCTGCAGTTTCCAACTACGAAACGCAATTTACAAGGTATTGGGCGACTCAAGACTACAGCGTGACTGAACCTAGAACCACGTGGTTGCGGAGCACTGCTTTAACCACAAAGCCATGCCTGGCTCTACAATATACGATTCTATGTTGTTTATTAGGAAAAAGTAAATAAAATATAAGTTTCTAATATACGCAGATTGTGTGCAGCTCATAAACAGTTATGGTACTGATGCACTTCATGGCTACTGAATAAAAGTAAGTATTCGAGGGATTGTAAGCTTTCAATCTTTGAGATGTGATTTTATGCTGTTGTCTCGTATTTGTTGTTTAGTTTCTAAAAGCAGACATTGCAGTCTAAAGAGATTGAAAGCTCTGCGGGTTCACCTTCAATATCTTATAGTTACTTTGCCAGATGTTATATGTTGAAACTTGTAGTCAGCCAGGCAGCCAAATTACTTCCACACAATACCACTATACCATAACACCAATGCACAATCATACCACCACACTATCATGCTACACACCACAACAGTTCCACTAAAAAGACAGGAAAAACTCAGCTCTCCCCACCATATATTCAAACAAAAACGAAATTGTATATAAACAAACACAACAAATAAATAAATGCAAATAAATCATCATCAATAACAGCAGCATTAACATCGAGTAAAACAAAAATATCAATAATAATAACAACAACTACATCAACAATATATAATGCATGAAATAAAATAAAAGAATGAATAAACAAACAAGAAGGAGTAGGGGACATTAACAAGAAGAAAAACAATATATATAACAATAACAAAAAGAAGACAAATTCTAACAACAACGACAAGATTAACACATCATTGACTTTGCAATGCTCTGATTGACGAGTGAACTGAGAATTATCTGTGAAAGATATTATATTGTTTTCACTTTGAAGGAAAATGGCAAATGCAGCTCTTAAGTTGCTACAAAGATGCCTACCCATAAGCACACTCCCACGCCCTGCCACCTCATCACTACCCCCATTTAGGTTACTACAGATATGCCTACTCACAGACACACTCCCTCTCCCTGCTAACTCATCACTACCTCAATGCCTGCCTGCCTTGTAATTTTCCTTACACTTCATAGCTTACACCAGTTTTTTATATTACACCACTGGAGAAAAAAAAAATTCAGCTGAGCC
>OZ024742.1:329159332-329161832 GCA_964016885.1 Eledone cirrhosa
TATAGTAACTCTAATACTCTGGTGGATGGAGTTAGCTATTTGCTGGATGCTTCCCATGGCGTTTTTCTCTAATTCCTGACTGTTCTCTAGTGGGGGTGTTTTACTACGATGTTTATATCATCAACGTAGCGGGAGTATATTATCAGGGTTACGGGGTTGCTGTCTTCTAATTGTTATTTAAGTTTAAGTTTAAGTCTATTGTGCCACCATACCATGAATAGGTTAGCTATGTCACCTGCAATGCTAACATCAATGGCTGCTCCCTCCTCTTGGGCATATGTTTTTCCATTAAATTTGAACATATGTTCCTTAAGGGTTAATTTTATGCTGGCCCCCACCGCATGAGCAATCATTTTCTTTAGTACATCGTGGTTTTCTAGGGTCCGAATGGCCATTGAGGTAATGGTAGGTGGTCTGCCTCTTGCTGGTCTTGTAGGGCACAGTTTGCTAAGGCCATATGTATCTAGATAATCATTACTATAGGTAAGTTTAAGTAGGAGTCCCAGCTCACTGATATCAATCCCACGGAATTCAACATTGCTCTCACTGATCATTTCTACGCATTTCTCCACAGTAAAATCCACGGTAATAGATGGATACAGTGATATAACATCCATACTACCTATTATGCAGTTTGTTAGGTCCCTAGATCGGTTACTCTCGCCGATTCTGCTGAGGAGGTCCACCGTTCTGTCACATATATCTGTGGACATTTCAATGATGGGGCGTATGATCAGGGAGAGGAAGTAGGAAAGTTTGATCATACGCCCCACCATTGAAATGTCCCCAGATATATGTGACTGCACGAAGGACCTCCTCAGCAGAATCGGCGAGAGTAACCGATCTAGGGACCTAACACACTGGATAATAGGTAGTATGGATGTTGTGTCCTTGTATCCATCTATTGACGTGGATTTTGCTGTGGAGAAATGCGTAGAAATGATGAGTGAGAGCAATGTTGAATTCCGTGGGATTGATACCAGTGAGCTGGGACTCCTACTTAAACTTACCTATAGTAATGATTATCTAGATACATATGGCCTTAGAAACCTGTGCCCTACAGGACCAGCAAGAGGCAGACCACCTACCATTACCTCAACGGCCAAGAAAACCCACACAGATAGATGGAATGGGTGGACCAGACCCATACGGACCTTACCAGCTGTTTCGGACCATACCAAAATCAACATACTGATTGCGGATTTGGTACGGGGGATGAGAAACGTGTCCCGCATGTGCAACCCCAAATAACTAGAGAGACACATACAACACTTCATCCACCGTATGCAGTTCTCTGGTTACAATCAGAGAGATAAAATCAGAGTATATAGAGGAGCCAGAACCAAATGGGAAAAATTGGTAAATAATGACACAAATGGGACCTGCCCCTTGTATAGGAGCAACTTTTGGAATAGAATAGAAAGAACTAGGAATAAGGTTAATAGAATAAACTCATGGTATGATAGCAATAAATATCAGAGTGTAATGTTCATCGATACAACCCCTAGAGGTGAATTAGCTTAGAAATTTAGAAGGGCCCTAAATAAACATAAACTCAATATTAACATAGTAGAAAAACCAGGTATCTCCATAAAAACACTTATTAGCAATACATACCCCTTTCAAAGACTTCCCTGTACAGATAAGAAATGTATAATCTGTAAATTAAGCCCCCATATTAACTGTAAAACTAGAAATGTAGTATATAGCATATGATGTACTGAAGGACAATGTAGAGATAAGAATATAGTGTACATAGGTGAGACAGCTCGTAATATAGGGGAACGGATAAATGAACACTGGCGAAATCTTCAAGATAGTAAAGAATCATCTGTACTCTACCAACATGCTAAAATAGAACATAAGGGTAAATTAGAGAACATAGAAGTAAAAATAGAATCTACACACAGAAAAGACGCAATGTTTAGACAAATCACAGAGGCAATAAACATAAATGAACTCCAACCAAAAATTAAATAGAAAACATGAATCGAACAACAACATCACAACTTACAATTAAGGACAAAATGAAATCACACACGCACATAGAACAAACAACCAACCTGTAACATGTAAATAAACAAAGAAATAAACATATATAAACACACACAGACACCCGGATGTAACACATGCGCAAACTTAGCACGCAACACACACAAAAACAAGATGGCGTAGGACAGAACAAAGGAGAGCTACAAAAACTAAGAAAGTAATCCCCAGTTACTGAAGAGGTCACAGAATGTGTGACGAAAGGACTTTGACAATATATACATAATCATCTGGTTGTGGAACCAACCAACCGTAAATTTATAAATTTCTAAATTTATAAATTCCTAAATTTATAAATTTATTATAATAAATTGAAGTGAAAGCATCTTGTGCGCGTGTTTCTTATTGGCAACGTGACCCTCCCAAAGTATAACAATATATATATAAATAAATATATCCAGGGGGTGTAACTAGGAGTTACTGCAGTTTCACCCGGACAGCACTCGATGTT
>OZ024742.1:329166832-329211832 GCA_964016885.1 Eledone cirrhosa
AGCAGGTAGAGAAGTTCAAATATCTCGGGGTCGTTTCCACGCGTGCTGGAAGGTAGGAGGGTGATTTAAGAATCGCTGGAGTTGGTGCAGATTCAGTTGCACCAGTTTCTGCATTCAGTAATCGGAAGAATAATCGACACGATCTCATAACCCAAAATATATAACTTTCTTGTTCTCCAAACTTGAATGTGTTGGGCTACTACGCAAGAAGCTTATTGGAGAGAGAAGTCAATTAATGACCCATAGCACAATAAAACTCTGATATGCAGCATAACTAGGACAATGCCCAAAAGAGATAAAGATCACCTGATTTGAGAATGTTGAAGTATTCATTGAG
The DNA here is from genome assembly GCA_964016885.1 of Eledone cirrhosa. NCBI lineage: Eukaryota > Metazoa > Mollusca > Cephalopoda > Octopoda > Eledonidae > Eledone > Eledone cirrhosa. Next base: position 329,167,170 of record OZ024742.1, read on the forward strand.
GCTCAACATTATTTTCACTAATTTCATCTCGAATAAATCTTTTTCCTAACTTACGAGTATTTCACTAAATCTATACAAATGTTATTGAAGAACTGTGCAAATACTAACTTAATAGTACCACTTATCGAAGTCCTTCAGATTACGATTCACACAATCGGGTAATTATTTCTGGAGACATATCCATCGGTAGGGACTTATCCAAAGACTTATCCATAGCACAGGAGAAAAGATTTCGGTGGATCTTAAATTTGACGATAACACATTTGTGCAATTTTCATAGAATTATTTCCGTCATACAAATGCTGTAGCGCTCACAATGGCATTGAAAAGTCAAGTCCTCTTATGCTGATTATCCTTTTTGTAATTGATCCCTGAGGTGCGTCAATTTACATAGTAATTTTTGTTGTTTGAACAAACTACAGTCGGCATAGTGAAAAAAGAGGTTAATAATGTGAAAATCTCTAGACTGGAAAGTTCTAATAATCCAGAAATTCATGCTGTAGGCAAAGTGGATTTTGGTGGTTAACTGGATACCCAAGTTTACGTTTTTTTCTCTAGTTACTCAAATAACACCTGTGTTGTTGGATGCCAAGAGGATTTCATTTGAGGGAAGAAAACATAAATGCATCAACTATTCCAAAATGAATTAACTCAAATTTATCAGGGTTTAGTTGATTATTGCTGTGATAAAACATAAGCATTGCGTATATGGTACCAGACGGTGTATTCATATTAAGAATGAAGAGAGACGGTTTCACATATTCAACTTCAGTTTCTTCGTCTTCTTGCATTACATATGTTATTTACATCTCAAAGGCATTAAAATGTCATTATTTAGTAGTTATATAATACATTGTTGTCAGACAGATGCTGAAAATGTAAACAATGTTTTGTTTTTGTTATGATATGCCCGTTGTTGAAGAAATGTTGTGATTTAAGGTTCCAGCAAGCATATACTATTTCGTCGCTGACGATGGTAAATAAGATGTTAATGAAATTAGGTCAATGTACTAAATGTGTCATATGCTGGTCATATTTTGGTCATTTCGTTCTTCTTTCTAAAGGGACTATACAGTTGATATATATGTTTTCCTTGTCAGTAAACGTTCATCAAATAAGTCTCAAAAGCTGACGACGATTGCATTATTAAAATCAATATTATTATCACGTGATAATAGGGATGATAACCATTCAGAAGGTAGAAGGTGCGTGCTAGAGTTGAAGTTTGGAAGATTTGTTGTGCTCATGTGCCTGAGCTAAATCTTAATGTAGTGGGTTCATGTCATCATATCAGCTCATAAGTAGTCATAGAGCAGCAATATATAAACATACAAGTGCTGCTTGTTTTATAGGCCCTTTTCGAGCAAGAATGGAATGATCCAAAATGAACAGACTGAGATTCTTTTAGTAAACATACCTGATTTCATCTCCTACCAAAACCATCACAGTAGCTCCCTATCGCCTACGTCTAACTTGTTTACATTAACGTTGATATAGCATATGCTTATGAATATCGAAATAACAATAGCCCTTTTAACGGCAAGCTTATACAAAATAAAATAAAACATTGTTTACAATTCCAACAGCAGCTGGATGACAACAATGGATTAGATAAATAATACATAACCACATTTTAAAGCATTTGAAATGTACACAACACGTGTAATGTAAGGATAATAAACTGAAGTTGAATATGTAATAAACAATTCCCATTTCTTTATATATATATATATATATATATATATATATATATATACTCATACATACCGACAAATATATATATCTATTATAAGGTTTTTTGTGATATTTTTTCTTGCTGTAACTATGGTTAGATAACTACCACTCTGAAGCCCACCATAATTGGAAATTTCCAGATATTAATATCATAGACACAAACATACACACACATATATATACACACACATACAAAACACATGCACACACACACACACACATACTTATATACACACGTATGTTAAGGGATTCTGCAGATTACCTGAAAGAAATTCCAATGAAAGGGGATTGGTTAATTTGAAGCTGTAGCAGAAGACCCATGTCAAAGATACCACAATAGGTTGCTGCCTAGTTTACTTGAATGGCAGCGTTGTTCCTTGTCACACACAGATACACATGCATTCTCTAAAATCCAATTCTGTTTAACTTATCATTTCTCCACTCTTTCTCACACTTAAACAACACAAATATAATCTCAGTACTACGTTCCATGTTCTAATTATTTTTCTGTATATATCTGATAACATTATCACATTATTCAATGAGATTGAGAAATATGTTGTATATAATAATCTTGAATACTGGGAAAAAGGTGTAAATCGCACAATTAGATAGATCTACTCTAGTATACACAAGTAATATCTGGCTAATTCATATCTATGTAAATATGTGCTCATATATATATATATATATATATATATCCGTGTGTATCTATCTATCTATATAGATAGATACACACACACGCACTCACACACACACGCACTCACACACATACATACACACGCGCGCGCACCCACACACCCACACGCACACACACACACGCGCGCACACACACATACGCACACACACACACACACATATATATATATATATATATATATATATATATGGGTATGTGTTAAGTCGCTTTCAAGAGATACTGAGACATGTAACTTAATGCATCCTGTCAGAAGGTGGAATCCTCAGCAACTTAATTAAGACCCCACTAACGTTGCTTGATATGTGTTTGAGAGGATTTTTAGAGACTCTACAGTATGAAAAACTGAAATCGTCAAAGGAAGGTTGAACTCAGAGGTTTCAATGGCCGTTCAGTTTTAGACAAGACTTATTAACTTCGCAATGTTGAAGAAAATATCATTCCAATCTCAAAACCGTAGTAATTGGGACTCCATAATCACACGGATGATAACCTCTCAAGTTGTTTTCGGCATTATTCTTGAGCAGAAATTGGATGAGCTGCCTCTCGGTATTCAGCTTCTGAGTGATGATCAAACGAATTTTTGGACCCACTGACGCTCTTTTTTTCTCAGTGAGACATAGAGCATTCTATAGATGAGCATTGGTCGTATTCTATTATCCACTAGCCCTGACACTCAGCAAAGAGGACCGAAAGAGACCACAATAAAACATATATCGGAAATAGCCTTTTTTCATAAACGATTTATTTTTAAAGTCATGACTAAAATTTCAACTTTCGCCTTTTTCTCTATTATACTTCAACCTTTCTCTATTATATTTTTCTGATATGTTCTTAAATAGAAAGTAGGAATGTTAGAAATAGTGATTAAATTATGGATCTGAGAACATTGTTGCTTCAAGCAAGCCGCAAAACCCTTAAGCAAATCCGAGAAATGTCTTATGGTAACATTTCAAACCTGAACAAAGTCTTGTCGTCAACAACACACACGACAAGCATTTTTATACCTATCTATGTATAAATATGTATATATTTATATATATGTATATATTCATATAACTATACTCACATATCTTTCTTTAATTATATAACTTTTCATCTCTAAATTTTATTCATATATTTCAGTAAACGTCATCTCACGTTAACGTCTTTCTTCGGAAATTCTTATGCAAGAAGCAACATATGTTATTAATATAAATGTCAGTATTTAAAATTGAAAAAACACCAGAGGTAGGGATTTAAAGTGAATGTTTTCCCTTAATTTAATTCATAACATTTAACAACTTTGTTTGTATATATCATTTGCTTTTGAGTTGTATTACTTGTTTTAGAATTATATTGCGTTTTCTAATACAGGAGAGCAAGGAAATTATACGTTGCATAAATATGATTGCATATTTCTATAGAGATGTGTAAATATATACACTTGGTCAAGAATTCACCAATCATTTAAAATACTATTTCATAATAATTTTTATTTACAGCAGTGGGATGAAAGACCCGAAGTGGACTTTAATTCAGAAAGAAAATTTAGATCAGATAAATCTTTATCTGATCTAAAATACAACCATCTTAGTGAGTTACCGATTTGGTCGTATTCAGATAATTGATAACATTGAGAAATAGTGAAGTAATTCGATAAGAGTATATATCCAGTATATTTGATATGCTCCGAGGGATGGGATAATGATTAATAAGGTTTTTTGTCAGTATCTATTTAGTCAGTATCAATTATGCACAGCCACGGTATTAGAATTTTCAGAATGGATAGAAGAAAATCTAATGCCGAATATGAGTACAAAGAACTAAACGAGTTATGCGGGTTGTGGAAATCTTATTGATCATTTGTGTTACTGAGAGCTTATTCCAGGTATGAGCTGAAGGCTGTTATGGGACGTTGTGAAACAGGGTCGGTAGTTTCTGCAATAAATTAATTAGAGATGCTCGGAATAAGGCTCAACATATTGGGATAGTAAACACTAAGATGCCATTCGTCACTGGATAGATTGTATTAACGTTGATTTTTGGCAATAGGAAGTTGTATAGACGCCTGCCCTAGGAGGAAACCGGTATGAGATTTTGCGTCGGTTTTTTAAAAGAAAAATATAAGAGGTTGTGCGATTACAAAATATCTCAGTTTTGTTACAGAGAAGAGGAATACGTCTTCCCGGATAGTTGGATAACATCCATGAACTCGGCTGTTCTCGCCTGGGAATCTTGCCCTATCAAATGGAAACGGTTTGATTCTGACATGACCCGCTGGAAAGAGTGTTTCAGGACGCTGCCCTCGTGAAGCTCCCAGGACTAATTGGAAGAAGAAGAAGAAGAAGAAGAAGAAGAAGAAGAAGAAGAAGAAGAAGAAGAAGAAGAAGAAGAAGACGAAGACGAAGACGAAGACGAAGAAGAAGATTTATTAAATATTGCGTAGTGTTGTTCATGATTATCTATTGACATGTTGTGTTATACAATGGTATGACCACGCATGACTTAATGTGTTTGAGTAGCGATCGTTGGATGGACGTGTGTTCTATTCGCGGCGTGTCTGCATGTCCTATACATTCATATATATATATATATATATATATATATATATATATATATATATATATATATATATATATATATATATATATATATATATATACATTCATATATATATGTATATATATATATATATATATACATAATGAAATATATGGAGAATAGAAATGACTGTGTAGTTGCTATTTACTGTAGGTTAAAATGCAGTGGGAATACGAAGAAAGCAAGAACGGGGGGAGGGGGGATGTCCTCATCAGTTGTCTACTAGGGGTTTAGGATATTTCTACGTTGTAAAGTTATTGGGAAAACGAAGGAAGGAAAGCGAAGGGGAAACAAAGAGAAAACAGTAACATTATATATATATATATATATATATATATATATATATATATATATATGTATGTGTATAGGACATATATATATATAAATGTATAGGATATCTTTATATATATATATATATATAGGGACAAATAATTCGATTATAAGGTAACTTCACTTCCAGTTTTATTTTCATTTTACATTTCCTTTTCCTTTTTCCTCCCCACGTCTCTTATCCCCTTTCTTCCTACTGCCAGATGATTTTTTACCAGGAGGTTTATGCATCTGCATTGTAGAGGCTTCAAAAACGACTATTTTATATATACATACATTCATACACACACACACACAGACACACATAAACACACATTTATATGTATGCAGGATTGGCAGTATCAGTAGAGGGTCGGACGCCATGCTTTGACGCATATTGTTACGGCCCTTGTCATTCTGAGTTCAAATCCCGCCGAGGTTAACTATGCCTTTCATCCTTAAGGTTTGATAAAATAAAGTACCAGTAATACAGTGGGTATTTGCTGGCCTTGTGCCAAAAGTAGAAACAATTATATATATATATATATACATATATATATATACATATACATACATACATATATATATATATATATATATATATAGATACAAATATATATGTATGTATATATATATAAATATATATATATATATATAAATATATATATATATATTTATATATATATATATATATACGAACTTATAAGCCTGCGTTTGGTTTTTGCATGTGTTCCTGTGTCGTATATATATATATATATATTAATCAACATTTGAAAAGATGGCTTTTGCAGACCCATCGAAACCGGTCATTTTTTATACCCTTTATTATTTCCTTACCTTATAAAATTATATGTTTTTTCACAAAAAAGTATCCTGTCTCTTATATATTCCATGTGCCATTACCAACCTCAATTTTCTCTATAACCTTCGTTTTGTGTAGAAACTTACACTTTTCATATATATATATATATATATATATATATATATATATATATATATATATATATATATATATATATATATATATATGAGAGACGTAAAATAAGAAAGTTATAAAATTAACTTATATATATATATATGCTTGCGCGCTCACAGATACATAAAACTATTATATTCATACGTCCACTTACAGAGTGACGATGGGTTTGCGACATCATAGCTAGCATATTGTCTGCAAATGTGACTGTAGAATGTTGGGAAAGTTATTGAAAAAAATTCTATAAGGAATGACACTGAAATGGAATCTCATTTAGGAATGGAATTAAAGAATAAAACAATTTTAACCAAAAAATCAGAACATTAAACATTGCATGTTTTACTTGGTGAGCAATGAAGAGAGAAGATACGGATTGATGAAGATGTGGAACTTGGTCTAATTTAGGGGACATAAATTGTAAAATGTTACCTCCTCCCATCACATTAACATATCACACTTCACTACATACTCATACTCACGCAAGCACGGAACATGCAGAACTCACCGTCATGCGAAAGTAACACAGACACACATACACACAAACACAGACATGGACACACAGAAACACACACTTACAAACATATACACATAAACACAAAGAAACACACCCATGAACACTTATCACTCACCCCACACATCTATCGTGATCAATCTCTGTATATACACATGTATTTACTTTATAGACACCTACATATGCATGTAATTACTTTTGCACAGCATACCTATGTATATATATGTGTGTGTGTATATATATATATATATAAATATATATATATATATATGTGTGTATATATATATATATATATATATATATATATATATATATATATATATGTGTGTATATATATATATATATATATATATATATATTTATATATATATATATTTATATATATATATATATATATATATATATATATATATATATATATATTTATATATATATATATATATATATATATATATATATATACAAATATACACACATATATATCTGTGTGTGTGTGTGTATGCGTGTGTTTGTGTGCAAGCATGTGTATGTATTATTACACAGACTCAAACATATTATCTATATATGTATATACTTATACTTGTGCTGATACATGGAGAAGGAATGTGAATTGCCGCTGTGAATTTATTTATTATTTCATAATTTATTTAAATATGGAAATTTCTCCATTAATGGCACAGCGTATAGAACAACAGATAAACAAAAGAGAAACCTTTAGACAGATGTTACTGAACGGAGATTTCTTTCATGATCTTCTTCTCGACCAGTATGGTAGAGAATGAGACCATTACAGAGCAGTGTTTTGTGGTGTGAGACCACACAGAATTGTGGTGAGGAGATATAAAGTAGCTGGAATGTTGGAATGGAAATGCTGTGAATAGAACACGATAATTCAATAGTTACATTGAGTTAACATATTCTAATAGTGTATGTATTCATGTAAAATATATTCCATATTTTGGGCCACAATCTTTTACTTATCAGAAGCATCTCCACGATCCATCACCCCTAGGTCTTCATTGAAAAAAGAACAACATTTGGGAATCAATGTATAGAATATATATAATGCTATGAGGATATAAATTTTAATCGCTATAATATTTTGATTTACACAGGTGGAAATATATATAAGACATACAAGGCTTTCTTTTTTTCTACCTGATCTACCGATTTGATTTTCATTTTTCTTTTTAATTCTTCACACGTTTTCTCTCTACCACAACTTAGCTTTCTATTTTTAGAGTATTTTTCTCTTAATTTATTTCTTTTTTTATAATATTGCTTTTAATCTCTTCTAGGAAAAAGAAACAGCTCACAACTGATGGTCTTCAGTATCAACAACAGTTTCATAAATAAATCGACCAATATCTTTGTCACGTATCAACGTTCTTGAAATATCCTTAGAGATGGAAAGGGTGGAATGAGGTAATACCCTGCCTTTTAATGTTGCTTGGATGAATACAGATTGTGTAGTAGAGATAGCAATGTTCGTATTATGGTCAAATCAAAAACAAGTTTTGTTAAATTGCTATTTGAGAGAACAGGGAGAAAAAATTAGAAGAAGTGACCGCACATCGTTGAGTTAGTCTAGAATGCGAAGTATCTAGACACCTGCTTTGGAAATACCTAGTATACTTATATTTATTATATGTAATTCTACCAACCATTTAACTTATAAATATTATTGTCACTAATATATTTTACTATTTCCTTTTCGTCTCTTTTTTAATGTCATATCTTATCAGTTTTATTCACACCTAATTACAAACACAATTCACAAAAAATATTAAACTATCTTAATATTTTGCTTTTAAATGATTCTGTTGCTCTAAGTAGCTTTGGCAGATTTGTCTAATCTAACATTCATTTTGTTATCATATGAATTCCTGTTCAGCGTCCAATAGGTTTAAAAGCTGAGCATTAATTATTTTATATAATTCTAAATAATGCATATGCTGGAAACACCCACAATGGAAAATAAATATATTTCGCTAACTCTCATACCGATACAATAACCCATGTATCATTTCATATATTCAGATAAGCTTCGTCTCACCGAGCAAATTATTCTGATATTGATATATTGCCAAGTGACCATGAGTTGAGGCACATATCACAAGTGATCACTTGAAAATAATATTCTCAAGTGAGGTCATAAATGAACCATAGATTACAATAAAAAACAAGGACAACATCTATCACTCCGACTGCCATAACAACAACAATAACCAAACCTGGAACCGCAACAAATCGCATCATGAAAACATAAGAGAAATGAAACATCCTTCAAGAAATACATAACAGTTCAGGTAACAACACTAATAGCCAAACACACAATAACCCTCTATCTCAAACTTCAATGTTGTGAGTTAAATCAGCAGTAATTTGATGAAAGAAAGAAGAAATTAGAAACCACGCTTCAAAGCTGTGAACTAAGCAGGAGGTATGCAAGAGGCAGTCACACACACACCTTCGCGATAAACAAGAATTCTCAGATGTCCCGAAAATACTTCAGGAAAGCATTAAAAGAAAATTATATACTTCTTCTTGGAAAAGCTTCCTAGGCTTAAGCAAACAGGATTATTCGACCTCCTTCACGAATAAAGGAAGTGTCCTCTCTCATTTCCTTTATTGCGGGAAATAGTCATATTAAAAATACGTTACTTAGATGCGTGATATTTGTGTCGCTTTTGAAACAAGCTCACTTGTTTAGTGATCTCAGCTCACTAGATATAGATGCAGTAGTGATAACAGAACCACATTTTTCCAGGATGCAAACACTAATCACATTCTCGAGGAAAAAACAAGATATACGCATCCTCACGTTATCTTATATGGGATGGCAGGAATGACAGTGTTTGGGGGGAAGGTGTGTATTTCGAGCTATGGAAAATGTTGTGGAGTCGGTGAATCTAGACTAATAACAGTGTCTGGAACGACAAGGACAGGACAGCCGGATTTCTTCAGAAGCGATCTTGGGAAATTCCTACTAGTGAGACAGGAATAACAACCATTATACTTGCTAGATCCTGTATGTTTAACTGAGAGAGCATTTTTTTCTTTTACAATTATTTACCTCATAACCGATTTCTATTTTAAATCAACCCTACTCATCGCAATCTGTCTTTGTAATGTTCTCTTAATCAATCCTCCTGTGGAAAATTCGAAAGGTTTTTATCATTATTCGGCACCACTCTCAGGTTCACGAAGCGGTAACAGGAATAATGAATAACTAGTAAAATCTCTGCTAGGCACCTAGAGAGGCATAACCATGCCGTCCAAAACCACCGTGGGGTGTTGGGCGGGAAGACAGGGTAAATTACTCTGGGTAACGTGCAAGGTGGCCTCTCTTACCCAGAAATGGGCCGAGTGCAATCTGTCTTTGAACAGTCGGGTGGACGTGGTGAAGGCGTCGTACATCGCGTCCGTCATCTACTACCGTCTGGCCATCGTGTGTTGTCACAGCCCACGTCTGACTGCACTAGAACCGTCTACTATTTTGCTTTTTGTGGAAGAGTCAGGTTCCATTGGTCGCGTGGTCCATCTGCTGTCGACAACTGCAACGTGGATGATTCGGTATGCCGTGGCTCATGATACGCAATCATATTGTGATGTTACGCAAATAACGTTTTCTTGATGGTGAAAAAGTGTGGCTGCTATTTGCTTGACACGTTTTTCCCAAGTTAGTCTCTTTAACGGAGCTGCAGTCTTGGGTCAAGCGAAGACCGAGAGGGACCGCTTTGAGATTGGAATGCCCTCTGCCTGTAGATTGGAGGGGAACAACTGGGAGAGAGCACGTTGTCCTAGCGGAGAGGGGGACAGTGGTTTTTGTGGTATTTCTACACAGGTGAACCTTAGAGTTTCCTCACCTTTTGAGGAATTTGTTATGTTTGTTCTTTAAATGTTTATTTTCTTTGTCTCTGTTTTAAATTTTATTTCACAAAAAAAAACCCACACTGTATCGTTATGTGCCGCATTTAATGTTTCCTTAATATGAGCCCTATGTGGCTAATAAATAAATTATCATTAATAATATTAATGATCTTATTATTATTATGTAAAACACTTGTATTTGTCAGTAAGACATTATCTCGCCAGTGCTTTTATGGTATCATACAACCTTTTCCCATAATCTGGCCAGCTGGTTCTGCCAAGCAATTCCTTCAATGTCATTTTAAAGAACAAAGAACAATTTCTGCTTTGAATTGAAGGATATATTTTGTTTGATGTGTATTATTCCTGACAATATTTCTTAATTTTGTTAAATTTAGCTACAGCTATCTCATTGATCTTTTCAATCACAGAATGGCATTTTTTCTATGCAATCATATATTTTTGAATTAAATTCCTTTGTTCGCTATCTGTAATATACTTTAACTCTCTTCTGTACAAGCTTTACATTCCTCTCTCTCTCTCTCTCTCTCTCTCTCTCTCTCTCTCTCTCTCTCTCTCTCTCTCTCTCTCTCTCTCTCTCTCTCTCTCTCTCTCTCTCTCTCTATCTATCTACCTATCTATCTATTTATTTAATTCAATTTCACATGCTTGTGTTTTTTTGTCGCCATTCCTTTATTCACTGTATTTGTTCTTATGGCCACTCTTCGTGTATTTTCTGTATGTTTGATTTTATTTTGATATATTGTGCCTCACACAGCTTCCCTGTGGTTTCCCTTTTGATAGCCGTTGTGCCTACTTGAAAAATAAATTACACTTAAATACATGAAATCACAATTCCTGAGTCTGTGTACAGAGGGAAATAGATACACATTTTTTCTTGGTCCGCACTTTCCATTTTCTCATTACCGTGTGACATTTTTCTCTTAAAGTTTGCTTTGTCGAAATATGTAGTACATACAATGTTACTAATATTTTTATTAGCTTTATCTTTAATTATTACGCATAAACACGCAATTCACATCAACAGAAGTAAACCAATGTTAAACATTTGGTGGGTATTACACGAAACCGAATGACTATTTTATCGTCACCAATCTATGCATTTCAATTAAATTCCGATCCATTTTCTTCATACCTTCACCAATAGATTTCATTTCTTTCCTTTTGAAAAAAACAGTTCTAACCAATAAACATGAAGAAATATGAGGCAAAAGTGAAAATTATTTTGTTATGTTTTCCTTATTTGCAGGGGTTGTGGATTAAGGGGATTATTAAAGAGTTGGATGGGATGCATTAAGGAATCCAATCAGTCTTTGTGGATTTTGTGCTCAAAATCTTTTCTTGACTCCCGCAGATAGTAACTATAACCCAGGCAAGGAGACAGATAGACAGTTTGTTTAATAATAGATATAATGATTTATAGACCGATATTCAATTTTTTATATTTATGTGTATGTATATGTATGTGTATATATATTTATATATATATAAAATATATATACACACACACGTATATATATATATATATATATATATATATATATATATATATATATATATATATATATGCGTGCGTGTGTGTTTGTGTGTATCTGCGCGCATGTGTGTATACGTGTGTGTCTGTGTTTGTCTTCCACTAAGTAGGGGTTCGACAAAACAAGTTCGATGAAATATTTATTTGAGACGATATGATCGATTAAATATTTCAATACTCTATTCCAACAGGACTGTAATCTAATGATTGAATCTAGTATAAAAAATAAACGAATAATATTTTAGCTATATATATTGTATAATTTTTATTGTGGTTTTAATCTTATAGTATAATTTTATTTCAGTTTATGGATGGTAATTACAAATAAATACTTATTTCATTGTTCAAGATGACAAAACAATATAAAGAATTAATCTAGCCCAGTAGATACCAATACAGTAGTAAACCGTTGTTTTGCATTTAGTTAGCATATATATTTTAACCAGCCGAGCGATCAATACAGAAACAAAAACGCAGACGCCATTTTATTTTAAATATCATATAGAATATAACATGCATATTTGCCACGCTGAGTGAGATAAACATAAAACGACAATAAAGACTAAAGCTGACGAAGAACAACTATACTTTAAAATCATACATAAAATATCGGATATTGGACATACTTTGCATATATAGAAAGACAATGAAAATTAATATTGAAAGATCATAATCAGACTAAATGCGTATATGTGTATATATAAACAATGAGTTTATGGTTTGTTGATTATTCAACAATGTTAATTTTACAACAGATTAGAAGCACTCTACACAATTTATCTGGAGTATCATTAATATATATAATATTAATAAATGGAAAATATCTATAAAACTAATATCTAATAAATATATATCTATATTTATTTATTATACGTATTTCAAAGGTACTAATATTTAAGTACGTTTTCGTCAGATAAAAACTAATATTTGGTGTTAAGATAGTGACATATCTTCATGTGAACTTAATGGTATAAGTCCAATGATGATTTATATATATATATATATATATATATATATATATATATATATATATATATATATATATATGTGTGTGTGTGTGTATATATTATATATATATACACACACATATATATATACATATATATATATATATATATATATATATATATATATATATATATATATATATATATATATATGTGTGTGTGTGTGTGTGTGTGTTACAAGGATTCGTGAGTGCATATGTGAAGGTAGATGGCATAATGGATAGCATGTTTAGCTCATGATCCTAACAATATGAGTTTGATTCCCGTCTATGCGTTGTAACCTTGAGCAAGATACATTATGTAACCATGCTTCAGTCCATCCATCTGGATAATATGAGATGTACCTGTTACTGAATTGGCCAGCATAGACACATATTGTGTCTCACTGAATTTCCCTGAAATTAAGTTTACACATTTTTTAGGATTCTCAGCCAAACTATAGTACACAATGAATTGTTTATACCATTTCAAAAGACAACATTGTTACAAAATATCATACAGAATAATCCTTTAACTTGTATTTACTGCAACACATGCGATTAGATCCAGTTAGGGGTGGGACGAATCCTTAGAGGGATGCGAAAATTCTCTGTATTATGTGTCGATCGTTACCAGTCGGAATTCAAATTCAACAAAGGTCAATTTGCCTTTAATTTATTCAATGTCAATGAAATAAAGTACAAGGCAAGAACTGGGGTCAAAATAATCATCTTTCCTCATTGCAGAAATAGTCGACTTTGTGCTGCTTAAATTCGAATCTAAAATTCCCGCCCACATTGACAATGTTGTTTAAAGTTAAACAATGGAGTTTAAAGCCAGGCCATATAAAGGGAAGATAGGGACAGACTGTCCATTGTGTTTCCATGACTGGATGCAAATCCTAGCAAATGTAGGCGTGATTTATCTCATTACGAACATATCCGTTCGACGCATTAAGAATTCAACCATTCCACCATTCCTCGACTGACAATTCATTTTATTGACCCAGAGAGGATGATAATGAATTTCATCTCAATAGAAATTGAACCCAGAACAAAGTGAGCCTGAAACATTTTGGGCTATTTAACCCAATGCCCTAACAGCACTGATAACACCAGAGCCATCTCAGAACATAGCTCGAGAATGGAAGTTTACAATGATATCGATGTTGATGATTCATTTTCAACATTTATAAACAAATGCATGAAAAGAGCAGACTATTTTTGTACGAATATATATAGAAATGTATCAGACGCAAATAGTTCTACCATAAAAGCATGCATATATAGATCGATAGATAGATGGGGTGGGGCTGTATGTGTGTGTATGTCTGTGCGTGTGTGTCTGAGTGTATATATGCGTTTGTGTGTGTAGGTATGTACTATTTCCCTCGTTGATGTGGAAATATAACGGAAATTAGCAACCCGAAAATTGCAGTATGGTTATATTTTTCTCCCCGGGGATGGTAGCATACCAACAACCATATAATAATATCATAATTCGTAGGAAATTATTCACCCAAAGACATATTAAAAATCACAAATGAAGCTGAAGGTGTACATCTTTAAAAAATTAAAATTTATTTGTAAGAGTTCAGAATATATACTTACATATCTATACATACACACATATGCACATACATATACGTACTCACACACACACACGTATGTATATATATATATATATATATATATATATATATATATATATATATATATATATATATATATGTGTGTGTGTGTGTGTGTGTGTGTGTGTGTGTGTGTGTGTGTGTATGTGTATGCAAGCTACAGCTATATTTTCCATTATTGAATGGCATATATACTGTTCTCTGGGTCAGTAAAGAAAAAAATTAAGTAAAGCGGAAAAAATGTGTGAACTTAAGGAAATCACCTACCCAGTTAATTTGAATATTGCCTAAATTTCAATGAAAAGAAGAATATTTATGAGCAGATGAAGCAGAAACTTTAGCTCAGTCTTCATCTGTATTCAGTGGTGCATGTAAACAATTATTTACGTTGTAAACTTGAAATTCGGCAAAAATCTTAAAGTAATAACAAATTCGCTTTATTAGAAGCGGACTAGAATAAAGTAATATATATATATAACAAGACATAGGTTTTTGAGACGCACAAATGTAGGTGGATGTGCATGCATGCACGTGTATATATCTTGTGTAAACCTCTGTATATACATACACATATGCATACACACACACACACACACATATATATATATATATATATATGTATATAGGTATATATATTTATATATATATATATATATATAAAAATATATATATATATATATATATATATATATATATATATATATATACATATATATATAAATATCTATCTATATATATATAAATATATATACATACATAAATATATATATGTATATATATATACACACACATATACTTATGTATGTATATATATATATACATATACATATAAATTCACACATACACACGCATATATGCATATGTATATATATATATATATATATATATATATATATATATATATATATATATAAGTATGTACACGTACATACATATATGTATACCGACGTACAGTAGTATGTATATATATATATACATACATGCACACATATATATATGCACGTATGGATTCACCGAACATTTATTATAATGCTCGGTGTGTTTGTAAACAAACATCCCGTATTAAGCCGTAGTGTCTAGCAACCACCGTTGCTCGTTTGTTCAACACTGACAAAGGAACGCTGTACTAGTTTCAAGCTTGTTAGCTATCGTCAGCAACGTATACATTCCTGCAAGCTTGAAACTAGTACAGCGTTCCTTTGTCAGTGTTGAACAAACGAGCAACGGTGGTTGCTAGACACTACGGCTTAATACGGGATGTTTGTTTACAAACACACCGAGCATTATAATAAATGTTCGGTGAATCCATACGTGCATATATATATGTGTGCATGTATGTATATATATATATACATACTACTGTACGTCGGTATACATATATGTATGTACGTGTACATACTTATATTTAAGTAACAGCCGTACTAAGAGTGGGAAATGAAATATCGTTTCATTTTTTTCCGTTTATCGTTTTCGGTGCACCCGGCCGATTAACCCACTCGATATGCATATTGGGCTACTCAGCCGTTAATATGCATAAGGTAAGTATATACGTTCAACAATCTGGCAGGAAGGTATACGTTGCTGACGATAGCTAACAAGCTTGAAACTAGTACAGCGTTCCTTTGTCAGTGTTGAACAAACGAGCAACGGTGGTTGCTAGACACTACGGCTTAATACGGGATGTTTGTTTACAAACACACCGAGCATTATAATAAATGTTCGGTGAATCCATACGTGCATATATATATATAAGTGTGCATGTTTGTATATATATATATACATACTACTGTACGTCGGTATACATATATGTATGTACGTGTACATACTTATATTTAAGTAACAACCGTACTAAGAGTGGGAAATGAAATATCGTTTCATTTTTTCCGTTTATATATATATATATATATATATATATATATATATATGTAAAAGAAACCAAAGAACGCTTACATACTCAAACAGTTTTTATTTGCTTACAATGTTTCATCCATACCGTTGGGTAGGATTCATCAGAGCTTAATAAACACACTACTGAGTATTAGTTCTACCAAGCTTAGTCACACGAACAATCAGAATACAATAGAGGGATCGGAGATGGCGAATAAGGAGAGAGTACATGCTGTGGTTGTTAAGGACCACAGCTAAAAGCTAGGGCACAAGCAGATCTCACAAGATGCAGATACAATGGATGGCATACAAAATCAAAAAATACAAACAATGGTTAAAACATAATAAAAAAGTAAAAGGAAGATAATATTAAGTGATAAAATGTGAGCAAAAGTAAAATATTTTTTTTTTATTTTAAAAGGAAAGAAGTGAAAAAAAAAGTAGAAAAAAGAAAAAAAGAAAGGGTATATATATATATATATATATATATATATATATATATATATATACGCACACATTCACAAACATGGTTACACACACATATCCGTACAGAGGAGGAATAAAATAAAAATAGTCCAATCTTTAAAAAAAATTCCCAATACGTGTTAAATGAAAACAAGAAATGAGAATCTTCAAATAATGATTGTAATTCAATATTGTCTTGGGAATGCAATGATATTTACCCACCAACACCATAACAGCCCCACACCACTACCACTACCATCAACAACTTCTTTATCAGAGCAATTACAATCAGCCACAACATCACCACCACAAACACTATGATGAGAACAATTATTGTGCGTCACCCATATCACAAAATATTTCCACCATCCCCAACAAGATTACAATCGCCATCACCACCACCACCAAAACCATGACCATCACCATCACCATCACCACCACAACTACACCCAGTATTAACAGCACCATGCTTTCTAGCATAGTTACGTCCCTTTACGATCTGAGTTCAAATCCCGTCGAGGTTAACTTTGCCTTTCATCCTTACGGGTTCGATAAAATAAAGTACCAGTACATTACTGGGTAATTGCTGGCCTTGTGCCAAAAGTAGAAACAATTATTACATCCACAGTCAACACCACTGTCACCACCATTCCCACCATCATAATCGCAATCGCTACCACAAATACCATAAGCATCTACAATACTATTACACACACTATTATCACCAGTACTAGTTCACCTAAATCACAAACATTCAACTAGCCTCTACCACCACTAATACGACTATCATCACAACTCCCAGCAGCACCACAACTACCACCCCCTCTAATAATTCTACCACTACAATTATTTCAACACGATCATCACAACCGCAATTCACTTCACCAAGTTATACACCACGGACACCATCGACAGTATCAGTGCATTTATCAAACCCTACAGCATTAGCCAATCACCACAACTAATGTGATTACTAAAACAAACACTACTATCATCAACATTACCACCACAACCACCACCACCAACACTATCACTAGTACCAGTACCACCACCACCACCACCGACACAATCACTAATACCAGTACCACCACCACCACCACCACCACCGACACAATAACTATTACCAGTACCACCACCACCGCCACCGACACCATCACTATTACCAGTAACACCACCACCGACACCATCACTATTACCAGTACCAACACCACCGACACCATCATTATTACCATCACCACCACCACCACCGACACCATCACTATTACCAGTACCACTACCACCACCACTACCAACACCACCACCACTACCACCACCACCACCGACACGTTCACTATTACCATCACCACCACCACCACCGATACCATCCCTATTACCAGTACCACCACCACCACCACCAACACCATCAATATTAGCATCACCACCACAACCACCACCGACACCATCACTATTATCATCACCACCACCACCACCGACACCATAACTATTACCAGTACCACTACCACCACCACCACCGACACCACCGCCACCGACACCATCCCTATTACCAGTACCACCACCACCAACAACACCAACAACACCATCACTATTAGCATCACCACCACAACCACCACCGACACCATCACTATTATAATCACCACCACCACCATCGACACCATCACTATTACCACCATCACTACCACCGATACTATCACTATTACCAGTACCACCACCACCAGTACCACCACCACCACCACCACCACCACCGACACCATCACTATTACCAGTACCACCACCACCACCACCACCAACGACACCATCACTATTACCAGTACCACCACCATCGACACTATCAATATGACCATAACCACAATAAGTCCCTGCAGTACCAGTACTATCACCATCACTACACCATATACCCTGATCACTCTCTTCAGATCTTTATATGACTCATAGAATGATCAGACTCCGTCACTTCTAAATCTACCCATAATAGCCAACATATATTTTAGAATGCTATTATTTTATCAAATCCCGCCGAGGTTAACTTTGCTTTTCATCCTTACGGGGTCGATAAAATAAAGTATCAGTAATGTACTGGGTTATTGATGGCCTTGTGCCAAAAGTAGAAACAATTATTTTATAAAAGATTATTGATGTGCTTGTTTTTAGAGTTATCTTTGCCGTTGTTGTCACGCTTGTTAAAATTGCGGTTTTACAGTTATCGCCCTTGCTGTTGATGCATGCATTTCGATTGTTCTAGGTTTTCATTATCAAACCCTTTTAATGTTTGTTTCTTTTCCTCTTTCTGCTAATTTATGGTTCTTTTTCACATTTGAACTTCTTATTTGCGTGCTATCCATCCATTGTCATACAGTTTTCTAGCGTCACAATCATAGACAAACAATCGTCTACACTCAACACTACTATCATTCCCCATCCTCTCACCATACACTCCGTATTTCCCCAAATATATAGCACCATACAACCCACCAACTTTTCCCAACCATAACGCCATAGTAACGCCTCTACTGATTCACTTCAATACAATTCTTAATATTCAAATTCAATTTTCAAACACACAGACCTAACATTCATTACATATCACTCTTTTCTCGCAGCGTTTTATCTTAAAACAAGCTCTCCTCCCACAAAAACCGCCACCCAAACATCACAATCAACGACATTCGTCTCCTTTGAATTCATTTAATAATTTTATTTCAAAAAGGCAGCGTTTATGCATATTGATGTATGTACGCATTAACAAACACATACATATATATTATGTTTTCCTTTATGTAATATACATATTTGTATAATTTGTATTATATATAAATATATATATGTAGAGGTTATATTTAATTTGTTGGGATACAACAAGCAAAATATTTTTATAACTGATATAAAGCACTCAACAAATTATTGGAGTATATATACAATATATTATAACAGGTTGGAGTTATGAATGTATAACTTGCTATAAAATAACATAAAATTCATACTCTAATTACATTATTAAGATGGATAATTAACATTTTTTAACATCTTAACTTTATAGCATTTAATCCTTAGAGCTATCTAAATTATTAATAAATCGCTAGCAATTTCCTTTACGCTCTACTGCTATTACAAATAAGGGATTATTCTTCTGTAAACTCTCGGAAATTCCATGAGCATAGACATATTCGGATATTATAAACTTACACATTTTAAAAAATAATTAATTAACAATAAATAATAAAATTATATATAATAACATATTTTGTTTTAATAATATATACTCTTTAATAATAATATATAGGTCTCAACTTTAATAATATAACATACACATTTAAACATTTAAACTACGGATTGAATTGATAAATTATTAATTAAACATTTAATCAAATTTATTAATTAAATATTAGATACATTCTTCAACTTAGCTTTATTATTGTTTAACTATCTTTATTAGTGTCTGTTATTGGTTTATCGGTAGAGGGTCGGACGCCATGCTTTGAAGCATAGAGTTACCTCCCTGTATGATTTGAGTTCAAATCCCGCCGAGGTTAACTTTGCCTCTCATCCTTACGGGGTCAATAAAATAAAGTACCAGTAATGCACTGGGTATTGATGGCGTTGTGCCAAAAGTAGAAACAATTATTATTGTTTATCCATCTTACGGTATTCATCCACGCTATATTTATTTCTTCGCCTCTTCTCTCAATTTTACGCTATTCTCTCTTACTAAAATATACTCAGGTTTCTCTCTTTCTTTCGTTTTTTCTCTTTTTTCTCTCCCTTTTTTCCCTATTCCAACGGCTTAATTTAAATATACTGTTTTTAAACCTTTCCAACACTAATTTGGATAATAAACCAACAATAAATCTAATATCTCCACCATCCAGGATATTCCAACCAGAATGGTTGCATTTTTTAAGGGTATGTCAATATTTATTTATAAAACTAACCTATATTATATTTTATCTGATGAAACCGCACCATAGTTTACTCTGGTGGCCCTTGAAATATGTATAATGAAATAAATATGGTTTTATAAATATAGTTTCCATTTGTTAATATATTGTAAAAATATATATATATATATATACATTCATACATACACACACACACACTCACACACACACGCACACATATATATATATATTTAAATAAAATATATATATATACTTATACTTATAAAACTTTACATCTAAATATATATATATCCTTCTATGTTGTTTACTTGTCTCACTCGCTTTACGCGATTTCCTTTCCCAATAGCTTTATTTAGCTATTGCTCGCACCAACCTGAGGTGTATGATTTTTTATGCGATGCGGTATCAATGATGGTTGGAAGATCACTGACGAAGGACTATTTTTATCATATGTAACCCATGTGCAACCACGCAGTATCCTTCTTTCTTCTCATGTTTTAAAATATATTTACCTCGGCTGCGTTTGTCTGTTTCTCTCTTACTGCTTCACCGTTCTCTCTGTTGCTCTCACCTTCTTTCGCCCCCTTTGTCAGTTACACTTTCTCTCGACTGACCTCTTCCTCGCACTTCCACTCACTCACTCTCTGTTTCTCCCCTTCTCACTTCCTCCCGTTTGGCTTGTAGTGGGTTCTCTTCTTGCTCACATCTCACTCACGTCGGACGGTCTGTATCTCGATCGCTCATGAAATCCACCCAGCAATGCTGACCGGATAACCATGTTCCTTGTTTATTCCTATATTTGCGTTGCTTTCATCATTCTGTGTTGTTTACTTGTCTCACTCGCTTTACGCGATTTACTTGTCCCAACAGCTTTATTTAGCTATTGCTCGCACCAACCTGAGGTGTATGATTTTTGATGCGATGTGCTATCAATGATGGTTGGAGGATCACTGACGAAGGACTATTTTTATCATATGTAAGCCATGTGCAACCACGCAGTATTCTTCTTTCTTCTCATGTTTTTATATATATATATATATATATAGTAATAATAATAAATTTGAAGACTAACATCCACTGTTATTTTAATAAATATTTGCTCTACGGTTCTTATATATATATATATATATATATATATATATATATATAAACACACGCACACACATTTAGATATCCACACAAATATATAATACATATATAATTTCATTGTTGTAATTGTACGGTTATTTAAATCGATTTTTGTAAACAACCACTGTCTCTAATTTTTGTATTGTCCTCTATGTGTCTGCCTCTTCTGCCAATAACGAAATAATCATTATTATTATTAGTGAGAATAGTGTGGTAATTGTCAGTACCGGTAGAGCGTTGGATACCTGCCACGTAGTATAGAGTTACGGCTCTTTCCGTTCTCAGTTCAAATCCCGCCGAGGTTAGGTTTACCTTTCATCCTTATTGAGTCGACAAAATAAAGTACCAGCAATGCACTGTGATCGATTTAATCTACTCCCCCTCCTCTTCAAATTTCTGGCCTTGTGTCTGAAGTACAAACAATTATTAGTAATAATAGTACTGTTAATATAAAAAAATACGTCGGTCAAAATGTTTTGCGGTATTTGCATACGAGATTCTACATTCAAATCCCGCCGTGGTCAACTTTACCATCCATCTTTCCGAGAACATATTCCATAAAATATATTCCCAGTTAAAGACCGACGTCGATATAAGCGACTCTACTCTTTCCTTAAATTGCTGGCTTTTTGTTAATTTTCGAAAAAAAAAGTTATTATAAATTTCGTCGAAGACGACTCAGCCTTTCATTCTTCCAGACTGGACAAAACATAGTACCAGTCCAGTTCTAGCGCCTAGTGTCTACATTAGAACTGTGGGTTGGCAGTATCGGTTGAAGGTCAGAAGCCATGCTTTGCAGCATATAGTTACGCCCCTTTACGTTCTGAGTTCAAAACACGCCGAGGTTAACTTTACCTTTTATCCACACGGGGTCGATAATATAAAACACCAGTGATGCACTAGGGTCGATTTAATCGCCTTCCCCTCCCCCCAAATTGCTGGCTTAGTGCCTCATTCAGAAACCGTTCTGTTTTAATGAAGTAACACAAAATAAAAGCATAAAAAAGCCAAACAATCTTTAAGTAATGAAAGCTATACAACTTCCACTAATTTCAACACCATTGACGTCAGTCACCACTAGCAAACACCAGTACTATAATAATTGTTTCTCCTTTTGGCACAAGGCCAGCAATTACCCAGTGCATTACTGATGCTTTATTTTATCGACCCCGTAAGGATGAAAGGCAAAGTTAACCTCGGCGGGATTTGAACTCAAACCGTAAAGGGTCGTATCTCTATGCTGTAAAACATAACGTCCAACTCTCTACCGATACTGCTAATCCTAATCCACCATAATATTGGTTCAGATTTTGGCAGAAGGCGAGCAGTTTGTGGTGGTGGGGAAGTCATTACGTCGACCCCAGTACTTAGTTGGTAATTTATGTTATCAGCCACGGAAGGATGAAAGGGAAAGAACTCAGAATGTAAATAGCCAACTAAATACTTCTGTACATTCTTTTGATTCCCTAACGAATCTACAAATCTACTGCCCTCGAGCACCACAACAATAATCAGAACACAACAATTAAAATGACAAAGCATGATGAAAGGTCACCCCTGCCACACACTTTCTTTTTTCATATTTAACTTTTTTTCTATTTCCTTCTTTATATTTTAATTTGTATTTCTCTCTTCATTCTTTCTTTACTTCTTCCTTTTTTCTTCCCACATCCGTTCTTTATTTCTTCCAAGTATTGCTCTTCTTCCACTCTTATTTCCTTTCTTGTTTTCTATCTATCTATCTTCAAATCAATCTCTATATTGCATGAAACTAATCTCCTTCCGACGTCTGCCATATTCCTCGACGCCCTCCACTAAACCTGAACCCAATAAACTTTCAAACCTAAAACGAAACTAGAAAACCCACACCAGCTCCACCATACTCCACCCCATGATTACATTCGTGATTACTACAACAGATCAATAGCAAGCGGCGAACACTACTCTGCATGCAGGCACGCGTATGAACGCACACTTGCTTGCTCACGTGCACACATGTAAACACACATGCACACAAACATATATATATACGCTTGCTCATGCCAGCACACATATTCATGATTACATCTCGGCACGTGGAATTCTATACATAAATGCAATCCCTCTCATCTCAGCATATATACAAAACTCCCGAAAGCTCATACAGACTTAAGCGCACCCACTCATCCACATATATTAAAAACGTCATAATATTCATGGACAATTAAACATATGCATCACTTCAATATACACACACACGCACATGGACACACATACGCATATTAATACTTTCACATGTGCACACATGCTTGTACGCATACTTACACCTCAACATGTACTCATTGCACATACTTCAAACAGTTTAACGTCCCTCTAGCATTGCTAATGCCCAGCCCATCGGATCCAACCTCAATCAAAACCACCGAACGCCATATCCGTAATTCTTTAATATCCCCTTAACTTACACTACATCAGCCACAAGCTCTTTTCAAGTTATTTGACGTTCCAGAGTTCAATTACCAACTCTGAATGAATATGAGCAAACAAAATATATGTAGATAGTTCCATACATATATACCTATATAATTATATGCATACACACACACACACACACACACACATATATATATATATATATATATATATATGTATATGTATGTATGCATATATGTTTTTTTTTCGTTTACGATGAAGACTTTTCTATTTAGTTTAGCAACGGAAGCATCTGCTGATAAAATAAACATTTCAAAATGCATGCAACTTTAAATTTTTCTATCCCAAAAGTATGGAATAACATGAAAAATAAAATATCATACTGAAGGATAGAAGTTGCTACTGGAAATCAAAATCATAGCCTTACGACATGATCATGAGCCAAACATCCTAAGCAAATAAGCCACGCAGCTTCACACATATTCTCATCTGAGTGACAAATCATTAGCTTGTTGTTACTTAGTCCTTATTAAACCTGACTGTGAAGCCTAGTTAACAACGAGCTTACAGCAATAATAATCCTTTTTTTAATGAGGTTTGAAAGACTTAAATATCTGATGTCTCTTCCATTTTCTCTTGAAAATTTTTTTCCTGAAAAGGCTCGGGAATGTGATATGAGAATATTTTACTTGCTATTTCTAGTAGACTGAGCAACCACATAATGATTCCTTGATATTGATGTATATACCGCTGTTACTGTGGTTGGTTCTGGTGGCACTACTGTTTTGATGTTGTTTACCATGTTAGATCTAATGAAGCAGATCTATCATAAGATCAACAGCATTCCAGCCGTGTCTATATCATTCTTCGTTCTACTATGTGCAGGGACCCAAGGCCCACATTATCCAATGCCTTTCTTTCACATCATTGGGGTTGAGGTGGGGCGTGATGTCATTTAAGCGAGAGCAAAAATGTTGTTTTTTCAGGTTTAACGACTGTGAGGTGACGGTCTGAGGTTTTTTGACTCTTTTTCTCTGAGATAGAAATACTTTCTTTTTAAATATCTCAACCCAGGGATCAACACTGTTTGAACACCAATGAGCCACTTATCTTTTTATTGAACTATTTAAGTGTCGTGAAGCTGTGTGACGACGAGTTGTGTCTTTGACTAAAGCACTTCATTTCATTCCCCCCCCCCCCCAGTATATTCAGTGAAGGCGCGTTGCTGAGTGGTTAGAGAATTGGAATCGCAATCGTGAGGTTGCGAGTTCGATTCCCGGACCAGCTGATATGTTATGTCATTGAGCAAGGCACTTTATTTCACGCTGCTCCCTCTATCTGCAGTTGCGACCAATAGTTAGTATTAGCAATTGGAAAGACCAGTGGAAGCATTGTTTCCACGGTCCGATTTGACGAAAGTCGATCGACTGTCGATATTCAGTTGAATATGAGCACCAGTGGCAGCTGCATATTAACCAATTCACAAATAGGCTTCTCGTTCAGGGCTGAATCATATAATCTCAGGCACCAAACCTCCCTGAAAACAGGATAAGGCCCGAGCTTGTCCCAACTCCTGCAAGCATGGAACAACGGGTGTTCACATTATAATTGACATTTTTTATTATTTGTGCCATCTCTAATGTGGCGTTGGATTGGCAGTATCAGTAGAGAGTCGGACGACAGGCTTTGTAGCATAGACTTACGCTCCTTTATGATCTGAGTTTAAATCCCGCCGATGTTACCTTTGCCTTTTATCCTTACGGGGTCGATAACATAGAGTACCAGTAATACACTGGGATAATTGCTGGCATTGTGCCAGTAGAAACAATTATCTCTAATGTGGCGAATTGGCAGAGCTACCTGTATATTGCACTCTTACTTCAAATATCGAGGTTAAGTATGCTTTTCAGGAGCAATGTCGCACATTTGAAAGCTTGGAACCAGTGTCGCTAAAAGCCATTTTTTCCAAGTGAGTGGAATTCAATAATTTGGAAGTGTCTTGCTCAAGAACAAATCGCACTGCTCGCTGCAAGAGCCAAAATCACGATCATAAAAATATTACCCTCAACACCTTAACCACTAAACCATGCTCCCTCAGAATACCATTTACCCGGCTATTTACTAGACTCAATGCAATCGACTGTTCACATACCAACCAGCATTTAAGGGCTTGTTTCTATATAATACATCATGATTATATAATCTAATACTCCCTCTCCTCTTTTTGATTGGCTGTTATCTTTAACATACCAAGTGACTGTGTAAAGGCTCTCTCATTTAGGATATGATTTGTGGAAGACTTATCTGCTATTTCTTGCTTACCTAATGACTACACAGAGGCACTTGCATTTAGTTATATGTCTATCTTAATGGGTAGTTAAATAGTGATTAATCATCATCTAGATGGTCTTAAATAGATTAAAAGAGGAATTTAGTCAAATGAAATTACCATCTCTTGCCAGGCATACACTGTTTTTCTGATAAACTGTTTGGAATGGAATGGATATCCGGCAGTTTCGACGATGAGTGTTCCAGCTGTTCAATCAACTAAACAGCCTGTTTGTAAAATTAATATTCTAGTGACAGAGCATTTCACAGAAAAATGTACTTTTCACGTAATACTGAGAAAGATTTAGCGTGAATGTCTCTTTGAATTACTGCTATAGTCAATCAAACTGGCCTCCAGAAATTTCTGTCTACTCAGTTTCACGCACAAAGTTTGAATCGACACGCGTCTATTGCAAATAACACTTACTCAAATGACACTCAGTGGTATAAAACTTGGGACCATATTAATGCAAAACCAACAAGTTAACCCTTGTGTCAAGCTGCAACCGTTAACCGGGAAAAGACGACAGTACACATGTATGTTTAATACGAATCATCTAGGGAGATTATGTAATGGTACTACAATGTGCACCCCTTTCTCCCCAAGAAAATGTTTTCAGCTTACAGTTTAGTAAACTGATGAACCTAGATTTGGAACCTTTTTGCCCTGATGAACATAAGAAAATGTCTAAGCCTGACTTTTCCACTATATCGTATTCATTCACCCAAGCCAAATTATCTGACATCATAACTGGACACTACCCTCTCCACTATCTTGTTTATTGACATTATGCTATTACCCAACGAATACGTTTAATGAATTAATTATTGATCATAGAATTTTTTTTATTATACACACTTGAATAAAACTGTGATACATGAATGTTGCAGTATCAACCTAAAACTCTCTCTCAATCAGTGAAGGTTGGAGACGGAAATAACAGTTGTTAAAATGTATGTATGTATGTATGTATGTATGTATGTATGTATGTATGTATGTATGGTTAAGAGAGTGGGACTGGCTTTGTGCAGTGCCTTTGCTCATAATAAAAGCGTCACGGCACAAGCATTGCTTTATATCTGGAGATCTCTCTGCACTTGTCGTCACATTGTACCATGGGCCCAGCACTATGTGTCAATAATTGTCACAAGTATAGTGTTTGTGCCAGAGTTTTCAAGTCGCTGGCTGGACTAAAAAGTCACACTCGTTCAGCGCATCGGTAGGGGTTCTCCTACATGGATATAAAGTAGTGGCCGTACTTGAAAACGAGTTGGCAGCCACCATGTATGTATGTATGGCCTTTCACCACTTAAAACACCTTCAAAGCACAGGCATTGCTTATTCAGGCTTTGCTTATGCAGAGCTTGCAGCCATGTATGTATGTGTGCACACATTTATGTACGCATGTAAGTGTGTGTATACATGCGTACACACTTCAAGCACTATACACACACGCAAACGCAAGAAGACAAAAAATAAATAAATAAATAAATAAATAGATTAAATAAAGATGGCGTAGACATAAAATACAACAGGGGGAAACATAATAGCAATCACTGACGATGTTGCAGATGTGCAACGAAAGAACTTTGTTAGACTATATATATATGTGTTTATGTATATATTATATCTGTATATCTGTATTTTTTACCGTTGGTCAGTCAATGGTAAACATTAAGGACCGAATAAATTAACTGATATAAAAGATACAGAACCGAAAACCAACCAAACTGTGATTGTGCCCTGTTATTAATTCTGGCAATATTATTACAACTATATGACCCTCCCCAAATATAAATATATACATCTACCTGTATATATGTGCGAATATACACGTGTATATATCTATGTATGTAAGCATGCATGAATGTATATGTGCATAACCTCCACCGATGTAAATCAGAGTAGGGTGCAAACATTGGTAAGAACACAGGAAAAGTCGACTGCATTTTGTTCTTGATTGATTTACATCTCAACAGCCTCTGTCACTGCCCTTACTACAAATGTATTGAACAAGTGACTGGCTCGTTGAAAATATGTAACCAACAACAGTATCGTTCACCCACTGTGATTTAATATTAACATGAAAATAAGCAAATATAAAGCTAAATTTTACTGTCGTTAGATTGTCATTTAAATGGAAAAATTGCAACTAAGCATATAGAGTTGATAAGAGTAATTTTATCTTTTAACGACAGCAAGCTAATATATAAATCTGGAGAAATTTCTCGTAATTCCATTTGCAGATTAACAGACGATAATAAAATATCTAAACTTTCATGGAAGACATACAAATGTTTGTTTGCTGCTAAACATGTTCATACTTACTAAATAATAAACTTGTTGGTTGATTAACTTGTGAACTGTCTGGAGAAATAGTTGATACTTAATAGTGCCCAGTCTAATAAATGTGACGCACGTATATCATATATTTAATGATCATTTAGAAAGACGAGGGTGATCGCGTGAGAGAATCCTCAGAGTAACGGATATAATGTATTGCTCCGTTTACTAACAGTTCTTTAATACCACCGAGGTAATCTTTGATGTTCATCAAAATCAATATATATATTATGTTTTTGAATGTAAGTATGTATGTATACGTACATACATATATGTATACAGACGTACAGTAGCATGCATATATATATATATATATATATATATATATATATATATATATATATATATATATATATATAAATATATATATATATATATACAGGTACACATACATATATGTACGTATCAGTTTAGCGGACGTTTATTATAACGCCCGCTTTGTCCGTTTGTAAACAAACTGACAGCCTGAATTCATGCCGTACGGTGTTAAGGCAACCACGTCACCTTTTTGTTCAACACTGACACAGGAACGATCTACTAGTTTCAAGCTTCTCAGCTATCATCAGCACCGTATACCCTTCTGCCAGATGGTTGAACGTTCGAAAGTATAAACTTTCCTTAAGAAAATTAACGGCTGAGCAGCCTAATTTGCATATCGAGTGAGTTCAGTCGGCCAGGCGCACCGAAAACGATAAGTTGTAATAAAATGAAAACGAAATTTCATTTCTCACTCTTAGTACGGCACTTACTTAAATGTAAGTATGTATGTATACGTACATACATATATGTATACAGACGTACAGTAGCATGCATATATATATATATATATATATATATATATATATATATATATATACATACAGGTACACATACATATATGTACGTATCAGTTTAGCGGACGTTTACAACGTTACAAACGGACAAAGCGGGCGTTATAATAAACGTCCACTAAACTGATACGTACATATATGTATGTGTACCCGTATGTATATATATATATATATATATATATATATATATATATGCATGCTACTCTACCTCTGTATACATATATGTATGTACGTATACATACATACTTACATTTAAGTAAGTGCCGTATTAAGAGTGAGATATGAAATTTCGTTTTCATTTTATTACAAATTATGTTATTGGTTACCATCAAAAGTCAGTAATATATAATAGGTCTGAAGTATTGAGGTCGAATCATGCCACTTCCCAAATTATTAAAGTGAATGAAGTGGGTCCAGAACTGCAGTTAAATTTCAGAGAAAACAGTCCTATAACCAGTAAACCGACAATGATTGTGATGGCCATGAACAGAACGATCCTTAGGTTTGATATCGGTGTACCCTTCCCGTAGATATAAGTTTTGAGAAGAAATGCAGGTACCAAAATTGTATTACAAAATGCGCTCATCATGTCGACTATTTGTTGCCCCACCAAACTAATTTCATCTCTCCATTTGACAACACCTATTTTATAATTGTTTCTACTTTTGGCACAAGGCCAGCAATTATCTCAGTGCATTACTGGTACGTTATTTTATCGACCTCGTAAGGATGAAAGGCAAAGTTAACCTCGGCGGGATTTGAACTCAGACCATAGTGTAACTCATTGCTGCAGAGCATGGTGTCCGCTCTCTATCGATACTGCCAAATCACTGCTCATTTTATAAGGCTGGGTTTTAAGAATCATTATCACCAAACAAGTCTAACTGATACGGCCAATTCACACCTATTTTATAATGCTGGGTTTTAAGAATCATTATCACCAGACAAGACTACCTGAGGCGAGAATGATGGTACGGCCACCAATACTTGTCCATGTATCAGGTTGTACTGAATTGGATATTACCAGTAGCACTGAAATATATCTGAAATATATCTATTATACTCTGCTATGTGGTTACCTCCGATTCAACCCGGAATAACGTATATATATATATATATATATATGCACGCGCACACACACACACGCGCATATATATATATATATATATATTATATATATAAATATATATATTGTATATATATATATTTATATATATATATATATATATATATATATATATATATATATATATATATATATATATATATATGAAATATAAACAAACGAAAAATCAGTGATGCATCTAGACTCAGTTTATTGCGTGTTACAATTCGAGACATGATCACTGTAGAGAAGAAACAAGTCCGTCATATCTGATGAAGGGCTAATTTTATTCATATGTAACCCATTTTCTACCACGCAGCACGCCATTTTTCATATATTTATATTTTCCTCCGCTGTGACCTGACTGTTTCTTTCTTACTGCTTCCCCTTTCTCTGTATCTCTTACCCTCTCTTTACCCTCTCTGCCAGTCTCTCTCACAGCTGGCCTCTTCCACACACTTTCACTCACTTACTCTCTGCCACTCCCCTTTCTCACTTCCTCCCGTTTGACCTGTGTGAAATCCTTTTCTCGCTCACATCTCACCCAGGTCGGATGGTCTTTATCACTCGTTTATGATTTCAATGAACTGAAGTTAATAGATATCACGGACTTGTTTCTTCTCTTCCTCTATTTCCGTTGCATTACCATCTATGTTTGTTTAAATGTCTCGCTCGCTTCACCCTAATTTACGTGTCCCAATAACTTTGTTTTAGATATTGCTCGCACCAACCAGAGGTATAGCCAGTCACTCTCTCTCAGCTAGCCAATTCCTGACACCTTTACTCACTCTCTGCCAATCCCCTCTCTCACTTCCTCCCGTTTGACCTGCGTGAAATCCTTTTCTCGCTCACATCTCATCCATGTCGGATGGTCTTTATCTCTCATTTATGATTTCACAGAACTGAAGTTCATAAATATCACGGATTGTTTCTTCTCTTCCTCTCTTTCCGTTGCATTACCATCTATGTTTGTTTACATGCCTCGCTCGCTTCACCCTAATTTACGTGTCCCAATAACTTTTTTTTAGTTATTGCTCGCACCAACCAGAGGTATAGCCAGTCACTCTCTCTCAGCTGACCTATTACTCACACTTTTACTCACTCACTCTCTGCTACTCCTCTCTCTCACTTCCTCCCGTTTGACCTGCGTGAAATCCTTTTCTCGTTCACATCTCACCCAGGTCGGATAGTCTTTATTTCTCGTCTATGATTTCACAGAACTTAAGTTCATAGATATCACGGACTTGTCTCTTCTCTTCCTCTATTTCCGTTGCATTACCATCTATGTTTGTTTAAATGTCTCGCTCGCTTCACCCTATTTTACGTGTCCCAATATCTTTCTTTAGTTATTGCTCGCACCAACGAGAGGTATATGATATTTAAAGCGAAGAAATACCAATGAAGCTTGGAAGATCCCTGATGAAAGACTAATTTTATATATATATTTAATACATTAACAGAGAAAGCTTGAAGAAATACTCCGACGGACTTCCGTCTCACCCAACAAACATTAGGATATACCTTAGTATTATCCCAATTATACGTTTGGCGTGCTAACTATACGTATTTTGCGGATAGCCGGTTGTATAATTTTATAAGAGACACAATTAAATACATCCCTCTTTCCAAACGATCGTTTCATTATAAGTTTTCTACAATTGGGGAAAAAAATGTCCAGGTTATGTAGAAGCCTACACATAGTCCATAGGAATATATGCAGGTGGGCACTTATAAATCATCAGTGGATGCCCAACAATATCGATATAAAAAAAACTCTACCGATATTAACATTCAGCGATGGTACTCGTCAGTGTTAGAGTGGCCGCCAAAATTGAAATTCGAGCAGTCTCACAAAGAGAAATCTCACACCGTCACCGAGCGGGAAGGAGAGGTCATCGTAAAACATAAAAGGATACAATAATATGCACGCAGGTCAATTATTTCCGCCAATAATTTTAACCATGCGTGAAGTACTCAATTGGATATACAAAAATCAAAATAAGCATGTATTATTTATACACGCATATAGGTATTTTCTCAGGCTAAAAACAGAGACAAGATACTGGAAAAACAATCACTATTTCATACAAAGAGTAAATAAAGGAAGTCAAACCTAAATATATATATATATACAATATAATATATGCGCCTCCATATATATATATATACAATATAATATATGCGCCTCCATATATATATATATATATATATATATACATATATATATATATATATAATATATATATGACCTTGACCGACCAGTCTGTCGGGCGACATACGGCGCTGCAGGTCACAGCACGTCGTGCTTTTTAGCCATAAGATAACGCGATCACACTGGCTGGGCGGGCAGGCAGGTAATAATTTCTACAGCTGAGTAAACTGGAGCAACGTGAAATAAAGTGTCTTGCTCAAGGAAACAACACATCACCCGGTCCGTGAATTGAACTCCCAACCTTTCGATTGCAAGTCCAATACTCTAACCAATAACCCATGCGTCTTCACCCACTGCATATATATATATATATATATATATATATATATATATATATATATATATATATATATATATATATATATATATATATATATATATATATATATATATATATATATATATATATATATATATATATATATATATATATATATATATATATATAATGTAGGAGGTGAGTTTTATTGTAGTACAATAAAGCAATGCAGATATCGGATAAGAAGCACTCTACAGTTTGTAGGACTGGAGTATACATAATATAAGATCAAAAGATGGTTAAAGGAGTTCCGTGTATTTTATTATGCGCATTTCAAAAACAAACATCATCATGCAATAATATTTGTGTTTTCATCAGATAAAACAGGAGAACATGATATGAAGGCTAAAAAACACTTGTGGATAGTGCAGTTTTAAATCAACATATGAAAAGTGGTTTTAGATTGATGTGTGATATTGGGAAAAATATTTTATTTAGAGAGGGGGAGGGGTGGAAAGGATGAAAAAGGGGAGGAGATGAGAGGGAGAGATGGGTGATAGAGAGAAAGAGATAGTTTTTATAACTGAGAGAAGATATATTGTTTTACATAGAGAGGTTGAAAACCGTTGGAAGATAATGTACAAATTAAAAGAATTTGAAAATTAACGAAGGGAAAGATATGTACGAGGAAAAAATATTTTATTTAGGGAGGGGGGTGGAAAGGATGAAAAAAAGGGGCAGGAGATGAGAGTGAAGGTGGAGAGGGAGAGATGGGTGATAGAGAGAAAGAGATAGTTTTTATAACTGAGAAAAGATATATTGTTTTACATAGAGAGGTTGAGAACCGTTGGAAGATAATGTATAAATTAAAAGAATTTGAAAATTAACGAAGGGAAAAATATTTACGAGGAAAGAGAGGGAGTTTATGTATGAAGATAGAGAGGAAAAATAATAATTGTGGATGAATATTCTAACGTCAAAAAGGTGTATGATGATAAGTATTGTGGCAATTTCAAAATTAACGAAGAGAAAAAATTATTAAGGTTTGTGTGTAGAAGGATTTGAGAAAAATAATGTGAAGTTAAAGTTTGTATATTGAAGGAATTGATAATATGTGCGAAGAAAGAGTTAATATGTATTAAGAATGAGTTCGTTGATGGGGAGAAAAAAATAATAAATTAAGGATGAAATTGAGATTAAACAGTTTTTATGATAGAGAGAAAAATTAATAGTAATTGCGGATGAATATTCTAACGTCAAAAAAAGACAAATGTATATGTTATGAAGGATTTTACAAGGTGAAGATAGAAAGAGGGTAATGAGTAAACAAGTATTATAGAGTGTATAATGCCCTTTGGAGTAAGGTAGGAAGATGGGTATATTTTAAAGAGGTGTATGTGTATGTGCCTTTGAGAAAAGATTCTAAATTGATAAAGAATTGAATATTAACTGTATACTTTGTGAAAAGTCCTATGGAATGTATGCAGGCAGATAGAAAACAAATCTGTACGTCTATTTATTATAGAATCTAGATTAGAGATAATGGTAAATTTTTCATTTAGGCAGAGATTACAGATTTTAGATAGAGAGCTGTTCAAGTATGAGGATGCAGAAGAAACCTTCTTCCAAAAGATGGTATATTTAATGTTTTTGTCTTTCAAGGACCATATGAGTTCTGAGAGAGCCGTGTTGGTTCTTTTAAGTTTGTATTTGAAAGATGAAGGGTGATTATAGAGACGAGCTTTAAAAGAGGTGGAAGTGGAGCCAAAATAGGTGAAGGAATTGGTGCTAGTTATAACTTTACATTCATAAATTAAGTTTTTATCGAGACAATGGTTGTTGAGAGGACATTTATTTTTAATGCGGCAGTTGCAATTAGAGAGATTATTAATGAGTGACCTAGTGTTATCTATAGAAGGAATTGGATTGGAGAAGTTGTTTGCGATAGGAATAATAGGAATAATAGTTTCTTGATTTAGAGTTGGATTATGAACATTTAGCGAAGTTGTGTTTGACGTTGTATTTGGGTTTACAGAAGTTAGCCTAGGGTTTACAATGACGT
Source organism: Eledone cirrhosa (assembly GCA_964016885.1). Classification (NCBI taxonomy): domain Eukaryota; kingdom Metazoa; phylum Mollusca; class Cephalopoda; order Octopoda; family Eledonidae; genus Eledone; species Eledone cirrhosa. Next base: position 329,202,949 of record OZ024742.1, read on the forward strand.
CGGGAGTACTATTACTGTTATTATGAAATTCAATGTTGGAAGGAAGAGATTTAGTATTTAGTATTTTATTGTTGTGTTTAGAGATGATGTTGGAAATATTGGAGGATGTAGAATAAGAAAATTTGATGGTGTGTTTGTTAAATATTTTACTATAGATATGTGAGGGAGGGAAGCATTTATTTAAGGCACTAAAAATAATTTAGGAATATTGTTATTAATAGAGATGGAGAAAGGAGCATTATACCAGATTATGTTTTTGTATCTAGGTCTTTTATTAAAATTATTGGAATGATCATGATTAATTATTCTACTGTAAGTTTTTCTAGAATTTGTTTCGTTACTATATTTGATTTTATCTGGATAGCCGACTTTAGAAAGTGCGTTATTATAGTAATTGGCGTTAGCATCAAAGATGTTTTTCTCAGAAGATATGTTAGATATTCTTTTTCCAATATTACTAACTATAGCATTCTTGATATTGGTAGGATGGTTAGATTTAAAGTTAACATAATTTAGGTTCTCATTGTTTTTATGGTAAGGGTAATATAGGCCAGTGTCAAGATTAAGAGATACATCCAAGAAATTAGCTAGTTTGATACTATTATCAAATTCAATTTTTAGGTTATGTTGGTTAAAGAGATTACGTATATTGTTCTTAATAATATTAAGGTTAACTATATTGCAATTTAAGATAGTAAAGAGTCCATCGTCACGATAAATTCCACCGCGAAGTTGAGGAATTTTCCGACTCAAAGAGTTCAAAATAAAGATACCAATTAAATCAGTCAATTGGGATGAATCGGATGCTCCCATTGTGATGTCGAAGTTGTTAGAGGTATCGGCTCTGGTCCAATATTCGTTGTTGAACTCTAGGATGGTTTTACGTGCGGTGAGGATGATGTGAAGTTCATCTGTGGTGATGTCAGAATATTTAAGTGCGAAAGATAGAGCATTATTGAGAAGTGAAGGCGAAATGGAGGAATAGTAGCTGGCAATATCAAATTGAATAAATTTTAGTTTGTTTTTATTATCCAATTTGTTGAACCAGCCAATCACTTCAGAAGTACCAAACCATAAATTTAGGTTCAAAGAAGAGCAATTAGAACTAACCTGTGGGATGATTCTATCCAAGATGGCTTTACTAACAACCCCCAGATCAGATTTAGAGGGGGCGATTAATCTAACAGGTAGTTCAGTGCGAAAATTGTTTTTGTGATCCTTGAGATTTATCCTCGGAGTTCTTGGGAGGAATGGTTCGGGTTTTTTTTCAATGCCAAGTTTTGACATAATCTCAGAGGCTTCAAGGTTTATGTATTCTAAATTTTCATGGTTGGTTTTGCGATACTTTTTCCTAAGTTCCTTAAGGATAAGGTTGTTATAATTATCCTTGGAAATACCATATAAGTTATTGGTTTTGTCAGAGTGGACTAAAACACTTTTTGAGGAATTTAGGTTAGAAATTGTGTTCTTGAGATTTACAAGGTGCTCTTGTCCTTTGTAAGGGTATCTCTTGAATTTAATATATATATATATATATATATATATATATGCAACAGTTCTATTTAAAATTGTTGGGATACAACAAGTAAATATTTTTATAACTGACATAAAGCACTAGACAAGTATTTGGAGTACATATACGATATTAATAAATGGAAACTATATTTATAAAACCATATCTATTTCATTATACATATTTCAGGGATACCAAATTAAATTATGGTATGCCTTCATCAGACAAAATACAATATATAACAGTTTTACAAATAAGCTTTGACGTACCCTTTTAAAATGCGACCATTATTTTTGGAAGCCTTCATATAAATTGTTAACTCAACTTAATATGACATGACGTAAAGCTTTCATTATCTCCCCCTCTCTCTATATATTATTTCTCTCTCTTGAGTCTTTCTATCTGTCTGATGATTTGATATCTCTCTGTTGCTTTCTTCTGTTTTTCTTATTTCTTCCTTTTTCTTTTTTCTTTCTTTCCTCCTGTCTTTATTTATCTCTTCCTTTTTTCTCCATGCATTTCTCTCTCTCCGATATTTCTCCACGTTTTTTTCTTTTTCTTTTTTCTCTCTCCCCGTCTTTTTTTCTTTCTCTCCGTCTTTTTCTAATTGTCCTTAACACTAAGACTTATTACAAATAATATAAATAATTCACTATCCAGATGGCTTCCAAAAATAATGGTGGCCTTTTAAAAGCGTACGTCAAAGCTCATTTGTAAAACTGTTATATATTGTATTTAGTCTGATGAAGGCAACCATAATTTAATTTGGTATCCCTGAAATATGTATAATGAATTAGATATGGTTTTATAAATATAGTTTCCATTTATTAATATCGCATATATATATATATATATATATATATATATATATATATATATATATATATATATATATATGTATATGTATGTATATATATATATATATATATATATATATATATATATATATATATATATATATATATATATATATATAAGGCGGGTAAAATTCCCGAGATCCATGGACGAGTTCTCTCCAGCGGTCTCTGTCCCTCATTATCGCTGCCATATCCTGCATCTCCAACAGACCAGTGTCTGTCCTTAGGGCATCAACATATGTTAACCTTGGTCTTCCTCTTCTAGTGTGTCCATGTAGGGGCTCCCAAAGGAGCACTGAGTGCAATGTCAACTCTGGATGTCGGTGAGTATGTCCAGCCAACCTCAGTCTTCTCTGTGTCACTTTTGAGCTGACTTTTGGGATGCTCCCATACAGCTCTGAGTTTTTCATCCTCAGTGTATACTGATTAATGTTCAGAGCCATCCTCAGCATTCTCGTGTAGCACCCTTCCACCATCTGAGTGAGTCTCTTGGTCAGTGTCCAAGTCTCAGACCCACACAGCAGCACAGACTCCACTACAGCAATGAAGAGGCGGATTTTCAGGTCTCTACGAAGGTCCGACTTCCACACCGATCTCAAGCTGTGACACGCCGCCCAGGCCTTGCTCTTCCTCTCAACCACATCATCTTCCGTATTCCCAATCTTTGCTCCCAAATACAGGAAGTCCTCAACCAATTCCAGCGGCTTCCCGCCTACATTAGTGATCCCCTCTGGCTTCTCAACATTCTCTACCAGATATTTTGTTTTAGTCTCATTCATTCTCAGCCCCACACTCATCGACACAGTCTCAACCTCCCGTATCAAATCCTCTGCCTCCTTCACTGTATGTGTCACCAAAACTATGTCATCGGCAAATTCAGCATCCGAAACCTTTTTCGCCCCAACTCTCCTGCTCTGAGCCGGTGCTACAGTAAAGCCAGAGTCCTGGTGTTTCTCCAGTGCAAGGCGCATACAATAGTCCACTACAATGATAAAAAGGTAGGGAGCCAATGTATCTCCCTGGAGCACTCCAGCCAGTATCTCAAAGAACTCTGTCATCCCATCAGGTGTAATGACTTGGGCTTTGGTGTTGGTGTAGAGCAGTGATATCAGGTCCACTATCCTCTTGGGGATTCCATAAGCCTGTAAGATCTTCATCAGGCAGTAACAGTCCACAGAATCAAAGGCCTTCCCAAAGTCAATGAAAACCATGACCGCAGGAAGGCACTTTGCTCTAGCTCCCTCTAATATCCTCATCAGCATCAGGATGTGACTGGTGGTTGATCTACCCTCTCTGAAGCCGTTCTGGTTGTCCCTGAGCTTCTTCTCCATCTCAGGCTGGATCCTGTTAAGAATCATCCTGTTGAGGGTCTTTGCCACAAGTGACGTCAGTGAGATCCCCCGGTAGTTGTTGGTGTTAGAGAGATCTCCCTTCTTTGGCACTGGGACGATGTTACTGATCCTCCACTGATTCGGGGCAACTCCTTTCTCCAGTGCCCCGTTACAGAACCCCAGGATGATATCATCAAAATCACACCTCTTCATCACCTCTGAGGCCACTCCATCCTCTCCATGAGCCTTGCCCTCCTTGATCTTCTTCTTGGCTCTCTGAAGCTCCCCTCTGGTGAAGGGCTCTGTCTCAACATCCAGTTCCTCAAACAGCCGCCTGATCTCCCCAGTGCTCTGGGCTGTGGAGGGTGGCTCTCCTAGTAGGGTCCTAAAATGGTCTAGCCATTTCCTCTTCCTATCCTCGGGCCCCATTCCCTGGATCTGACTCGAACACCTTTTCTTCCTCCCTGTGATCTCGTTGATGATCATCCAGCTCTCCTTACATCCAGATCTGTCAACCGCTCTCTCCACACTTCTGATCTTCTCTATCAGTGCCTCCTCTCTGACCTCAGTGTAAGCGGTACAGAGCTCTTCCCTCATCACCTCCACAGTCTCCATCCTCTCCTCCGTAGGATCAGCATAGAATTGGTCCCTGGCAGCTTTCAGGTGTTCTCTGGCTGCACACACTTTTGGGTTTGCAGAGCTGACGTGCTTCTCTTTGTTCTTTTTCGTCGGCACCAGGGTTTCACTTGCTTTCGCCACTGCATTGGTGAAGTGCCCGTACCTCCTCGTCACACTCTCCTCAGTCCATCCAATCTCTCTCTCCTCTGACTCTCCACACAGAGCACTAAACCTGTTTCTCACTTCCAATGTGAACCTCTCCTGTAGCTTATCATCTTCCTTGAAAGCTCCCCAGTCATAGATTGTTCTCCGGGGCTGAGCCTTGCTCTTTCTTAAGCTCACGCGGACCTCACTCATAACAAGCCGGTGGTCACTACCCAGTGTACTGAAATAGCTGTATGGTTCCGTGTTCAGAACACTATTCCGCCACATTTTCCTCACCAGAATGAAATCAATCTGGGACTTGGACAGGTGCATATCTGAGATGTAGGTCCACATCTTCCCCAGATTCTTCCTAAACCCCAGGTTGGTCGCCATCAAGTTCGCCTCCAGCAGGGTGTCTCTCAGTAGTCTTCCATTTCGGTTGGTGTTGTCATGGAAGTACCAGCAAGGGTCTTCACTGCCCTCCTTACTCAGATGTGCATTGAAGTCCCCCAAAACAAGCAGGATATTGTGTGCCTGAGTGGTGTTGACAGCTCTACACACCTCCTCATGGAACACCTCGGCATTCACATCACAGTCCCCCTCGGTTGGACTATAGGCTGAGATGACTGTCAGTCTTGGGTTTCCATTGAAGGTCACCCTCAACACTCGCGGGGAGATAGGCATTATTTCCCTCACCAACAGATTGGTTTTTGCACTGAACACAAAACCCACTCCTCCTACTGCAGCATTCGTTGTGTTCTTCACTGCCGATGTAGTGATGAGCAGGCTCTTCCTCCCGATCATCACACTCCTCACGGGCTCATCGTGTAGAATCCTGTGTTCTTGGATCGCAAGTATCTGTATACCACTCTCCTCGAACAGATGTCCCAACTCCTCTCTCTTCTCCAGCGTTCGAATAGTCCTCACATTCAAAGTGCCCATTTTGATGGCTCTTCTGCAGGACAAAACTGCATTCTTTATATTTGTCTCAGAGACAGCTGATCCATCATCCACTGGCCCTCTCTGTGGCTCTAAGCCAGCAGAGTCATAACGACCAGGCTGCTCATTGACAGTGTAATTAGGGGCTCTAACCCTTGTGCTGTTAGATCGACTCTCCATATTTCTTTTCAATGGCTGACAATACCTTACCGGCGCCACACGAATAAGGTAGTTATTTAACCCATAAATGGAGCCCTAACAGTACTACCACCCTGGGCCGGGGCAGACCTGGGAGTCATGACAACTAAGGGGTAACACCACATTCCCCACATCTCCTGAACTCCCGAACTGGAGCCTTGCCACTGGATGTAGTTTAATGTCATACCCAGGACATATATATATATATATATATATACATATATATATATATATATATATATATATATATATATATATATATATATATATATCTAAGGCGGGTAAAATTCCCGAGATCCATGGACGAGTTCTCTCCAGCGGTCTCTGTCCCTCATTATCGCTGCCATATCCTGCATTTCCAACAGACCAGTGTCTGTCCTTAGGGCATCAACATATGTTAACCTTGGTCTTCCTCTTCTAGTGTGTCCATATATATATATGTCGTTTCTGAATTTGTTTAGCACACACATAGAACACACACATAGAACAAACAACCAACTAGCAACTTGTAATAAACAAATAAATAAACAAATAAATAAACAAATATAAACACACACTGATACCCGGATGTAACACATGCGCAAACTAAGGACAGAACAAAAACAAAGAAAAAAATCCCCAGTCACTGAAGACGTCACATAATGCGTGACGAAAGAACTTTGACAATATATGAACAATCGTCTGGTTGTAGAACCAACCAACCAACCAATTTATAAATTCCTAAAATTAAAAATTTAATTGATAATAAATTGAAGTGAAAGCGACTGGTGCGTGTGTTTCTTATTGGCAACATGACCGTCCCAAAGCATAACCATTTATATATATGTGTATACATATATATATATATGTATATATATATATATATATATATATATATATGTATATATATATATATATATATATATATATATATATATATATATATATATATATATATATATATATATATATACATATATACATATATATATATATATATATATATATATATATATATATATATATATACATATATATATATATATATATATATATATATATATATATATATATATATATATATATATATATATATATATGAGAAGGCTTAGATGGATAGCTTTTTTCTCTGCCCAGCGTCTAAAAGGGAACTTCTATACCTGGGAACATTACTTTCTCGATCATTTATTTAATTCTAGAAGAAATCCTCCTTCCAACAAAAATCTAGTGCAATTCGAGGAGGAGTTAACTAACATTATAAAAAATGTTAAATTTAAGAGAAACTCTTACTGAGGACAAGAGCACCTTGTAAATCTCAAGAACACTATTTTAAACCTAAATTCCTCGAAAAATGTTTAAGTCCACCCCGACAAAACAAATAATTTATATGGTATTTCTAAGGATAACTATAACAACCTTATCCTTAAGGAACTTAGGAAAACATATCGCACAACCAACCATGATAATTTAGAATCCATAAACTTTGAAGCTTCTGCGATTATGTCACAACTTGGCATCGGAAAAAAAAACCGAACCATTCCTCCCAAGAACTCCGAGGATAAATCTCAAGGATCACAAAAACAACTTTCGTACTGAACTACCTGTTAGACTAATCGCCCCCTCTAAATCAGATCTGGGGGTTGTTAGCAAAGCCATCTTGGATAGAATTATCCCACATGTTCGTTCTATTTGCTCTACTTCGAACTTAAATTTATGGTTTGGTACATCTGAAGTGATTGGCTCGTTCAACAAATTGAATAAGAAAAACAAACAAAAATTTATTCAATTTGATATTGCCAGCTACTATTCTTCTATTTCGCCCTCACTTCTCAACAATGCTCTATCTTTCGCTTACAAATATTCAGACATCACCACATATGAACTTCATATCATTCTCACCGCACGTAAAACCATCCTAGAGTTCAACAATGGATATTGGACCAGAGCTGATACCTCTAACAACTTTGACATCACAATAGGGGCATCCGTTTCACCCCAATTGACTGATTTAATTGGTATCTTTATTTTTAACTCTTTGAATAGGAAAATTAATCAACTTCGCGGTGGAATTTCTCGTGACGATGGACTTTTTACTATCTTAAATTGCAACATAGTTAACCTTAATATTATTAAGAACAATATACGTAATCACTTTAACAAACATGACTTAAAAATTGAATTTGATAATATCAAACTAGCTAATTTCTTGGATGTATCTCTTAATCTTGACACTGGCCTATATTACCCTTACCATAAAAACAATGAGAATCTAAATTATGTTAATTTTAAATCTAACCACCCCACTAATATTAAGAATGCTATAGTTAGTAATATTGGAAAAATAATATCCAACCTATCATCTAATAAACACATATTTGATGCTCACGCTAATTACTATAATAACGCCCTTTCTAAAGCCGGTTATCCTGATAAAATCAAATATAGTAAAGAAACAAATTTTAAAAGATCTTACAGTAGAATAATTAATCATGATCATTCCACTAACTTTAATAAAAGACCTAGATACAAAAACATAATCTGGTATAATGCTCCTTTCTCCATCTCTATTAATAATAATATTCCTAAATTATTCTTTAGTGCCTTAAATAAATGCTTCCCTCCCTCACATATCTATAGTAAAATATTTAACAAACACACTATAACATTTTCCTATTCGACCTCCTCCAATATCTCCAAAATTATCTCTAAACACAACAATAAAATACTAAATACTAAATCTCTTCCTTCCAACACTGAATATCATAATAATAGTAATAGTACTCCCGACGTCATTGTTAACTCTAGGCTAATTTCTCAAACCCAAATACAACGTCAAACGCAACTTCGTTAAATGTTCTTAATCCCAATCTAAATCAAGAAACTATTATTCCTATCGTAAATAACTTCTCCAATCCAATTCCTTATTAACAAGGTCACTTGTTAATAACTCTGTTAATTTCTCTAATCGCAATTGTAATTGCCCTTTTAAAAATAAATGTCCTCACAACAAACATTGTCTTGAAAAAAACTTAATCTATGAAGGTAAAGTTATAACTGACTCGAATTCCTTTACCTATTTTGGATCCACTTCCACCTCCTTTAAAGCTCGTCTTTATAATCATCATTCGTCTTTTAAATACCAACTTAAAAGAACCAACACGGCATCCTCAGAACTCATATTGAAAGACAAAAATATTAACTATACCATCTCTTGGAGGAAGGTTTGTTCTGTTTCTCCATACTTGAATGCCTCTCTATCCAAGACGTGTAATCTCTGTTTATGTGAGAAATTTACTATTATATCT
>OZ024742.1:329216832-329236832 GCA_964016885.1 Eledone cirrhosa
ATATATATATATATATATATATATATATATATATATATATATATATATATATATATATATATATATATATATATATATATATATATATATATATATATATATATATATATATATATATATATATATATATATATATATATATATATATATATATATATATATATATATATATATATATATATATATATATATATATATATATATATATATATATATATATATATATATATATATATATATATATATATATATATATATATATATATATATATATATATACACATATATATATATTTATATGCGCATATATTATTTCGAGGCGTGTGGCTGAGTGGTTAGAGAAATAGATTAGCAATCCTGAGGTTGTGAGTTCGAATCCCGGACCAGGCGATGCGTTATATCCTTGAGCAACACAGTTTATTTCATGTTGCTCCTTTTACCTGGAGTTGCGATCGATAGAGAGTATTAGCAATTAGAAAGACCAATGGAAACATCGTTTCCTCGGTCCGATTTGACAAAACAAAGTCGATCGAATGGCGATATACATATATATTATACTTTGCTATGTACTGAGTACCTCGCTTACTGTGGTTACCCCTGATTGGACACTGGATATACTTATATATATGTGTGTGTGTGTGTGACATTGGCTCTTTATATTTTCAGAAGGCATGCGTCCCGGTTTTTCGAACGAGAGAACGGCCTGGTGTGAAATTAAAGTGCAAGTGGTTAAGCATTACACTGACATTTGCATTTTTAACGTAGTTGTCATTGCAATACACTTTGATAAGGGCCGTTCTTTGGGTTGCTGGTGCAACTCAGTAACCCATACATATATAGCTGAATATACACACACGTACATACACAGACACACATGCTGAAATTACGTACAAAATCGGGCATCACTCAATATTTTATTTGTAACCCAAGGCCGCGTCAGCAGATACTTGCAGATGTGTTGCGTATTATGATCGAACCAAAACCACAAGTTTACAAAGGGAACGTCGTAATCAAATAACCAGATATTATGGTAGCTTGAAAGACAAAATCAATGCTGCAATCTTATAATTTATTTTTTGGAAGCGAAATGTTCAAAAGGCAAAATGTTCAAAAGGGAAAATGTAGGGAAAATAAAATTCTTAAAATAACGGCTCATATTATGGATTTTAATTTGAAGTGCTGAGGCAGACTGCTAATCTCTAAAAACTCAAACGAGGAGTACCAAAACGGGGACAAATGAGGCAAAATGGGAACATTTTACATAATGAAATGTATACCAATTTTCACAATAGAAGACATCTCTCACCACCCCAAAATGGGTGGGAGATCTCTCTGTCGGACTGGAGAGTTGTCAGGTCTGCTGAGGCTATAATAAATCTGAAATGGATTGTTAACTTGTTATAAAGATTAAGCAGAAACATAATGTATAAAGTAGGTATCTACTAATAGAGAGCAATAAAATGAAATAAGAATGTATATGAATTGAATGGAGGCGTGAATGAAAAGAATGTTTCTAGAAAAATTATTTGACGCCAAATATTTGCAGAAAATAATAAACTTGGGGCTATAGCGATCAGGCATTTCAGTTATGGGGTTAAGAAACCAGAAAAGAAAATGGTACATATTCTCATGTGTATGTTTGTGTACAATTCTCAGTACAGCCGTATACACATGTCAATGTGTGTATTGTCAAGTATGTATATGTGTATATATTTTTCTGTATATCTGTTTATATATGTGTGGGTAGTCTTAAGTGTGTGTGCGTGTGTGAATAATCTTGGTATATACGTGTGTATCTGTGTGTGGCTATGTCTCCGTATGAATGAAATGCGAATATAACGAAATGTCACTGAGATTGATTGATAGTGACACGACTGAGAAAACGATAATTAAAAGAGTCAACTAATTCCGTTACACAATGTATATATATATATATAGATTTACATACACACACATATTTATATATATATATATATATATATATATATATATATATATATATATATATATATATATATATATATATATATATATATATATATATATATATATATACATACATATATATATATGTCTATATATATATACAAATTTGTTAACGAAGCTAACGGAAGAGGGGGAACCTGAGTATATATATATATATATATATATATATATATATATGTATATATATATATATATAAACCGAAAAAATGAAACGATATTTCATTTCCCACTCTTAGTACGGCTGTTACTTAAATATAAGTATGTACACGTACATACATATATGTATACCGACGTACAGTAGATGCACGTATGGATTCACCGAACATTTATTATAATGCTCGGTGTGTTTGTAAACAAACATCCGTATTAAGCCGTAGTGTCTAGCAACCACCGTTGCTCGTTTGTTCAACACTGACAAAGGAACGCTGTACTAGTTTCAAGCTTGTTAGCTATCGTCAGCAACGTATACCTTCCTGCCAGATTGTTGAACGTATATACTTACCTTATGCATATTAACGGCTGATTATATTATATTATATTATGCATAAGGTAAGTATATACGTTCAACAATCTGGCAGGAAGGTATACGTTGCTGACGATAGCTAACAAGCTTGAAACTAGTACAGCGTTCCTTTGTCAGTGTTGAACAAACGAGCAACGGTGGTTGCTAGACACTACGGCTTAATACGGGGTGGATTGGCAGTATCGGTAGAGGGTCGGACGCCATGCTTTCCAGCATAGTTACGTCCCTTTACGATCTGAGTTCAAATCCCGCCGAGGTTGACTTTGCCTTTCATCCTTACGGGGTCGATAAAATAAAGTACCAGTAATGCACTGGGTAATTGCTGGCCTTGTGCCTAAAGTAGAAACAATTATATTATATTATATTATATTATAATAAATGTTCGGTGAATCCATACGTGCATATATATATATGTGTGCATGTATGTATATATATATATATATACATACTACTGTACGTCGGTATACATATATGTATGTACGTGTACATACTTATATTTAAGTAACATATATATATACATACTACTGTACGTCGGTATACATATATGTATGTACGTGTACATACTTATATTTAAGTAACAGCCGTACTAAGAGTGGGAAATGAAATATCGTTTCATTTTTTCCGTTTATCGTTTTCGGTGCACCCGGCCGATTAACCCACTCGATATGCAAATTGGGCTACTCAGCCGTTAATATGCATAAGGTAAGTATATACGTTCAACAATCTGTCAGGAAGGTATACGTTGCTGACGATAGCTAACAAGCTTGAAACTAGTACAGCGTTCCTTTGTCAGTGTTGAACAAACGAGCAACGGTGGTTGCTAGACACTACGGCTTAATACGGGATGTTTGTTTACAAACACACCGAGCATTATAATAAATGTTCGGTGAATCCATACGTGCATATATATATATGTGTGCATGTATGTATATATATATATACATACTACTGTACGTCGGTATACATATATGTATGTACGTGTACATACTTATATATATATATATATATATATATATATGTATATATATATATATATATATATATATGTATATATATATATATATATATATATGTATATATATATATATGTATATATATATATATATATATATATATATATATAAACATAATAAATATGTATATATGTGTGTGTGTGAAAAATATATATATCAATGTGTGTGTGTGTGTGTGTGCACGTGCGTATATGTATGTCTGTGTATGTTTGGGATTGTGTAAACTTCCACCGGTTTTGACGATGAGTGATCCAGATGTTCGATTAACTGAGAAGCTTGGTTATGAACTAGCCTACAAATGCCAGATAATCCCGCACACGTGTAAACTAAAAGGAATTCTCAAGGTGATTCAGCATGATACATTGTACGACAAGTTTTGCCATTTGAAGTACGGTAAAATCCAATCTTTCCTGCTAAGTGAAATGGACCAACCTGAAAGAAAAAGAAAATGTCATGTTTGAGGACTCCGCGCCACTGCGAAATGGAACTTACGACTTTAAGATGGTGGGTTAAGCACCCTAGCCACAAACTATAAGCTTTCACACACAGATTCATCCCATCCCTATACATATATATATATATATATATATATGAATGTATGTCAATATACCGTATGTTTAATTAAAAACATTTAGAAGACGAAACGCTATCAGTTTTAAAGTAGTGACTATGTCACTTAATTCTTTTCAGCGCAGGAAGGGAGAGAAACTGACAGTCTGTTTCACGCTGGTTGGTGTTCATTAGTCACGTACACCCCTGCGTTCGGCGAAAATTATAGAAGCTGGGTTCTTATAGAATTCCATTAATAATTAGCAGCTGATTATACAGAGCGATTGCAATCCAGCAGAAATTAGGTATTAGGATTGGTTCTCTGAAATAGAGATTCATACATGAATGTATGTATAGTATATATATATATATATATATATATATATATATATATATATATATATATACATGTAAAGATATATTTAAAATTGTTGGGTTACAACTAGTAAATATTTATAACTGATATAAAAGCACTCGACAAATACTTGGAGTATATTTACAATATTAAATAAATGGAAAACTATATTTATAAAACCATATTTATTTCATTATATATATTTCGGGGATATCATATTAACAATATGCTATGCCTTCATCAGACAAAATACAATATAAACAGTTTTATAGATAAATATATTCGACATACCGTAATAAACATCAACTTCATTTGAAGAGGTTTACTCTAGCAGTATTTAATATTGTATATATATATATATATATATACCGTATTCCCCGGCACCGAAGACGCCTCGTCCTTGAGGACGCACCTTAATTTTGAAAAGAACTTTAAAAAAATAATAAACAACATTCAGCCTCCAGGACGCATAGTGGATGTTTTAGACTTAATTTAGGAATAAAGTACGTCTTCGACGCGGCGAAATACAGTATATATATACAAATACGGGCGGGCAAGCCTGTGCTAATAAGGAATTTACTTTGCAACCACGTGGATGGATACGGGTACAGTCACATTTCTCTTATGTTATGAATTAAATATATCTCTCTACTTCTTATCATACAGTCACCTCCCTCATTTTGTATTTGTTTTGTATGTAGTTATCGCCTACATCGCCGCTATCCCTACACTTTTGAATCATTGTAATTTCTTACTCTGCTTCTAAACTCTTATTTATTGTTATTACCACGGCTTATTTGCAGTTAACAGCTTCTATCTCTAATTTGTTTCTCACTCTCTATTTATAACTATTATTCTAGTCTAACACTTACGTTTTCCTGTTAGCCTATTGCTTCGTTTATCTTAAAACTAAATTAAGTTTACTAGCAGAAAAACCACCCTTCATGTGGTGTTCTGCTAGCATATGTAATGTGTATATTGATATTAAAAGCAGGTATATATATACATGTAGTTATGATACATCAAATAAAATCGTAATTGACAATATATAATACATAGAAATTGAACGAAGACTGCGTTTCACTGTCTTATTTAATCAGTAACGTAATCCATGATTCATTAAAAAAGACGATATTATATATAAACTTCATTAGGAGAAAATTAGTATGTTTATTTAAGCGATAGCCAACCGGAAGTGTTGACATTTGAGAAATGTTAAAGAAGTGAATCTTTAAATAAACAAAATATATTCAATCAACAGATAAATTATGTAATATTCATTCATTATTTATTCGAAGTAATCCAACTTATTTTACTAATGGGATAACAAATTATAAACCATACGCAGTCCTTACTTTATTATAGTTTAGATTATATTATACACAGACACAAATCTAGAGATATTTGAACAGGGAATGGTCAATTATATAGAGAGGAACTTGATTAGTAAATAGTATAGCGCCCGCCGAGATATGAAGGACACTAATAATTCCACAGAAGAAAACGTCACAAGATTATACGCAGTCCAACGATTTTACTTGCGTGTACCTTTAATATCATTTTAACAGTTGATGCTGACTTCCTGTTATCTACTCATGATGATAAAAAAAAATCTACGTCCGGTTTCTCCCCCTCCTCATTTTTTCCCTCTCATTTACTATCTTTTATGCTTTCAGTTAATTGCAACGGCCGATCTCCAATTTGATTTACATAGTCAGAGCTCATATTCGTAAAATATTCATGCCCATAGTTGTGTCGTTATAGAGTAATGTAATATCATTATTATTGGATTGGCAGTATTGGTAGCGAGTCGGACGCCATGCTTTGCAACATAGAGTTAGGGCCCTTTATGATCTGAGTTCAAATTCAGCCGAGGTTAACTTTGCCTTTCATCCTTACAGCGTCGATAAAATAAAGTACCAGTCACGCACTGGTGTCGATTTAATCGACTTCCTCCTCCCTAAAAATTGCTGGCCTTGTTTGTGACTATATAAGAAACCATTATTATTTACTAGCAGAAAAACCACCCTTCGGATGGTTTTCTGCAAGTATGTGTAGTGCGCATATTGATATTATACGGAAATATATATGCATGTAGATATGATACGTCAAATAAAATCGTAATTGCGAATATGCGCAGAAATCGAAGAGAGACTGTGTTACACTCTCTTCTATAATCAGTAAAGTAATCCTTGATACATTTAAAAAAGACGATATTATACATGATCTGCATTACGGCGAAATGTTATGAAAATGAAAGAGGAGAAAATTAGCGACGGAAATATAAACGTTACGATGAAAATATATGAACGTTTATATAAGCGATGTGATATAGCGTACGGCTATATGTTATGACATAACTGACGCTAACCGGAATGAAGAGAATCTTAAAATAACCATTACATAATATACTTATGTTTAATCAAGAGGTACGAAATTTAGTTGATAAATTACATAATATTCATTAATGATTTATTCCAAGTAATTCAACTTATTTCAATAACGTGTTCGGAAGTAAATATCCTTGACGCAGTCCCGCAGTCCTCCAATCATTATATATTAGGGCGGTGGATTGGCAGTATCTGTCGGACGCCATACTTTGCAGCACAGTTACGTCCCTTTACGGACTGAGTTCAAATCCCGCCAAGGTTAACTTTGCCTTTCAGCCTTACCGGGTCGATAAAATAAAGTACCAGTAATACACTTGGATAATTGCTGGCCTTGTGCCAAAAGTAGAAACAATTATATATTAGATAGTTGCAAGGACGTTGGTTTGGCATTATCGGTAGAGCGTCGGACACCCTGTGTCGCGGCATAGATTTACGGCCCTTTTGGTCTGAGTTATGACTCGTTAGTACGGGAACATACAGGTGCATAGAGATAAAAAATCTCTGCATATCACTTTTAGCTATATACTTTGTCTACGAAGATTTTGAAGCCGCCTCGTATTTTCAATTGATTAAAAAATGTAATTTAGGACCAGCATATTGTGTATGGTGGTTTGTATTTTACCATGAAATTTGCATGTAGTGACTTTACTTAAAATTTGTTTTCCACAATGCTGTTTATACACAGACTTTACTAAAGGCAGAGGCGTCACTCTAATTCATTAAAATATTTTACCCGGCTTCTGAAGAAAATTCCATTTGAAATGTTTCTTATTGTGAATAAACAGTTAAAATAGCAACTACATAGTTTCACATATGTATATTTTGTTCTATAGATAAACATGGTCACTCAATCTTTATAGAAATAACTGAAATGTAAATGAGATATCTATCTATCTAGGTAGCTATTTATCTATCTTTCTTTCTTTATCATCTCCCTTACACTTCTCTCTCTCTCTCTCTCTATATATATATATATGTATATATATGTGTGTGCGTGTGTATGTGTGTTTGTGTGTGTGTGTTTGCATGTGTGTGTGCATCTGTCTGTAAATTTACACAGGAGAAACTCCAGATTAATAATACTCAAGCACATCCTCAATAAAGAAAACATTAATTGCTACTATGGTGTTCAGTACACATTCAAGTTATCGTCAATACTTAGGTTCAGGGAATTTGTTTTCCGTCTGAAGAGGTACAGAACACATTTTCTCTATTATATCTTGTGCTAGACGACTATATTTCCCACCTGCGTTCAACCGACCACATTTAAATTGTTCCCAATTCTTTCGTCAACCGCTTTTTTTTTATATAATTGTCCTTGTGTCTGTCTTTATATCTATATTGATATAGATATATATAGACATTGAGATATAGTCACAAACACACACACACACACGCACACACACACACACACACACACACATACACGCACACATCACACACACAAACACACACACGCACACACATACATATATGTAGTTCCATAACAGTTAGTTCACTATACAGAGAACACGTGTTTCACCTTTAGCAGATCTTAAGCTCGGTCTGAATATATATATATATATCTCCACCACTAACAACAGTGACTTACTACTTCATACCACACCGGGTCACAGCGCAGAACGAAAACCTATTGATAACATGAATCCCCAGTTCGGTCTTCAAACAACAAAAACTTGCATACTTGCGCAAGTAGGATTGTTGACTTTAGATTCGTATAAACCTATTGGAGAAACGAAGATCTGCCTCTGAGAAGGTCCAGGTTTACTTGTTATTAACGTGTTGGCTTTCTCGTTGTTTCGGTGTCGTGGCTGGGTCTGCCTGCCATAGCTTTCAATTTGACATGCCGTCTAACGAATGTTATTAATCTGAGACTCCTCATGGAGTGCTTGGCAGCACATTCCTCGTTGCTTCTCGCTGGCTTGGCTGCAACTGGAGCTTCGATTTTACCAAACTTTAAAATAGAATCTACACACAGAAAAGACGCAATGTTTAGACAAATCACAGAGGCAATAAACATAAAAGAATTACAACCAAAATTAAATAGAAAATATGAGTGGAACAGCAATATCACAACTTACAATTAAGGACAAAATGAAAACACACACACACATAGAACAAACAACCAACCAGTAACATGTAAATAAACAAATAAATAAATGAACATAAACACACACATACACCCGGATGTGGCGCATGCGCAGACTGAGCACACAACACACACACATAAACAAAATGGCGTAGGACAGAACAAAGGAGAGGCACAAAAACAAAGAAAAAAATCCCCAGTCACTGAAGAGGTCACAGAATGTGTGACGAAAGACCTTTGACAATATATAAACAACTATCTGGTTGTGGAACCAACCAACCAACCATACATTTATAGATTTATTCCTAAATTTATAAATTTATTATAATAAATTGAAGTGAAAGCAACTGGTGCGTGTGTTTCTTATTGGCAACATGACCATTCCAAAGTATAACAATATCGGTTTCAACACACGATTTCAGATAAAGAATCTTGCTAAACAAATTCGGAAACGAAATATATATATATATATATATATATATATATATATATATTTATAAACCACAAACCACAAACCTCCATCTCAATTCTACTTTTGAAAAGCATAAGAACTACGAAACCGGTAAAGGAACGAAATAAATATTCTTAAAAAGACTCCAGTTGCATTTTCGATTTCATCTTTTTTTTCCATTTTCACTCGTGTAGGACATCTCGGCTTTTCTTTATTTTGAAAAAGCTCTCATTTTCTAAATAAATATATATATATATACATATATATATATATATATATATATATGCTCACCGACATCCAGAGTTGACACTGCACTCAGTGCTCCTGTGGGAGCCACTGCATATACACACTGGAAGAGGAAGACCCAGTTTAACAAATGTTGATGCCCTAAGGATAGACCCTAGTCTGTTGGTGACGCAGGACATGACTGCGATAATGAGGGACAGAGACTGCTGGAAAGAACTCGTCCCTGGACCTCGGGAATTTTACCCGCCCTATATATATATATATTATTGGTTGATTTACGAATAGTTCAATTTGAAAACGTACTCGTCCAATGCGAATATATACAAGAAAATTCTCACCTCTTTATAACGTTTGGAAGGCGAACAAAAAGCGAAGAGATCTGCTTGACAGGAACCGAACTACTCATTTGTCGTATACCGTCCACCCTGTTTAACCCTTACACAAAAGGCCCGGCTAATGTCTTCTTAGAATAGGCGTCTTTAATGTCTTCTTAGAATAGCCCTCACTAATGCCTTTTAGAATATTAAACTAATTGATAAATGTATAAACCAGATTGATGTATTAATGTATCATTGGAAAATTTGAAATTTGTAAATATATTCGCCATAACCCATTTCGTACTTTTGGTTAAGAGCATATTGCAATAATTTTAATAACTATCAATACAATTTGAATAACAATTGAATAAATCGGATAATGTCAAATTTGCGGTGGTAATTGTTTAGTGTGTTCCGATGGCATTCACAGTCGCAATGTGGACAGAATTGATATGTTGCTCGTGGTCATAAAGAGAGTGAACCTGAAAGTTGGCTAAAAACGGTAAGAAATGATCCTGTTCATGATAATGTTGCGAATAAGGATGTAGATGTTTTTAATGAAGAAGAGAAAGATGTTTATTGTTATGATGTGGTTAATGATGATATTGATGGAAATGGTGATGATATTATTGATAATAATGCCAATGATGGTTTTGATAAGGATGATGAGGGTAAGGATATTTTTGGTAATAATTACAGTGATGATGTTGATGATGTTGATGGTAAGATTGTTGCTGATAACAATGATGATGATACGGATGATGAATATTATATTGCTGATGATGAAAATATTTATGAAGATAGTCGACGTCATAATAGGAAAGAGGGTAGTTTTCATGATAACCAACAACATAATATATATATCGATTTTGATGAAGTGGACGATGATTATGGTGATGTTTACAATGATTAAAAGTGTTATTCATGTCAAAGATAACAGTCCTGATAGCGAAACTACTAGTAAATATAATGATAATAGTATTTGTAGTATTATGGTGGAAGAGGGTAGATGTTGATGTGTTAGATGTAATGATAGAGCTGGTGATATTGGTGGCAGCTGAGGAAGATTGTAGTGGTGGTGGTGCTAGCGGTTGCAGTGGCGGCAGTCGTAGTGGTTATGGCTGTAGGGGTTATGGTGACAGAATTGTTGATGGTTGTAGATGTATTGGTAGTAATTGTGGGGTTATTGATGATGGTTAGTAGTGATGATAGCGGCACAAGGGGTATCCGTGGGGATTTACGTGATATTGGCACTAGTTGGGGTGGAAGTGTTAGTTGCTGTACTGATAGTGTAGATGCCTTATTGATGTTTGTTGTGATAGTTCTGGTACGTGTGTAAATTGTTGTTTTTCCTGCAACTGTAGCTGCAGCAATTATTGTTGGGGTTGTGGCGGTGGTGATGCAATTGTTGTAATAACAGGATTTGTGGTGCTGGTTAATTTTTTTCTCAGCACGTAAAAACATAAACACAGTTTGTTAATGTTATAATCATTTTAACGAAACCGTAAGCAATGTCAACCACAAATTAACGACCAAGTCCTGACTCATTACAATACTCATTCTTCTAATTTCCGTCTGACTTGATTACGAAAGACAACACATGAATAAATAAAGAAAGAAATAATTTAAATAAAAAAAACAAACGATAAACTGTAATAGCAAATAAAAACGAACAGATAAAAACATTGTATAACAAAAAATAGAACAAACACCAGTAGGATGTATTTCTTGCGCGTGTAGAGTACGTGATAGTTAAGGATAGGAAAGACAAGGAAATTGGATTTGTTATCGAACGACGATTCAATCTTGATCAACCTTCATTCATATTTATTTTATATTATTTATTTTAACTTGTATTTTTTTTCATTCGTTTATATTCGATTTTTTTTATATTTATGATTTTCTTCAGACTAAGCAAATATTAAATGTTGCATTCTAAACATAACGAACAGATCATCTCAGCAGAAATTGATATGCAGTATTTATCAAAGAGATCGCATAAAAACACACACGGACACACACACACACACACTCGCACACACACATATACGCACACACACACATACACACGCAAACACAATCCCAATTATATACATATGTATGTTTACAATGACATTTTCTTCAATTCGGCGGGAATTCCCCCTGTTGTTTTTATTTTCCTTAGTCATTCGACAGAGAGGATGAAGGTTAACTTGCCCAATGGGAGACACGAATCACTATACACTAGTCCCAGTAGTTAGGAAAGGACGTGAGCAAACAATGCCATGAATATTGCTGGATATAGAGAGATATAAAGACACTCAAGAAGGGAAGGGAAGCGAGAATAATGTAATGTGTACATGCATATATATATACACACACGCACACACACACACATATATATGCAGATATATGTATATATATATATATTATATATATATATATATATTATATATATATATATATAAATATATATTATATATTATATATTATATATATTATATATATATATTATATATCTATATATGTTTGTGTGTATGTGTATATGAGTGTGTGTGTCTTATGCGTATGCATACACATAAGACACACACACTCACACACACACATACACAAACATGTATAATATATATATAAATATTATATATATATATCTAAATATATATATATATATATAATATATATATATGTGTGTGTGTGTGTGTGTGTGTGTTTGTTTGTGTTTTTGTGTGTGTATGTGTGTGTGCATAAATTCATGTATTTATATATTGACAAATAAATGTGTCTGTAATTTCGGCTTCTTTTTGTTCTCTCTTGCTCCCTATATAATCAGCCACACTAACTCACGACATAAACACATACATATAATGCATAAACACACCTATACAGACACATATACACACATAAACACACCCACATAACGTAAGAAATCACAGGCACAGGCACACACGCCACACATACACACACACACTCTTACATACATACACACGCGTGCAAAGAAGGAGAGAGAGAGAGAGTGGGGAGGTAAGCACCCAATGTTTCTTGCTGTCGTACATACGATCCATTACAACACTAATAGCCTTTAGTCACGAACTTGCAAACTTTTATTACAAAAAGTAAACAACGTCTGGATAGAAAATGATAATTGTTTCTCAGTCTAGCCTAGCTTTATTCTAAACAATCTCTTCTATCGGCATGCAAAGCAAACACCGTGGTTGTCTGACGTGGCCACCAGAGGTCGCTGGCACATAAGCTTCTTCTCTCAGCTAGACGTGATCTCATAATGCTTCGTTGCGAGTATATCCCTTCCCATTGCCTTTCATTTTATTTATTGCTTTCTTTCTAACATTCTTTTTCATCTCCTTTTATCTCTTTTCTTTTCACCTCCCTTTCTCTTTTTCTAACTTTGTTTGGTGTATATATATATATATATATACATATATATATTCATATACATACATATATACATATACACACACACACATATATATATATATATATATATATATATATATATATATATATATATATATATATATATATATATATACATATATATATATATATATATATATATATATATATATACATATATATATACATTTATACACACACATACATACACACACATATATATATATATATATATATATATATATATATATATATATATATATATATATATATATATATATTGATATATAAAGTCAATTCATCTAAAAATAAAAATAGCACCAGCACACTATAAACACGACGATCATAAAGATGCTGCTGAGGATGATGATGGCGGTATTGTTTCTCACTATGCTAGCGTTTTTTTTTTATAATTGTTAAATAAAAATGTAAAAAATACAAGATATGTTTATCAGTAGCAAGTACAACACGCAAGCAGTCATAATAGCAATAAGTGTTTCTAATTTAGGCACAAACCCTTCATTTTTGGCTTAAGACGATTATATAGACTCTAGTAATTTACTGTTTTTTTTATCGTCCCTGGAAGGATAAAAGGCAAAGTTTACTTCGGTGGTATGCGAACTCGGATTACAAATAACCGGAAGAATAACTGCCAAGCATTTTGTCCGAGTAGCATAACAATCCGGGTAATACAAAATCCTGTTAATAAAAATAACGATTTCTATATGAGCCGCACCGATCGGAAAAAAAAATAAATAAAATAAAACGTTATCGACAGCACAGGGAGACACAATGGCGACTTTCCATGTAAAAATTGTTTAACAAAGATAACAAACGTAAACATTCGAACTAAAGAAAATTCACAATCGAAGGAACCTTGCGGGTGTCACTAGAGAAGTCCCACCGAAAAGCCACGGTCACGCTGACTGCTAGAGCAAGTGTCCTTCCCACTTGTCCTCCCCCAATATACGAGTGCATACTTAGAGTCGGACCTTGGCTCAGGCCATGCTCACCTCTTTTATCAACTTTCACCAAACTGGTGGGAAAGAATTTCGCCCCCCTCCACCCAGATTTTCCTCTTCACGTGAAAACTGAAAAAGGCGATCAAGGCTTTGCCGAAGTGGAAAGGGAATGTCTTCAACTTTTTCATACATACCACTCACACGACCTCTAACATGTATATAAAAACTGTCTGCTCTTTCCGGTAAAAGGAAAGCGGAGGGGAATTTTACAATTACTAATAGCCAGATCCATCCTCTACGTGACAGTAGGTTTTCGAAATAAACTTGTCAGCAATACTCGGAAACTCAATGTGTACATGGAGGACTGTTTCTTCGCCCTACACATATTACAGACATGCTCGGCTGACGCCACTACTCTACTTGGAAGGTTCGCCTCGAACTGGAAATCCTCCCCAGTAGCAGTGCCAGGACGATATTTCTGGAAGTTATCCACAGGCCCTGGATTGAAAGTCCTCAGGAAATGTGTACCTGATTGATTTTCCTCAAAGCCCGGTGTTTTACAAAGAACGTTATCACATTTACCCGCCACTAACACTCTGTAGAACGTCAAAATGGAATTTCCACCGTCCTCTGCGTAGTCCTCTACGTAGTGGACGTTGACAGCAAATGGACATCCTGACCATAGACGCGCGTCCATTCCAGAAACGGCAAAATAACAAATGGGTCATTGCTGTCAGCCGTGAACTATAACAATTGACAATGGTCAGGCGATTGTAGATGAAGGATGCGATGTCCAGGTTCGCCACCTTTGCCAGACCTTTCAGGGATAGATTTCTTTAGTCCAATTACTGCATGCGAGCTGCCACGCTGCTCGTAAATACGTTTTAATTTTTGTCCTTTCAGAAATCTGTACCAAACCAAGAATCCGAGTGATTCCAAGATTCAATGTATAATTTCTTATCGTAATCAGTTATTCACATCCATAGACTGGTTGAAATTTATTTACCATATCTTTGCTAAGTGCAAAAAATCAATATATCTTGTGAGGTGTTTCTAAAGAAGAGGACAACATGTCCATGGTATCATAACATAATTGTTTCTACTTTTAGGCACAATGCCAGCAATTACCCAGTGCATTACTGGTACTTTATTTTATCGACCCCGTAATGATGAAAATGCAAACTCAACCTCGGCGGGACTTTGAACTCATAATGATAGAAAGAGAGGTACTATGAACAAAAAAAAAAAAAGATTGGAAATGAGTGTGAGGAGTTATGAGGGGGAAATTTAACAGACTTTGCTGCACAGCATTTATTAGCTGAACTCCAGGGAGAACACATATCAATATCCGACGCATTAGTTATTTCACTTCGCGGAGCAATTTTCAGGCGTGACACCCTCGTCTTGATTTGTCGAGGAAAACGGGCAATCCAGGTAGCCGGTTGTACATTAACGTTCTATCTACAAAATATATTCTTCTACTCAATAATGTTTATGTAAGATATTCACCCCACCCATTTTTATAGTCACTCTGTCACTCTTGTCATTGAGTAGACTTATAAGGAAAAAAAAAACATTCTAGCCATAGACATTCCACTTTCCTCTTTGACTATGGAAGGTTGTTAGATGTGCGATATGTGGCTGCTATTTCTAGCATATTGAGCAAAGGCATACATGATTCTTACTTACCTTGTTACAAACTTATGGAAATATATGACTCTTTCGCCCCATTCCTTGTCT
This sequence comes from Eledone cirrhosa, assembly GCA_964016885.1. NCBI lineage: Eukaryota > Metazoa > Mollusca > Cephalopoda > Octopoda > Eledonidae > Eledone > Eledone cirrhosa. Next base: position 329,232,844 of record OZ024742.1, read on the forward strand.
CTCTATCTCTCTCTCTATTCTCATTAGTCCTTCCGTGACATAATCCTTGCAACAGTAATATGTTTTGCCTGCATGTTAACATTAATTGCAATTGCTATTTAGATTGAAATTAACTGACACAATTAGGTATCAAACATTTTCGTTTTGGTCAGGGATAAATTGTTCTCATATATCTGATACACGTCATTTCTTTTTCCCTTTATATCGAAAAAGAAAATTTGAAATATTAGCAATAACAATAACTGAGTGCGTATCTTATTATTAATATAGGGGTCCATTTACAATACGACTGGCTGTAATTATATTCAGCTGATCATATCAAAACAACTTGAATATCGATGTAAGAAGAGCGGATGCATGCATTTCACTGTTGTTGCAGGTCAACAGCACCCTGTAAAGTCTAAATTTCGAGATAAGAAGCACAACATCGTCTTATATATTTTGTGAACTAACACTTTTTTGAAGGGTTATTTACATATAGTGGAAGCTTAAACCGACCTGTCAACTTATCCCGTCCGACGGGGAGATCTCCCATCCACTTTGGGATGGGTGAGAGATGTCTTCTCTTGTGAAAATAGGTAAAATCTCCCAATTTGGGTTAATTTCTTACCGTTTTGGGGTGCCCCTTGTCATGGTACTCCCCGGTTAGTTTTGTAGAGGGTGGCAGGTCTATTAACTGGCATATATTAATTAGTGATAGAACTAATAGAGTGGGTTTGAACATAAAGGTGTATAAGAATCGAAATGAAGTATGGTACATGCATTACGTCACTGTGAATATGTTGCAGCTGCAACAACAGCAATGACAAGAGCAACTAATGCGTTTCATTGTCTTTACCTATCACAGCATTCACGGATTTTCTCCAGAGAACTTAAGGATTTAAAAGGATATCAAATGTTTTTAAAGCAATCTATGTGACTAGCATTAATTCCGCTAACACTTATACAGTGTGATTTAAATTAGAGTCGTGTATGAACTCATTTACACCATATTTATATATAATGGTTTCTGATTTAGGCACAGGGCCAGCAATTTGGGGGGAGGGGAAAGTCGATTAAATCGACCCCAGTGTGTTACTAGTTCTTTATTTTATCGACCTGGTAAGGATGAGAGGAAAAGTTGACCTCGGCGGGAATTGAACGCAAAACATAAAGAACCGTAACTCTCTGCTACAAGCATGTTCTCCAGCGCTCAACCGATACTGCCAATCCACTGCTCTATGTTTACTTATAATAAATGTACTTTTAATTACACCGTAAATAATTTAAACGACGATCCATATAGGTTCATATATGCCGTTCAACTGTGAAGCGATGCACAAAATATGAAAAAAAAGGGGATAGAATAGTCGAAACTAAGTTTTGGGGATATAAAATATCACAAACATATGGAAGTTCAATATAACGCATACACAAATTGAATTCTTCAGATTATTTCATACTTTTGCCTAGCATTCCCCACCACCCCAGTCTAAACATATCTGTTTCTCTGCGACTCACATAATTATGAACGAGCAACTTAGCAATAGAAATGCGGAACTACCGTTACGGTGTGCTCAGATCGTTAAATCCGATGTCACGGCAGCAACTCCGTATCGGTTCACTGCTTCTGTAACAGATATCCTCCACTGGGAGTCATCAAAACTGTTCAGTGACGCAGTAATCAAAGTGCTCAGAGATTCGCACACAGCACGATGGACAGAGTCCTTGTACATATAAGTGAATTTCGTCACTACAACTGGCATGAATCAGGTTAAAAATATACTTTAAAAGATGAAAAAAAAATATAAAGACAAAAGAGATGGAATGAGGTTTGATTTTCATGACAAACTGTATAAGTGAATTGAAACCAAGAAATGAATACCAATGATATGAGTGCAAGGAGAGTAATGCCAATAATACCGTTTCGTCAATGGTTATAGTAATTTCATACTGCTGTCATTAATATCCAGTGGGACAACATTGAATTTTTTCCGTCTGATAAATATGACGTATATACCCTTCACACATGGGTTTAGTCACTAGTGTGTTCAACTCACTTTCGTAACGTATTGAGTTCGAATCCCGACAGCGCGTTGTATTATTGAACTAGGCTCTTTATTTCACATCACGCTAGTCCACCTAAATGGAAATAATGAGTTTTAGACTCAGTTCAAACGTCCATTCTTACTACACATTGTGTAACACTGAATCTCCTTGAGATTTATGTTAAATCACTTCCACATTAATTCTTCCACGAGTAGACTGTTTCGTTGGTGAAACAAATGTTACATTCTTCGCTGGATCGAACGTATGTCCAACATAAACAGTTTTCAGATATCAAGGATTCATAAGGACTTTTAATTATTAAGTGGATGTGTAATTAATGTGCCTTTGGAGTGAACCCTGGTCTATTATAGGTAGCTTTCCAGTGTTGGAATTTCAAGTCAATGTTGAGTAGAAATGTGAATATTTCTCCCTGTGATAATACTTTAAAGTATGAGAGAGGCAGTATTTTGCTTTATTGTTTTTTTAACGACATACCACAGCAAATGAAGGAAAAGAAATGCCGATGTCAGAGGGAATGTAAACATTTGATGAAATTCTAACATTGAAAATGTTAGTAACACAACCGAAAACAATAAGTAATTGTTGATAGCTCTATATACTAATTGAATGAATCGGATAAAATACCCTTGGTGACAGGAAAGGATGGGCAGAGATGCATATGAGAATTGAATCAAATTTCAGAGCAATAAAGTTGCACGACAATTGCTTGAATTAAACTTTCTAACCACCCACCCACATGTTATCTAAACCACGCTTTTTGATAATATGCAATCTAGTTCTCAACATAGAAATCAAGTCAAAACCTTTCTGGACCATAGACGCCCATCAGACTGGGTATAATAGAAGTTTCATGCGCCGTTAAAGGACTGAACGTACACATCTTGAGCAATTATTATTCTCAGCTGCCTCTGGGAAAATATTCACTCGAGTAAGCAGGGGTATCATGAAATAGAGAGCATTGCACCAAAACACAACGCGCCGCTTGGTCCGGTTGTTGAAACCATGATCTTACGATCATTGCATACGTGTTAATGCAATATATCATGTAACTACATACATTTTCAAAACAGAAAAGCATTTAAAAGAGAATCTGTGCAAAATTGATATTTAATTAACTTGATATTTAATTAACATATGCAAATTAAAATAATTCTGGTTAATCGAATAAATGACCCCGCCCCCATATTTATAAGTTATTATTTATAATTTATATTTAGCATAAAATTAAGTATTTACTTAATCTTTTCAAAATGAATTTATCTTTGAATATAAAAAAAAAGAAACTTAAAATCTTTTTCAAGGTGGGCGGCTCATCAAGACAGAGTTTCTCCGGGTTTCACTTGTATTAAGTGACTAAAGCTATACCTGGCACGCCTGAAAGTGTCGCCAATATATCGTAGGGCTAAACCCTAGCTGCTGCTTTTGTATGAATTTTCAGCTGAATTGTCTGAAGCAACATGACATGATGTGTTTTTCTCAACAACACAACGAAGTTACCAAACCATTCTGATCATGACTCAAGCACATTCACCAGTAAGCTGCATGCATTCACAAATGATAATAGTCAGTAATTTATATTTATGTTAAAAATTCACATTTATACAAGTCACTCCAATTTCAGATTCCTGTGGGTATTTTTATCCTTTATTTACTTTAGCATTAAACACCTAAAATAAGTAAATCTACATTCTAGATAAATTATATGTAATGGTAAAGGAGGAGATATTGTTATTTTCCTTATTAGCTACATGAGGTTGATGGAATTGCAGAATCGTTACAGCACTGGGCAAAATGGTTTGCTCTTTGTATTCCAGATCTATATGTTGTATAGGTTTCCTTTCATTTGTCCGTGGTCAATAAATTAAAGCAGCCATATAATAGACATTCCTCCCATCCCAGTTGCTGGTACTCTGCCTACATTTTTAAACCGATGTTATTTT
>OZ024742.1:329246832-329276832 GCA_964016885.1 Eledone cirrhosa
GAGTTCAAATCCCGCCCCTGACAGCACATTTTGTTCTTTATTTCACGTTAATCTATTCAACTATGCAGTCAAAAATGAGTTCATCTAATCAGGAGACATTTTGTCATCTGAGAGCCACACTGAATCTCCCTGAGAACTACGTTAAGGTTGACTGTTTCTGTGGAATTCTCAGGCCCCTGTACATCACTTTCATGAATAGGTCGTTCCGTTGACTGAATTAATCGGAACCCTCGTCAACGAAAGAGGTCCAACTACGCATCTGTATGTAGGTGTGTAACATCACATGGCTTAGTTGTCAGGCATACGAACTAAAATCTGTGTTCAAATCTCATCCATATATTGTGCCTTTAAGCAAGACTCTTTATTTTACTTTCCTCTAGCGTGTTTCTAGTATGTATGCATGCGTACTAGGAAAATTCAGTTGTTTCAAATCCAAACACACGCACACACACACGTACACACACGCACACACACACACACACACGCACACACACACACACATACACACACACACGCACGCACGCACACACACACACATACACACACACACACACACACACACACACACACACACACACACACACACACACACACACACACACACACACACGTATATATAATCAGGAGTTGACGAACCCACCATATTTGTCAATTCCAAGACCGGTATATATATATATATATATATATATATATATATATATATATATATATATATATATATATATATATACATATATATATATATATAGTGACGAAACATAAGTCAATTGCATCATGAACTATTGGCTGTTAATCTGTTTCTGTATATGTGGCGGGGCTGTGTGGATATGTTTACGGGATTTCTATGTGCGTGTCTGTGTTAGTCTTGCTTTGAAGCATTTATTACTAATCAATATGAAATCCTATTATGTGAGAGTTTATATATTTATGTACGTATATCGTGAAGAATGTTAATATGTTTGTGTTTATTTGGCCAAGCATGTTAATATATGTATCTGAATGTGAGTGCCTTAGTGATTGGGTATACGGCTCGGGCTGTTAAGGTCGTGAGTTCGATTCATAGTGGTGCATTTTGCCGTTTGACCAGAACTTTTATTTTATCTTGTTCGAATGCAACTAAGTAAATGAGTTGAGATCGTACTCTCGGGTCTAGAATAATCGTCGCCCCTTATTTATTAATATTTCAGATCTCCTCTCACGATTTTAATCATTCACCGCACCGCTCATTAAATTTTGCAAAATTTTATTTTATGTGGTAGCATTCCGGCGACAATTAATTTCCTTTAAACATGAAAAAACATTATACATACAAAAAAGTACATCACTAGATATTGCATACGTTATAGAATAAATAGAATGGGTTGAGGTTTCAATTTGTAAAGTAAACCACTAATTCTGGTTTTTGAAAAGTAAACGGAGACAACCTAAGAAAATTACCGATTTTCCAACTCCCTCCTCCAAATCTCCACTTATTCCAACTACCAATTATTCTCCTCCGCCTCCCCTATTAATAGGGGCAGAGCGTAAGTATACGGCAAACTCCTACTTTACGCTGTGGGAGCAGCAACATTTTAACTTTCGCAAAATTACCTAGTGCTATGGGCCACACTAATATACATACATCCGTATGTGTTTGACAGCTGAGAGAAATAAGTACTAGGTATTGAGTAATATATATATATATATACACATATATATACATATGTACATATATATATATATATATATATATATATATATATATATATATATATATATATATAAATATAAATTCAGCGAGAATCGTATTTCGGCGGTGTAGAAAAAGCGAAACGAAACGCAACATCGTAGATATGCTGGCAAGCGCTCCAATAGTTAAAAAACTAGAGCTAAACAATATGTTAAAACGCCATACAAACTGAAAAAGTGGTCAAGAAGGCATTATCCACCTATGCCAAAAAACAAATCAAGCTAAACAGGTCGAACAAAATAAATGATAAAAACAGACTTGGACCCAAATGGAATTGATGGTGAAATCCAAATTCAGGGTGTCTGTGACACATAAATCAATAATACTATCTGCTTAAAACTATAAGCTTTTAGCATAATGATCAAACAAGGAATATCACGGTATCAACAGGTATTTTGCTCTGCACCAACTTTGTGAATGACGTAGTACTTTGTAAAAGCACATAAGTAATTCACAAGGGGAAAACCCCCAGATTTTGGCAAATGAATTCAGTATGTGTATATAATGCGAAAAATTGCATAGATAGCACAAATCGAATAAGCACTCAACCCGGTAGTTTTTAAAATAAACTTATGCAATTAATCTGTCAATAGAATTATTAACAGGTTAATTCTAAGACTCGGGAGATTAATACAAATATAAATACAGCGAGAATCGTATTTCGGCGGGTAGAAAAAGCGAAACGAAACGCTGGCAAGCGCTCCAATAGTTAAAAAACTAGAGCTATATATATATATATATATATATATATATATATATATATATGATATGTATATATATACTCTACTTACTATCCTTGCTTTCATATTTCTCCTCGCTCCCCTTTTCTCATTGTATTTGTATATAAACAAGTACATAGATACAAGGAGAAAGGGAGAGCAATGAGAAAAGGAGAGTAATGAGAAAAGGAGAGCAAGAAGTACATGGAGAGGTTAAGGCAAATATTGCTCAAGTTATGCTGGAAACAGACAATGTGAAAAAGAGGAAGAAGAAAATTAACTGAAGAGGTACATTCTGCACCAAAATGACTTTTCTTCCCTTTCAAATTTACAAAATCGAGTTTTCGTCTTTTGTAATTCTTGCAGCAGCAGAAGCAAGACCTATATATATATATATATATATATATATATATATATATATATATAGGAACAAGTATGACCCCGACGGCAGAGCTCAAGCCGTTTCGACGGCTAATTCTGGACAAAAAAACTTTTTTTTTTAGTCCAGAATAAGCCGTCGACACAGCTTCAGCTCTGCCGTCGGTGTCATACTTGTTCCCATTACCCACTCTACTACCCTAAGTATTGAGTACTTTGGTGCGTTATGGTCCATCTGGTTCCTTACCACATTTCCTTCGTTATATATATAAATATATATATATATATATTTTGGTGTAACAAACACGTTTTTAGATACTTTTTACCAAATCATTTTAGAATGTTAATAGTTAATGAATCCAAATTGCTTATCCGCTAACAGTATGTTGACAGCATTTTGTTTGTGAGCATTCAGTAGCCTGAGCTGCTTTCCTTGTCTGCCTAAAACCTTCTTCAAAGATTTTCTATCAGCACCAATTTTCTCGACAAACATCTTTCAACATGGTATGATGTTCCTGGTTACAAACGTGGACTTGAAAAACTTGAGAACATAGTTGTTGTGAATGATGTTGTAGAAAAAGGTGTCAAATTCATTCAGGTTTACAATAATATTCTCTCAAAAGTTGAAACTGAGAAACAATTTGTTTTACAGATCATTACCGAAAACCGTAAAACATGCCCAACTGCCACTAAACCCTTTCTTACGCAAAAATAATTGTTTATACTTTTGGCACAAGGCCTGCAATTATTAACAGTTTATTACTGGTATTTTATTTTATCGACCACGTAAGGATGAAAGGCAAATATAACCTCGGCGGGTTTTGAACTCAGAATGGCAAGGGCCGTAACTCTATGCGTCAAAGCATGGCATCCGGCCTTCTACCGAAACATAATTATTTCTAATTTTTCGGTCATGGCCCGCAATTAACCAGTGCATTACAGGTACTTTAATTTATCGACCCCGTAAGGATGAAAAGAAAAGTTAACCTCGGGTGGATTTGAACTCAGAATGGCATGGGCCGTAACTCTATGCGTCAAAGCATGGTGTCCGGAGTAAAGCATGTTTGGGAGGAGTAAACTTGAATTTTACGGAATCTTAGAGTTTTCGGGAAATTACCTATTGCTAAGGGGGGGGCCACCCTTATATATCTATATATATATATATATATATATATGTGTGTGTGTGTGTGTGTGTGTGTGTGTGTGTGTGTGTGTGTGTGTGTGTGTGTGTGTGTGTGAGTGTGGGTGTGTGTGTCAGGAAAAGTAATCGAAAATGCAACAGTTCTTATGCTTTTCAAAAGTAGAATTGAGATGGAGAGTTTGTTTTTTTTTCTCGCATGCGAGAAAAAACACAAACCTTCCATTTCAATTCTACTTCTGAAAAGCATAAGAACTGTGAAACCGGTAAAGGAAACAAATAAATATTCTTTCACTCGTGTAAGACATGTTTTTTTTTTATTTAAAACAATCTCATTTTCTTATATATATATTTATTTAATTTCCATTTGTGTGTATGTATACATATACACATACATATGCCTAAATATATATGTATGCATATATATCTATGCATATATGTATAAGCAGTTACAAGGAACTCGTTTTTCATCGTTGTTTATTAGATACTTATAAAGCATGAGATTGTCAAGGGTGGCTGAGTATGTTATACATTTAATGAAGTCTGTCATATTGTTATTTTCGCAAGTTTCAATGTAACTTTACACCATATCGTTACATTAAGGCACAACCCAAGAGTTTCCACATCTCTCGTTAGGTTCACGAGCACAAACGGCAATGTAACTGAATGGTTTTCCCTATTCTTTTTGTTTTTCTTTGTTTCCTCTTTTTGTTTACGTTCTGTGTATGCATCCTATCCAGTATGGTTTACTGGGGTCTCTTCTTCTTCTTCTTCTTCTTCTTCTTGGTGTTCACATGCAACCGACGATCACGAGATCACTATAACGTAGACAGCATGGCAGTGTTTTGGGCGGAATTGTTAAAGTGTCGGACGAGATGACTTGCGCTGTCGCTTCCATTCTAAGTTCAAATACTAACAAGGTATTCACATTCCATCAATACCCAGGTCTAATTACCTGACTATGGCACATAAAATTATTACAAATGCTGCAACAGGTAGATGAGACCGTTTGTAATTGATGTACAACTATGAAGATTATGATGATGATGAAAATGTGTAAAATGATAACATGCTTGTAAAGGAATGCATCCAACATAATATATTTACATTTGCATAGAATGATGGATTGATATATGCTCACATCTGCACAAACATTGAGCGAGTAACTGTAAAGCTACACGTATTTTTTTTATACTGCAACAATGAAATAAGTGACAATACAAAAAGCTAATTACAAAACAGTGTGATAGGAAGAATAAATTTGATGGAACGAAACACAATCATGTTAATTGTTGAGAGAATTGCTTTATAGGAGATTTTATGACCAGCATAAATGTGTTGAAGTCTTCTGGAAAGTTTGAAGTTTCTCTGCGAAGATTGTATGAGGTTGGGAACTCTAACACAATAGCGCTAATAATCACTCTGTAAATATCAATAACATCAATACCAACGACGGCGACTATAACTTCATGCCGATGACGATGTTGGCAATGGTATTGGTTTTTGTGATGGTGGTTTTGAGGATGAGGATGATGGTGGTGAAAGACGGAACAAATGAACCACTAATTTCAATAAATAAATAAAGAAAATCGGTAGTTTTATTGTTCGGGCTATTTAGAACAAGCTCAGATTAAGATAACCTTTCATCACAATGCGTTTCAACTTGAGCGTTCTCTTTATATTTTCAAATATATTTTAATTAAATTACAGTTTACAATATGCTATTCTATTCTTAAGATGCAACGTTTGTTTTTTTAAGGATATGTGGCTGCTATTTCAAGCAATTTGGGCAGCAGGTTAGATGAAGCACAAGTAACAAGAAGTGCGCCCCAAAATGATCTACAATCATTGTCGGCCACCCAGCAAAACAAACTTTGTCACTCAGACACATACATACACATGTACAAACGTACCAGGCGTGTCCTCCACCTCAGATATTTCTAATTGAGAGATGAAGTCGTGCGACGAAAAAATAGGCAAAGGTTCGATGAAAGAAATCATTTTAGGGGGAATCGAAAAATGCATGAACATTTTTTTAAAAACCTCCACAAGCTGCAGGCCAGCAGGTTTGAAGGAGATTATTTTAAACAAAAATTTGGAATCTGCATAAAGGATGAGACGCATAGGCAGGGGCTTTCCTATAGCGACAACTGAAGGCTTCTTTCCAGGTTGCAAAATATACATTGGTCCGATTAGTGAATGATCTAGACTGGTAGATAATTATTAGATAAAAGTTAGCGATAAAAAGCAATAGACAAAAATAGAGTAAAGAAGAGGCTACTGAGGAAACGTTTACGATAAGCATTACGGTCGAAGTTTGTGCGACGAGAAGGTCTATCGGTCATTCCTTTATCGGAAACTACAAAGGATGGCTAGATTGATCTATATATCATACTCTAAGGAACTAAGAGATGAAATTCATTCAATTCACCCGAGTAACAGATTGACACAGTTGCAACAAGTTTACAAATATTTTAGTCACCAATATGTTTATTTGAATGTGAGGTAATATAAGAAAAGTGACCCGTAAATATTAACCTACATTCAACAAACATCTATAGGTTCCAGTGTGACACCTCAGAGAGGGTATTTCCTCTTGATATTGAGGGTAATCGTGAATTTGTATAGCCTTGGCTTCTGACCACTAATCGGAAACTTTCCTTTTTATAAATACTCGATGAAAATACCTATTTGTATGTATCCAATTTATGCAGTGTCACAAACATTTTGGGCCCTTCTGGCGAATAAAAAAATTACCATGATCCCCATCGTTGTTTGCGCCGTAGTTAGCATCCTCGTCGTTGTCATAGTCACCATCGTCACCGTGTGCAATATTGTGATCTGTATTAGCATTGTCACATTGTCGAAAGCGGTCTTCCAATTCTGGAAACACGCCCTAGGCTTTTATTTAATTAAAACTTGCCCCACAGCTTTAAAAGAGTATTTCATTTCGTGTCAAAATATGAAGATGTCAAAATAAGTGGTGTCAACCATTTCAATGAAACACACACTCACACACACATACAAACAAATAAAACATGATTGCGTGGATGTGTGTGCGTGTGTGTCTTTCTCTCTCTATATATTAATACATATATATATATACGCTACATTATGCGACACTTTTACAGAGTTGTGTTCCATTTTCACATATGATTTAAAATCAACTTACAATTTAGTCAGCTGTTTAACTTAGCTTTTGACATTTCTTAGTCTAACCACACTAAGAAAAGTTCTACGACTCTATTTCGTACTACCCTATCCGCAACCACCCACGTCAAATCCTGTTGTAGATCATAACATCATACGACCTTCACCACAGCTTCAGACATTTCGCTGCAAACGATTTTACGGATATACTCATTGATCGCAGGAAGTTATATTATTTAGGCTCAGTAATGTACTTTTGATTCCTACACAGTCTGTGTATTCTAATTAAGCTGTTGCAAGTCCTGTAGAAAATAGTTGAACATGATAGGAGAGACAGTGAGCCGGTGTTCTGGACAGGGGTGTATAACACAACAAGGACGATGAGTGAAGAAAGATGCTATCATAGCACACTACTATAAATATAACTTATTCAAAGTAGTGGTGTTTCATACATGGGCTCTCAATGAACTAATTATTGATTTCACCTAGATTCTAGGTGATGTGTTAGTGTCTTGTACTGACCTACCTGAAATACGATTGGCTGTTTCTTGCAAACGCAAACTGTAAACAGTGCCATTCACCGATGACCCATGCATCGGTTCAATATTGTTCCTGACACGTGTATGACACCGAATCATCTATTATGTACAAGGTATGATTTCCTCACTTCCTACATGGTTTCACTTGTCTTCAACTTATTGCATATCTAAATTCCCCATGAGGAAATAAAATGAAGTAGATCATTGGGTCAAGATGTTGAAGTAAATATGTCACAGGTGTATTCCTAAATTTAATTGTGTCCGTTTCTTGGGCAGTTTCATTTTCACAATATACAAAACAGCAATTACATTATACGATAATTGTAGTACATGATATCAAGTATTCATCTGAAGTGCCGTTCATATTTAATTGGAAATGCTTACAACCTTAACAAACACCAATGTTTATATATATTTCTGCAAAGTCAAAACTCAAAGTATTTCAATTAACATGGCGGGATTCAGAATTGAAAGCATATATGAACCCGTATACAATATGTTTTTGTGTAATACACATGCATTTAATTTTACTGAGTGGTTTCGCTGTGCAGATATAGTTTCTTAACAATTCTAATTTTTTTATTTTATCAAATTTTGTTTTCAATTTTTTTTTCATAGTGAAAATATTTCACAATTTGTTTAAATGACGAGAAGTATTATTTTCTGTATGTTGTCTAATTTTATGTTGAATTTCTAGTACTTAGGGTGAGCATTTGTCTGTATAATTTTTTTTTTAATCACTCCCAAATATTATCATAGGATTGGTGTTGCTATTTAATCCAACATCACGGATATGTCTATTCCCATATTGGAATGCTTTCATTTATTTACGAAATATAATATTACCGTATGTTGCAATATAAACATCTCTGAGGATACGCCTTTTTATGATGGTTTTTAACAACAATATCTACATCATTTTTCATATCTCAGATTGCATTAGTTAGTATTTTTAAACTAATGTTGTTATTGCATGAGAAATGCTATGACGTGTATTTGTTCCATTTCTTTTCTCTTGTTATACCATAATCCTCACATAATTAGCAAAATAAGAAAACCTGAAATGCGTCATGCTGGGATACATATATAAATACACTCACACATGCACACACTGACACATGCTACATACATACACACACACACTCATTCACACACACACAGACACACACTCACACAAACACACATATACATGTGTATATATATATATATATATATATATATATGTGTGTGTGTGTGTGTGTGTGTGTGTGTGTGTTTGTGTTTGTGTGTGTACATTCTGGCAAGCCTCAACAAACTATTGTTATCCCCACGCCAGGACCTCAAATATTACTACTAAATTTCTGATGCAACACCCCTCATCAGCCACCACGTTTTCCAACCAAAATACTGACCACAATAGTCCCAGCTTTCTTTTTTCAGCTCTTCATCTTTATATATATATAAATCGTTGGCTAAATTCACACGTGCTTTCCTACTGCAAAAGTGTTTTTCTGTTTCTTCCTCCCTTTATTCATTCTATTTCTCCTTCTTGCCTCCTCCTATATTTTGATCAAGGACTAACCTCCTTTTTCCTCTAAGACTTTGCTCAATTTTACTTAGACCTTGCCTTAACCGCATTATATCATTTTCAATGTAGTATTTCGACCAGGCTTCTTTTATCATACTCTACTTTGTTTTTCATTTTAGTTGTAATTTATCCTTAACAAGTCGTGCAATTTCTCGGATAAGTTACCTTTTTGTGTTATGCACTTTATCTAGAAATGTGGTATCACTCACAAATTTACGTTTTTTTTGTAATTCCATGCATAATACTGCTATTTACTCCTCTCACATTTACCGGGGCATTCATCAAATCCATAAGCCATCATTATAATGCAAGCCGTTCATTAGCTCATTGTCCCTCTCTCCTCTTGTATAAACATCCTCAGCAGTACGAGATTTCAATCTATAACCGTCCTCTCTAGCGGTCTTCAGACTCATAATAATTTCCCGTTTTTCTGTTCTTCTTGTCTAAATTTATTATTATTATTACTTCAGCTGAAATTCAGTACGTCCTTGTCGGCTGCACGAGGTGCAAGTCACCCGGTTTGGATGGTCTGCCCTACGAACTTTTAGTAAGTATGCCAGACTGGTTCTCCGATCACCTGGAAGCGTCTACTGCAACTAACAGCAGAATAGGAGTATTCCCAGTTCTGTGAGCAGGGGCGTAGTGACGCTGATAAGGAAACAGGAGAAGAAGAGAGATACATTAGAACAATTCAGGCCCATATCTCTGCTCAACACAGCATTTAAGATTTTGGCAAAGGTGTTAGCAAAGAGGTCGGCGATTGTCGTCAAAAATTTGGTTGAGAAGGCGCAAACTTGCGCAATCCCAACCAAGTCCATACACGACAACATCCACCTCATGCGATACATCATAGAGAGCGTAGGATGTAAATCTGACTTCGGTGGTGCTCTGATCAATTTAGATCAATCGAAAGCATTCGATAGGGTCGACCATTGGAATCTGGAGGCTGTTCCAAATGCAGCTGGCTTCGGCCCCGTCTTCAGAAGCTGGATCGCTGCAATGCACAGCGGCATCTGCTCGGTCGTCAAGGTTAATGGCCACCTCTCGGAACCGCTTCAGGGTTCCCGATCGGTCCTGCAAGGGTGCCCTCTCTCTTCCCTTCTGTATGTATTGACTCTCGGGCCATTTCTGCGGAAGCTGGAGCTGTGGCAGGGCATCCCGCTCGAACTGGGATGCGGAAAAACTGTGACGTCTTATGGGGACGACATCACCGTGATTGTGTCCGACACCTCGGAAATCGAGGTGGTCGGCACCTTATTTGACGAATATGAAAGGTTGACAGGAGCGAAACTTCACCAGGATAAGTCGGTAGGCTTGCAGCTCGGTGCTTGGAGAGGCAAGTCCATACCGTCCAACAGCATCATTGGGCGCTGGACGGATGGACGGATAAATTTTCTCGGGATTTGGTTCGAATCAGACCTCCAGGTGGATAAGAATTAGGACGAGGTAACGAGCGGGGTAGCCAGTCTCACCTAGAAATGGGCTGCGAGGAAGCTAGGACTGAAAGGTCGCGTGGAGGTGCCGAATGCGTACATCGTGTCCGTCATCTACTACCGCCTGACCGTCATGTTTGCACCTGTCCACACCACAACAAGTTCGAACGGCTCCTGTTTAAATCCTTGTGTAGGGGAGAGGACCCGGTGGTGAGAGATTCCATCTGCTGCCAGCACCCTCTAGGCGGCTAATGATACGCAAACACGTGCTAATGCTGCGACATCTTCAAATATTCTGCCTGAACAGGTGTGGTCGTCGTTTATCAGACGGGCATTTCAGCAGATCGTCTGTTTGAATGAACTGCAGTCGTGGGTGAAGAAGGGAGCAACACTGGGTGACTGGCATCTGAAATGTTGCCAGGCACTCACTGCCCTCTACTAGACGGACAATGCGGTCAGTGGAACTCCCATTCTCGAGTTCTATAGAAGACAAGTGGTGGGAAACTGCGATGATGCACTCCGGGCGTGAACGGAGTTGAACTGACCAGTCTGTTACGGAAGACTTTCAAGCTAGGACGATGGATAACTTCCAGAAATCCCTAGCGTGGCAGTGCTACCGAGGGCACTGCCGGATCGGGAGAAACTCTACAGGAACGGAATTGCTGTAAGACGGACCTGCCCGAGATGCGCCCAGAGCGACGACACCGTTCTACACGCACTCATCCAACGTCCGTGTATTACTGACTTGTGGAGTTATGTCGAACAGCTTTTGTCGCGTGTAGAACGGATCCGGCCATCGACCGAGGCCAAAGTGAAGATGGACCCTCCGTCTTCCTTTGGCTAGGAAGGGTAGGCTATTTCCTCTGACTGATGGCAGTTGCGAAAGATATTAGTTGGTGGACCAGATTGAAAGGACTGAAGGCAGACACTTTTCTCTTCGGCCAATCACTCATCAACTTCTTCAAGTTTCAGCTGGAAAGATATATTAGGGTGAAGAGAGAAGTGCTGCCACCCAGTACATTTGCTAAAAGGTGGATGAATGTGGCGAGAATGGCCTGTATCAGTGCGCCTACTCTGACAATGTGCCTATAGAATGGTTAATTTTAGGAGGAGAGGGGTGCCTTCCACGGGTGCCCTTGAAGCGTCGGCTGTTTCAGGATTGGTGGGCTACCTGCGTCACCCCTGTGTCGTCCAGTCTTTATTGTGAAATTTATTGTTATATTCATGCATGATTTATTTTATATTTTTTTATATTTTAATCGTTAAATTTATCTTGTGCTCTTTTACTCGAGGTTATTGTAAAGCCCCACTGTCCATGTCTTTGTATTGTCCCCTACATGTCGGCCCTTGTGGCCAATACATGAGATTATTATTATTATTATTATTATTATTATTATTATCATTATTATTGTTCTTTGAGTCTCAGTCATTGATGTTAGTTAACTGGAAAGTTTGTAGAAATGAATATCAAGGCACTACCTGCAGCCTCAGATATTCAGGACGTATCGGAGGTTTATTGCTATTCCCAGCAAGCATGCCTTTTGAAGCGTTCCAAAAAGCGTGGCGGGGCCACTTTTCTTTAACATTCCCTGGAAACTTTTTGAGATAGTACTTAGTGCGCCTATGACAATCGGGACCACTTTCACTTCATGGCAGTTCCAAATGCTTTTTACCTCACACTTTAAGTCCTGGTATCGGTTAATTTTCTCCCTCTCCTTCTCTTGTACTCTCGTGTCGAATGGGACGGCCACATCCACAATCTGGCACGATATTTTTTCCTTGTCCAAAACCACCAGGTCAGGTCTATTGTGTTCTAATTTCTTGTCCGTCTGTATCCTAAAATCCCACAGCACATTCACCTGATCGTTTTCTATCACCGACTCTGGCTTATCCTCATACCACTTCTCAGAATGTGGTAAATTGTTTACTTTGCATAGGTGCCAGTGGATCACCCTGCCCATCACATCATGTCTCCAGCCCTTATAGTGAGTCTGGGCTAGGTGTTTACACTCGGATACAATGTGAGCCACAGTCTCCTCACTCTCTCCACAGATCCTGTAAATATGGTGTTTCAACCACTTCGTTTTGAGGGCCTGCTCTTGCGCAGCCATTAGCATTACTTCTGTAGCCTGTTTAAGGTCTCCTCTTTTCAACCAGTTCAATGTCTGTGGATGTCTGAATTCAGTTTTCTCAAAGAAGGTACTATGAAGGGATTGTTCATGAAGGCTGCTATTTCCCCTTGTTGTTATTTCCTCCTTGGACATCCCCTCGTCTATTGACCTCTCCTTCAGTACAATTCTGAGCATTGGCTCCTTACTATCAGTCACGTATTTGTGTAGGTTGTTTTTCACCATCTGAACACGGTCCTCTATGCTGATAAGACCTCTTCCACCTTCAGATCTCCTTAAGTAGAGTCTATCGACATCACTCCTCTTGTGGAACATGTTGTAGATAGTCAATAGCTTCCTAGTCTCCCTATCCATTTCTTTTTGTTCAGCAACATTCCATCTCAGAATTCCCGCAGTGTACCTAATAATAGACACAGCTCGGGAATTTACTGCACTTATTGCATTCCTACTGTTCAGATGTGACTTTAATACACTCCTTACTCTCCGAATATATTCAGATCTTATCAATTCCTTCATTATTTTGTTCTTGATGTAATTAGCCTCCATAACACCCACATACTTGTATCCTTCTTCAGTGTAAATTTCCTTCATCATCTCACCTGTTGGTACCTGAATTCCGTTGCTTCTGCTCAATTTACCCCTCTTAATCACAAGGACTCCACACTTACTAATACCAAATTGCATACATATATCATTGCTGAAAATACGGACAGTGTCAACAAGCACATCCAACTCCTTCTCACTCTTCCCGAAGAGCTTAAGATCGTCCATGAAGAGGAGGTGGTTGATGGTAAGCTCTCCCTTTCCCAACTTGTATCCTGCTCTCACTTTTCGCAGTATAATGTCAGGGGCATCAGGGCAAGTACAAACAACAGAGGGGACAGACTATCTCCCTGGAAGATACCTCTCTTGATATTCACGCCTCCCAAGGATTCTCCAGCTGATGTTACCTCTGTTTTCCAGGACTTCATACTTTTGCCCAACAACTGTCTGATGTTATCTGCCACCTTAAAGATCTCTAGGCTTTTGGTGATCTAAGAATGAGGCACCATGTCAAATGCCTTTTTGTAGTCTATCCATCCCATGGTAAGACCAGTGTGTCTCCCCTTGCAATTCCCCATTACCATTTTATCAATAAGTAACTGGTCCTTTGTACCACGGGACTTCTTTCAGCAGCCTTTCTGTTCGTCCGGTAACAAGTTGTTTGTGTGGAGGTGTTGGTAGATTTCCTCAGAGATAATGCTTGTCAACAGTTTCCACATTACGGACAGACATGTGGTAGGTCTATAGTTGGTAACATCATTACCCTTGATTCGGTCTTTCATTACCAGAACTGTGGTACCTTTTGTCAACCACTCTGGTACCTCACCTGACATCAAGCAGTCATTGAACATGGTCGTCAGTTTCGGGTGGAGGGATGTTATATTTTTAATCCGATACCCCTGCACACCATCTGGGCCTGGTGATTTCCAGTTGGTTATTATTTTGGCCTGCCCCTTAAGAGTTTCAACTGTGATACTCAAATCAGTTTGTTTGTGTGCCTGTTCACTAATCTCCTTTTCTACTTTCTAATCTCCTTTCCCCAAGAAGCGAAGTCTCACTCTTTGGAAACCCTAAAGAGTGAGGAGATAGTCTTGGTGCCCTCCGAATGCGGGCAGAAAATTGTGAGTGTCAGAGTCCCCCAGGTCCCACCCGACATGCCCATACCTTGGCTGTCCGCGTCTGTCCTTGCTGGAATCGAGGACAGGACGACCATGCTGCAAGTAGAGAAAATAGGGAGAGAGAACTGGTCAGGTATAGGCAATACATTCTTAAACAAACTGCCCAGGATATCATAGACATCGAGGAAGGACTCCATCTCCCTATAAGCATAGAAGGAAACGGCCAAAATGGTATCTCTGTGGGTCGAAGGGTCACCTCAGGGCCATTTGCTCGCAGAAGACAGCGAAGAAGAAGGCCCCTCTCGTTCCAATACGTGGTCCGCTGCTACCAAGAACAGGGTAGGCAACAAATACAGAAGTCCCTTCCACGGTGAGTAGGAGGGAAACGACCTTAGCACCCGTACCAAGGCCACGGACAACTAAAGCAGCAGCATCAGTGACGGCAAAACCAATCGCTACATTTGAAGTAGCTGCACCAGCAACACAATTGCCGGAGAGGGCTCCACTACCACCACCAACAGCCGTGGAGCACATACCCCTCCTAGACGCCACGGAATCCGACATGGTGTTTGAGGCGGGAGTGAAGTGGCAAACGGTCTGTCACAAAAAAACAAAAAACATAAAATCCCTTCGATTCACACTCCAAAAGCGAAGGCACACAAAGAGGGGTAAAGGCAGCAAGGAAACTTGCAGCAACACCACCACCACCTAGTGGATAGGGGAGGAGGTGCAAGTGCCTCACCAACCTGCTCAGACGTTTTGAACTGTCTGACAGGTATCGACTGGATCACCCGAATGTGCCAATGTGGACATGGACAAACCGCATCGGGTAATCCAGATCGTATCTCGATAGGGTATTCTGCAGAATAAGGCTAGTAGAAATTGTCCACAATTTAAATGAGTCGACGACACAGACCACACATTTGTGATCTGTGAGATCGATATAGACAGACTTCATAGACAAGGGCCCTGTTACTGGAAGCTGAACGCGTCTTTCCCGGCACACAAAGCCTACAGAGACCGGATTAGCGTATTAGTTAAGCAGGCGTTGACGGGAGCGGTCGTCAACAACAGGTGGTGGTTCGCCCTGAAAAGGGCAATTAAAGTAGAGTCGATTAGGTTTAGCAAAGGAGTAGTGATAGAGGAAAATAGGGTAGAGGGAGAGCTAGTAAGAAAGCTAGAATAGGCGTTTAGGACAGGCATCGAAAACGACGTGCTTGCGGCGAGATGGGCACTCAACCAATTCTTCAACGCAAAACACGAAGGCTGCGTTGTCAGAGCTAGAGCGCGTGCTCTGAAACACGAGGGGACAAAATCCGTCCAATGGGCCCGGGTGGCAGAGGTGCGACATGGCAACAAAGCCACAGTTCGGTCTTTGCCTGACCAAAACGGGTGCGTGTTGCTCGAACCCGAGCAGATGTGTGAAGCTTTTTAGCAGCACTTTGCTGAACTGTTCGGGAGCAGCGGCGAGCCGGATCGGGCATGGCCTTCAGTGTATACCTAGACGGACTGCCCCGGCTCTCCACGACCGCAGCACAGTGTTGCGAAAACTAATAACAGCCGGTGAAATACGGGAAGCGATGGCTAACCACACGATGGGTAAATCGCCGGGTTTGGATGGTCTGCCCTACGAGCTTTATGCATTTATGCCAGACTTGTTCGGTGACCTCTTGGCAGACATCTACTGCAACTGGCAGCAGACTGGGAGCATTCCCAGTTTTGTGAGCTGGGGAGCAGTGGCGCTGCTGAGAAAATACCCGAACAAGGAGGATGTTATCGATAATTTCAAGCCCATAACCCTGCTAAACGCAGAGTTCAAGATTTTGGCCAAGGTGTTAGCAACGAGGTTGGCGCTTGTCGTCAAGGGTCTAATAGGAGAGGCGCAGACATGCGCTATTCCGGACAGATCCATACACGACAATCTCCACTTCTTGCGACACATCATAGAGAGGGTGGTTAAGGAATCTGGCACGGGTGGGGCCCTGATCAAAATGGATCAATTCAAAGCATTCAAGAGGGTCGACTATCGGTACCTGGCGGCGGTCCTAGAGGCTGCCGGTTTCGGGCGCGTTTTCGGGGTTGGATCGCTGCGATGTACAGCAACATCTGGTCAGTTGTGAGGGTAAATGGCTACCTGTTTCAGCCTTTCAGCATCATGCGCTCGGTCCGACAGAGTTGTCCCCTCTCGCTCGTCCCTCTTGTACGTATTGGCTCTCGAGGCGTTACTGCACAAAATGGGGGCGATGTAGGGTGTCCCACGCGAACTAGGATGCGGGAAATCCGAGTCGGCTTGCGCCGACGACGTCACCTTTATGGTGTCGAGCACCAGACACGTCCAGATGCTCGGCACCGCACTCAATGTATACGTAGCGGTCACAGGAGCAAATATATACCAGGAAAAGTCGGTGGGCTTGCAGTGCGGCACCTGGAAAGGGAAGTCCATGCCGTCCGACAGCATCGTGGGGCGTTGGACGGACAGAGCGGTTAAATTTCTCGGGGTCTGGTTCGGACCGGACCTCCAGATGGAGAAAAACTGGAACGAGGTGACGAGCAAGGTGGCCTCCCTCACCCAGAAATGGGCCGAGAGGGAGAAGTCTCTGAAAGGCCGGGTGGAGGTGCCGAATGCGTACATCGCATCCGTCCTCTGCTACCGCCTCACCGTCGTCCCTTGACACGGCCCAACTCTCACCAAAATGGAGCGCCTCCTCTTCCGCTTTTTGTGGAAGGGACGCGCTCCCATGGTCAGACGATCCATCTGCTGTCAACAGCCGTTGCGTGGAGGACTGGGAATGCCATGGCTGATGATGCGCAAACATGCGCTGAGGCTGCGACATCTCTGGTGCTTCCTAGACGGTGAACAGGTGTGGTTGCCGTTCGCCAGGAACATATTCCAACAGCTCGTCTCCTTGACGGAGCTGAAGTCCTGGGTCAGAAAAAGACCGAGCATTGCTGATTTGTGGACCTATGTCGAACAGTTGCTGTCGCGTGTAGGACTGATCCGCTTATTTACTGAGTCCATTGTGCAGATAGTCTCACCGTCTTCCTTCGAGGAGGAAGGGCAGGCGGTTTCCATCTGCCTGGTGGCCATGGCGAAAGAGATTGTGTGGTGGACAAGGATGAAAGGGTTAAAGACAGACACTTTCCTCTTCGGTGACTCCCTAATTAACTTTTTCAAGTTTCATTTGAAGAGGAAGATCAGGGTGGAGAGGCAAGTGCTGCCTTCTAGCAAGTTTGTTGAAAGGTGGGTGAATGTAGCGAGAATGTTGAGAGATGGAAAATTGAGAGAGGGCGCTTACCCTGGTGGTCAGGATGGCCGTGGTTATTTGTGTGGTTTTCGCCGAGTAACCCTCGGAGGTTTCCCCCCTATTTGTGAATTTTTCATTGTTTGAATTTTCATTTTTATTGTTTATATATATGTTTCTATGTCTTTTTTTCTTTTCTTATATAAATAATAAAAATATTTAAACGCACAAACCCACATCGTACAGTCCTGTACCGTCCTGTGCCGTTTGTAATGTTTTTCTTAATATCAGCCCTTGTGGCCAATAAAGAAATAATAATAATAATTATTATTATTACTATTATTATTATTATTATTATTATTTGCTGTCACAACTTTTGCTAGGCGAATATGTTAGTCATTGTTTGGCCTATCAAAAGCAATTATTGTGCATAGAATAATTTTGACAGTGACGAAAGCGTGTAGTGATGTGTCATGAAGAATGTCATATTACCTGAAGAATTTGTTCAAAATAAGGACAAGAGAAAAGTGACATTCACCTGTCTCATAGCACATGAAAAAAATGATCAACACTTGCTGAGAATGCAACTGGAGAAACCAGATTCGATGGGTTAAACAATGCTTTTTCTATCAACGAACTCATGCTAGAAGAGAAAGATTAGTGAGGGAGAGAGAGGGGGAGAGTGAGAGAGAGTGAGAAAGACTGAGAGAGAGAGTGATACAGTGATAGATAGAGAGAGAATGAGATTCTGAGAGGGAGAGGAAAAGTAGTGAATTAAGAGTAGTGCTCGGAACTTATAGAAGCTATCCTTTCTGACGCTCTAACAACTTCTAATTAGCCGTCATTGCCATAATCAACATTAATATTATCGGCGCCGTGGATGGCAGATTCGGTAGTGCATCGGACAACATGCTTAGCGACATATAGTTACGGCTCTTTAAGTTCTGAGCTCAAATCCTGCCGAGACTAGCTTTGCCTTTCAACCTTACAAGATCGATAAAATGAAGTACCAGTAATGCATTCGGGTAGATTTAAACTACTTTCCCCTCCCCAAAAACTGTTGGCCTTGTACCCAAAGAAGAAACCAATATTATCGACGCCATCGTCATTGTCAACTATTCATCATAAATAGGATTATTATCACCTTCACCTACTCCACTAGCAAAACCATTGCGACTACGTCGTCCATTAGAAAACCATCACAGCATCAATACGGACCGCACCTAAGCTACCACTACCACCATTATCAGCATACCACTACAGACATCAAAACTACGAGAATCATGAACAAACGAATACTGCCTTCACCACTTCAACACTACTAACATCATGCCTTCATTTGCAGCACACCCATCACCTCCGCCCATACAATCTTGCAGAGGCCATCACCTGCATGAAAACACAACATAACTCTTACCATCATCAACACCATCACAAACAGCAGCAAAATCAACACAATCCACATGGTCATATTACCACCAGACTACCATAACAAACACATCACAACAGCCATCAGCACCAACTTGAACAGGGAAAACCACCACCACCACCACCACCACCACCACCACCACCACCAACAACAACAGCAGCAACAACAACAACAACAACAACAACAACAACAACAACAACAACAACAACAACAACAACAACAACAACAACAACAACAACAACACCATCAACAACAACAACAACAGTAGCAACATCAACAACAGTAGCAACATGTATCCAGAATTACAACCATCATCATCTCTACCATCATCAGGCCACTATAATAATTACCACCACCACCCCCGGGTATGAACATAATATCATCTCTAACACCATCACCATCATCACCATCGACATCATCAACTTGAACAGGCGATTTTTGGTCATGTTCTACGTTTCCATTTCCATCTTATTCTGCATCAGCACCACTACGACAAATACAACTGTCATCACTAGAAACATCGTCATACACATCACTACAGCTGTTGCAATCATAACAAGCGCAACTTCCAGCAGCGCTACCTCAACAATGTCATCCTCATTATAACCATTCATAACAACAACAGTACGAATAGCATCTTATTCAACTTCGAATACAGTATCACTTTGATAACGTTAATTGTTTGCAAATCATTATCAATAGAACCGCCTCCTTTAATTTAACGTACTTCAGCTACAATGGAGAAGATCATTCTGTCAAAGACATAATCAAATGGAACGTTTGTTAGGCACCCATACCCATACCCACCGTAGACACATAACAAATCTTGTCAAAATATCATATAACCACAACACAACATTTACATAATCAAGATAATTGACAGCAAAATTAGCGCTGGAGTAAAGATAATGAACATACTTTGCCAGTTCCCATGAAAAGGTGGGCATTAATCAGCGTCTAACTTCACCATAATTTGTCAAACATGCACGAATTATAGAATAATTTATATCAATAAAATTCCAGTAGGAAGAACCGTTCAGTTATTTCCTCATGGTATACATTACGGAGGTAGAACTGGATATAGAATCTTTCGTTCAATCATATTCGGCACAGAAAATTAGAAATAATATAAGTAAACATAATTGCAAGAAGTTCTCGATAATAATCATTGTTAGCTTTCAATTGACAAACAACCAAAAACAATGTGGGATAATGTACATGTACTGGTGACCAACACGTATTTCATAAAATTAGATATTCAATGCCTTAATAAAGTATGTTATGGTAACATATTCTCACGCACACAAACCCACACACGTATTATCAACATGCAAAAATTAATGGAAGATTACAATAGAAAACAAAAACTATAATAATATAATGCTAAGTTAGTACAACACTTAGTCGAGTACGAAAACACTTAACGTTTCCGACGCTGTTCCTTCTTTAAGAGATAGAAACACGGTAAAGATAGATCAGTCATCTATCCCTCTCAATGCCCCTGTCTCTGATTCTCTCTCTCTCTCTCTCTCTCTCTCTCTCTCTCTCTCTCTCTCTCTCTCTCTCTCTCTATATATATATATATATATATATATATATATATATATATATATATATATATATATATATATGGTGGTAGAACACTGGAAGGTAATAACCGTAGTGGTAGAGCACTCAGTCCATGGGACGAGTTAGGTAGAAGTGGTTACACAACAGTTAGTTCACCATACCGAGAACAAATGTTTCACCTTAGCGGATTCTCAGATCGTTATATATATATATATATATATATATATATATATATATATATATATATATATATATATATATATATATATATATATAGAGAGAGAGAGAGAGAGAGAGAGAGTGAGAGAGAGAGAGAGAGAGATAGAGAGAATGTTTAAGTATCGCGAGAGAGAAAAAAGGAAAGATAGGCGATACATATATTTAGTTGGCAATAGTTTGCCAGATGTGCTCAATATTCGTGCCTACAGAGTTAAATATTAGAAGCGTCAATATTTAGTGGGCGAGAAAAAATAAGCAGAGTGATTATAAAATAAATGAATACAAGGAGTTTAAAACCGTTAAAACATGTTTATATAACAGTGCACATACGTACGTTTCGCCCGGAATGGGATTATGAAGGGCATGAAAAACAAAAAAAGGATCAATACACGACCCAGGAGGGGTTTCATGGATAAATTCACATCAGAGTTTATTCTTCGCCTACGTGCATGTGTTGTTATTATCGCAGAGCAGGGGGAGTAACTTTGGGCGGTAAACAATGAGCTCGAATGTGAATTTAACCGTGAAACCCCTCCTGGGTCGTGTATTGATCATTTTGTTGTTTTCCATGCCCTTGATAAGCCCATTCCGGGCGAAACGTACGTAGGTGCACTGTTATATAAACATGTTTTAACGGTTTTAAACTCCTTGTATTCATTTCTTTTATATATATATATATATATATATATATATATATATATATATATATATATATATATATATATATATATATATATTATTATTATATATATTTATTAAAATAACAGATTAAAGTTTAAGCAAAGAATCGCTGCTTTCACCCTTAACGGGATCTTCTGAAACTGTTATTTTAATAAATATTTGCTCTAGGGTTCTTATATATCTGATATATATTTATCCTTATTGAGCCCTCTTTGGATTTTAGTCTTCAAAATTATTAATATTATTATTTTTATTTTTATTATTATTATTATTATTATTATTATTATTATTATTATTATTATTATTATTATTATTATTATTGTTATTACTCTTTGAGTCACAGTCATTGATGTTAGTTAACTGGAAAGTTTGTTGAGATGAATATCAAGCCACTACCTGCAGCCTCAGATATTCAGGACGTATCGGAGGGTTCTTTCTGTTCCCAGCAAGCATGCCTTTTGAACCGTTCCAAAAAGCGGGAAGGGGCCAATTTCTTTAACCATCCCTGGAAACTTTTTGAGATAGTCCCTAGTGCGCCTATGACAATCGGGACCACTTTCACTTCATAGCAGTTCCAAATCCTTTTTACCTCCCACTTTAAGTCCTGGTATCGGTTAATTTTCTCCCTCTCCTTCTCTTGCACTGTCGTTTCGAATGGGCAGTCCAAATCCACAATCAGGCACGATTTTTTTTCTTTCTCCAAAACCACCAGGTCAGGTCTATTGTGTTCCAGTTTCTTGTCCGTCTGTATTCTAAAATGCCACAGCAACTTCACCTGATCGTTTTCTATCACCGCCTCTGGCTTATGCTTATACCACTTCTCAGAATGTGGTAAATTGTTTACTTTGCATAGGTGCCAGTGGATCACCCTGCCCATCACATCATGTCTCCAGCCCTTATAGTGAGTCTGGGCTAGGTGTTTACACTCGGATACAATGTGAGCCACAGTCTCCTCACTCTCTCCACAGATCCTGCACAGTGGGCTAGCCTCCTTGTAAATGTGGTGTTTCAACCACTTCGTTTTGAGGGCTTGCTCCTGCGCAGCCATTAACATTCCTTCTGTAGCCTTTTTAAGGTCTCCTCTTTTCAACCAGTTCCATGTCTGTGGATCTCTAAATTCAGTTTTCTCAAAGAAGGTACTATGAAGGGATTTTTCATGAAGGCTGCTCTTTCTCCTTGATGTTATTTCCTCCTTGCACATCCACTGGCCTATTGTCCCCTCCTTCAGTACAGCTCTGAGCATTGGTTCCTTACTATCAGTCACGTATTTGTGTAGGTTGTTTTTCTCCATCTGAACATAGTCCTCTATGCTGATAAGACATCTTCCACCCTCATATCTCCTTAAGTAGAGTCTAACGACATCACTCCTCTTGTGGAACCTATTGTAGATAGTCAATAGCTTCCTAGTCTTCCTATCCATTTATTTTTGTTCAGCAACATTCCATCTCAGAATTCCCGCACTGTACCTAATAATAGACACAGCTCGGGAATTTACTGCACTTATTGCATTCCTACTGTTCAGATGTGACTTTAATACTCTCCTTACTCTCCGAATATATTCAGATCTTATCAATTCCTTCATTCTTTTGTTCTTGATGTCATCAGCCTCCAGAACTTCATACTTTCCCAGGACTTCATACCTTTGCCCAACAGCTGCCTTATGTTATCTGCCACCTTGAAGATCTCCAGGCTTTTGGTGATCCAAGAATGAGGCACCATGTCAAATACCTTTTTATAGTCTATCCATCCCATGGCAAGACCAGTTTGTCTCCTCTTGCAATTCCTCATTACCATCTTATCAATAAGTAACTGGTCCTTTGTACCACGGGACTTCTTTCGGCATCCTTTCTGTTCGTCCGGTAACAAGTTGTTTGTGTGGAGGTGATGGTAGATTTCCTCAGACATAATGCTTGTCAACAGTTTCCACATTACGGACAAACATGTGATAGGTCTATAGTTGGTAACATCATTACCCTTGATTCGGTATTTCATTATCAGAACTGTGGTTCCTTTTTTCAACCACTCTAGTACCTCACCTGACATCAAGCAGTCATTGAACATGGTTGTCAGTTTCGGGTGGAGGGATGTTATGTTTTTAATCCAATACCCCTGCACACCATCTGGGCCAGGTGATTTCCAGTTAGTTAGTTTTTTGGCCTGCCCCTTACGAGTTTCAACTGTGATACTCAAATCAGTTTGTTGGCGTGCCTGTTCACTGATCTCCTTCTGTACTGTCTCAATCCACACTGCCTGGTCATTATGTTTGACATCCTGCTCCCATATTCCTCTCCAGAATGTTTTAGTTTGTTCCGCATCAGGGATCAAGTCGTTGCCTCTTTCTTACCCTTCAAGCTGTCCAAACAGCATCTTCTGGTTGTTGTCGAACATGCGGTTCTGTCTATACTGGCTGACTCTGTTCTCGTATCGCCTGATTTTTGCACTTTTTGCTACAATGCGTTGCTTCAGTTCCTCTATGATAATATTTAGCTTTTTCCTCCTAGTTTTGTACTTTATTTCCAGTCTATTTTTAGTGTCTATGTTTTTTAATGTCCCATTCAGTAGGGACTCAAGCTTTCCAATGTCATTTCTCATTTCCCTGATTTGAACACTCAGTCGTTTCTTCCACCAAGGCTCTGCTCTTTCTTGTCTGTTGTTTCCTCTCGCTTTTATACCAAATAGTTTCCTCACCGTATTTTCTGTTGCTTTGAGGATATTGTTGCACTGGTGAAGGCTCCTCGCCTCAAGGTATGGGATGACTTTGTTTACCTTAGCTGTTGTTTCTTTTAACTTTTTCCTGTCTACAAATCTTAGGTTCATAGGTCTCCCACTATCATTGTTCAATTCCTCTACCTCTAAGTTTAGGTTATCTACCAAATCTTGTCCTAGCCCGTCAGCATTGATCTCCTCAGTGGCCGTATCTCTGTTCCAGTTATTATTTATCTCAGCATTCAGATCATTGTCTGTTTCGGGTGGTTCCACCGTTCCTCGACCTCTTCACCTTAATTTCCCACTGGCTCGTTTGCCTGGCATACTCCACCCTCCATCTCGAAGCTAATCTCTCTGCCCAGTTCCTCCAGTTCCAGCTCGCTTATTATTATTATTATTATTTGCATGTATCTTGCTTTATGTTTATACGAGTTATGACCAAGTCACAACCAGTGACCTCAAGAGACAACAAGGTCCGCCATGTTCAAGAAAGAACATACATATTCACACATGCATCCTTAGTGTTTAGACTTGTGATGTACTTATATTGACAGGATCTTCCTTAGTATATGGGCAGTTCCCATTAGTACTATCTGTTGTATTTCTCCTATACGCGGGTTTCCTGGGATTTGCGATAAGTAGTCGTTAGACCCCTTAGGTATCATTCCAAGAGCGCCTACAACCACTGGTATTGTTTTAGTTCTCAATTTCCACATTTTTCCAATTTCTATCTCCAGGTCCTTATACTTGCTCAATTTTTCAAATGTTTTTATAGATACATTCTTGTCTATTGGAGCAGACATATCAATTAGCAGGCATACCCTCCTTTGAAAGTCCTTCAATATTATATCAGGTCTATTTGCATCTATTTTTCGGTCTGTTTGGATGCTAAAGTTCCACAAGATTGAGATGTGATCTTTTTCAAGTATGGGAGGTGATTGATGCTCCCACCAATTCTTTTGATGGGGCAGGTCAAAATGCTTACACATTATCCAATGTATGTATTGTGCAGCTCTGTCATGCCTGTTTAGGTATTCGGTTGGAGCTATAGGACTGCACATTGAAATGATATGGTCAATGGTCTCTGGTTGTTTTTTGCATACACGGCATAATGGGCTGCACCCATTTTTTATTATGTTGGCTTGGTAATTTTTTGTTGGCAGACACTGATCTTGTGCCGATATAATCAGTCCTTCAGTCTCCGATTTCAGTCCAGAGGATGCCAACCACTGATGGGTTAAAGTTTTGTCAACATCAGGATTGTTAGCTCGCTCTGGGTATTTTCCATACAGAGGCTTTTCTTGCCATTTCTTAGCCAGTTTCTGTAGCAGTTCTTTCTTTGCAGTTACTTTTACCTGCTTTGCTTTTTCTGTGTTTTCCATTTCAGCAGTAAATGGGACTTCTGAAATTTGTAGTCCATTACTGTATCTTTGTGCATCTTTTGTAATGGAATATGATCTTTTGGTGCTTTCGTGTTTCAAAACGAGTTTGATCATCCAATCATGTGATTCCCTTAGATATGTGGATAATACAATTGTTGCAGTTTTCAACGCAATGTCTAACTGGATTAACCCACGTCCTCCTTCTTTCCTAGGGAGATATATTCTATCTATATCTGCCTTAGGGTGATGCATTCTGTGCATGGTTAAGAATTTTCGGATTTTTGTATCGAGCCTACGGATCTCTGTGCTTGACCGGTTGATGACATTGTAACTGTAGGTTACTACTGGTATGGCAAGCGTGTTTATGGCATCGATCCTATTCCTTGCATTCAATTCCGTTCTTAAGATTGCTCTGACTCTGCGGTAACATTCTTTCCTTATCCTTTCCCTCATTGTCGAGTGCTTGATTCCGTCTCCTTCACAAACACCTAGATATGTGTAAGTTTTTTCTTGATCAAGCTCTCTTATCACGTTCCCCCGATCAAGATTAATGTCTGAACTCTTCAGCAGCTTTCCTCTGGTGAACGTTGCTTTGGCGCATTTATCCAGTCCAAACTCCATTTTAATGTCATGACTGAACTGCTTCACAGTGGATAATAGCCCTTGCAATTGTTCATCATTTTTTGCAAATAGTTTCAGGTCATCCATGTAGAACAGGTGATTAATGGTTTTGTCATAGACTCTATATCCATGTTTTGTTTCATTGAGCATTTTACTTAATGGTATAAGTGCGATGCAGAATAAAAGCGGTGATAAAGAGTCACCCTGAAAAATTCCACAATTAATGTTAACTTCTCCAGCTTCCAGTGATTTTGTTTCACTATTCAAAAGGAGTGTCGTTCTCCATGTCCTCATACTGAATGACAAAAACCTCCTGACAACGGGGGATATTTTGAAAATCTCTAAACATTTTTCAATCCAACTGTGTGGCAAACTATCGAATGCTTTTTTATAATCTATCCAAGCAATCGATAGCATTTTGTGTCTATTATGACAATCTTCCAGTATCATTTTGTTAACCAGAAGCTGATCCTTACAGCCATATGAGCCTCGTTTACACCCTTTCTGCTCAATGGGAAATAGGTCATTTGTTATCAGGTGGTCATATGTGTATTCAGTTAGGACTGATGTTAAAATTTTATACATTGTGGTCAAGCAGGTTATCGGTCTGTAATTTTTGGGATTGTTTGTCTCATCATTCTTCGGTAGCAGGAATGTAATGCCGTTAACTAGCCATGATGGTATCTTTTCTGGCTCCTTAACTATTTCATTGTAAAGTTGGGCTAACAGCTCCTGAGACTCTGTGAAGGCATTTATCCAAAAGTTTTGTATTTTGTCTTTTCCTGGGGATTTCTATTATTATTATTATTATTATTATTATTATTATTATTATTATTATTATTATTATTATTATTATTTTTCTTTGAGTCTCAGTGATTGATGTTATTTAACTGGAAAGTTTGTTGAAATGAATATCAAGCCGCTACCTGCAGCCTCATATATTCAGGACGTATCGGAGGTTTCTTGCTGTTCCCAGCAAGCATGCCTTTTGAAGTGTTCCAAAAAGCGGGGCTGGACACATTTTCTTTAAACATCCTTGATAACTCTTTGGGATAGAAACTAGTGTAGCTATGACAATCGGGACGACTCTGACTTCATGGCAGTTACAAATCCTTTTTACCTCCCACTTTAAGTCTAGGTATCGGTGAATTTTCTCCCTCTCCTTTTCTTGCACTCTTGTGTCAAATGAGCAGGCTACATCTACAATCAGGCACGATCTTTTTTCCTTGTCCAAAACCACCAGGTCAGGCCTATTGTGTTCCAGTTTCTTGTCCGTCTGTATCCTAAAATCCCATAGCACCTTCACATGATCGTTTTTCTATCATCGCCTCTGGCTTATGCTCATACCACTTCTCAGAATGTGGTAAATTGTTTACTTTGGGTAGGTGCCAGTGGATCACCCTGCCCATCACATCATGTCTCCAGCCTTTATAGTGAGTGTGGGCTAGGTGTTTACACTCGGATACGATGTGAGCCGCAGTCTCCCCTCTCTCTCCACAGATCCGACTCATTGGGCTAGCCTCCTCTTGTAAATATGGTGTTTCACTCACTTCGTTCTGAGGGCTTGCTCTTGCGTAGCCATTAGCATTCCTTCTGTAGCCTTATTAAGGTCTCATCTTTTTAACCAGTTCCATGTCTGCGGATCTCTAAATTCAGTTTTCTTAATGAAGGTACTATGAAGGGATTTTTCATGAAGCTTGCTCTTCCTCGTTGTTGCTATTTCCTCCTTGGACATCTTCTGGTCTTTTGTCCTCTACTTCAGTACAATTTTGAGCATTGACTCTCTACTGTCAGTAACGTATTTGTGCAGGTTGTTTTTCTCCATCTGAATACAGTCCTCTATGCTGATAAGACCTCTTCCACCATCAGATCTCTTTAAGTAGAGTCTATCGACATCACCCCTCTTGTGGAACATGTTGTAGATAGTCAATAGCTTCCTAGTCTTCCTATCCATTTTTTTTGTTCAGCAACATTCCATTTCAGAATTCCCGCACTGTACCTAATAATAGACACAGCTCGGGAATTCACTCCACTTACGACATTGCTACTATTTAGATGTGATTTTAGTACGCTCCTTACTCTTCGAATGTACTCAGATCTTATCGATGCCTTCATTTTCTTGTTATTGGTGACATTTAACTCCAGAACATTGCTTCTGCTCAATTTACCCCTCTTCATCACTAGGACTCCACACTTATTAATACCAAATTCCATACATATATCATTGCTGAAAATACGGACAGTGTCAACAAGTACATCCATCTCCTCATTCTTCCCAACGAGTTTAAAATCGTCCACGAAGAGGAGGTGGTTGATGGTAAGCTCTACTTTTCCCAACTTGTATCCTGCTCTCACTTTTCGCAGTTATTATTATTATTATTATTAATATATATATATATGTGTGTGTGTTTGTCTGTGTGTGTATGTGTGTGTGTATGTGTGTGTGTGTGTGTGTGTGTGTGTATGTGTGTGTGTGTGTGTGTGTGTGTGTGTGTGTGTGTGTGTGTGTGTGTGTGTGTGTGTGTGTGTGTGTGTGTGTGTGTGTTTATATATATATATATATAAATAAATATATATATAAACAAGCATATAAAATGATGGTATAAAAAAATACAGCAAATAACAGTATGCTAATTATGTTTCGTGGCATGATAATAAGTTCGTTGGAATTAACTGTTATTCCAGCCTTTGTATTTGTTCTTGTCTGACATATTACATTTGGGAAGAGAATGCAAAACAGAACCTATTCTCTGGAGTGTATGTATAAATCTTATGAAGGCCTCCTCATTCACATACTCAGACACTCCCAGATAGAAGCACGTTCTCGTTCTGAGGAAAATATACAGATATACTTCTCAATCTATCTCTTGTTATACAACCTAGATCCTTACAGAGGCATTCTGGATAAAAATAATATTTAGGCTAGAATTATATTCCATGGTTTGATTGAACTCTCTATAATCAAATAGGGTAAATTAATCGCATAATTTGCGCACTCTTGTACAAGTTATGCACCAATTTTCCCAAATATAATTTCAACTTACTGACTTATTAGCTTATACACCTAGTTTTAGACATTTCCTACTATGACATCGGTAGGGACATTACTAAATCTGCTTACCCATCCACGCTTAATTATGTGACAAATCGTATCCCAATAAAACACCCTTTGTCATTTGCGATATTTTCAGGGCGCTGCTATACAGCTTGATAAGCAAATGAAATTAATCATGTCATTTACACAGACGAGAAAACTATATATTCTCGCCTGTTTTCGAAGTCCAGCAGTTGCAAGAGCGGGAGGAATCGTGCTGAATGGGACCAGTTCAGTTCGAAATGCACAGACGATTTCCCTTTGGCTTCTGCTGGCGACCACGAGGTGGCGATAGCTGCCGGTGTTTTGGCATAGCTACGGCTTTCTAAATGTTTATTTATAAACATACCGTATTCCTTTAGAAATAGGAAATTCCAATGCATATCTGTATACACCTTTGCTTGAAGCTAAATTCTAGTTCTATTTAATATAAGTTGAGCCAAGTTATACAGCTTCATAAGCAAATAAGATTAATCACCCAATTTATACAAAAGAGAAAAATGTATATTCTAGCCTGCTTTCTAAGTCCAGCAGTTACAAGTGCGGGAGGGATGGTCCTGATGTGAAGCAGTTCAGTTCGAAATGAATCGGCGATTCTCCCCCCTCACTGCTGC
>OZ024742.1:329279332-329281832 GCA_964016885.1 Eledone cirrhosa
TATATATATACATACAGATAACATACACACATAAAACATATGTACATGTATATCAATACACACATACATATATATATACACACATATATAGAGAGAAAAGTATATATAAATACAGTACATAGTATAATTGAAGTACATAAAATACAAAATAATTATATTACGATTTGGAAATATAATTATAAGCAATATAACTTTAAAACAATATAACTTTAAAAATATTATAGAATATTTCAAGTTATAATTTCAAAATAATAATATGCTTAATAAATTTAGTATGAAAATGTTCTACGTATATTTAACTTAATTTTATAACCATAAGAGAAAGAATAAGAAACTTTCAAAAGATAAACTTTCGAAAATAGGAGAAACTATCAAAAAATATTCTCCCCTTTTAAGAGCTTTCAGTATATTTATCTAGAAGAGTTTATTATATTTACTTATATTTAGGAAGAACAGATTTTTTTTACTTGAGTGTATAAGCAGTCAAAAAATGAAGGAATCTAATGATTTATCGATAGGTTCAATATATTAATAGAATTAATTAATTAATTATATTACATTTTAAATTTATATTTAAACGTTGAGTTCAATCTATGTCTACAGCAACTAAAATATTGTTCCTTAGGTTCAGGGAATTTTTGGTCTTTAATATAAAGAATATTTCCTCTATACAAAGATCACAATTTTCCGAAGAGGAGTTAAAAGGAGTGGCTTTGAAATAATATTCCAAATCAACGAATATTCAAGGCTCTTTAGTTTGAGGTCCCATAATAAGCTAGATGGAGAAGTTGAAGATTTTTTGTTTGGATCTGTAAAATAATTTTCATGATTATTGAAGCGGGATTTAAACTCTGTGGAAGTGGATCCCACATAATTAAATGAATTTAAATTAGTTTTTACATTATTATATTTTTAGCTAAGCAATTGTTATTTAACGGACAGTTAGATTTATTTCTACAGTTACATTTATCAAATTGGATATTACTTGGGTTATTATTCGTATTTTGGTTAGGTTTTAAATTTCTTTTATTAATTTTATTAATATTTTGCGCTAAGTTTTTGGTGGAAGAATAAGTTAATTTTATAGTATGTCCATTAAAGATTGAATAATATCTATGTGTTCTAGGGAAGCATTTTTCAAGAGCTTTAAAAAATAGTTTAGCAATAGGTGTTTTAATATTTAATGAGAAAGGAGGAGCGAACCATAATATGTTCCTAGTTCTATTTCTTTTCCGGCTTTCGGAATTAATGTAAGTTTTCTATTATTGTTGTTAAAATTGTTAAAATAGTTAAAATTGTTACGATTATGGTTAGTTGTTATATTATTATTATTATCAATGTATTTAATTTTATTTCTATACCCAGATCTACCTATATATATATATATATATATATATATATATATATATATATATATATATATATTTACCTAAACTGCGATTCTGTTTTTCTCTCTCTCTCTCTTACTGCTCCCTCGTTCTCTCTGTTTCTCTTACTTTCTTTCGTCCCCTCTGTCATGTCAGTTAACACTTTCTCTCTACTGACCTCTTCCTCGCACTTCCACTCACTCACTGTTTCTCCCCTTCTCACTTCTCCCCGTTCGCGACGAAAACGATTTTCCTTCTTTCTTACATCGGATTCATCTCGAAAGGTCTATTTCTTACTCGCTCATATATTCACCCAGCTTATACTGATAGAATAACTATGTAGCTTTCCCCTGTGTTGTTTACTTGTCTCACTCGCTTTACGCGTTTTAATTGTCCTAATAACTTATTTTAGTTATTATTGCACCAACGTGAGGTATATGATTTTTAATGCAATGAAATACCAATGACCGTTGGCAAATCACTGATGAGGGACTCATTTTATAACATGTTATCCATGTACAACCAGCAGTATTCTTCTCCCCATATTTTTCACACATATATATATATATATATATATATATATATATATAAAATATACGATGGTCGCTGAAAAGTTCATAGGCTGAGCAAGATATTCTCATGAAATGACAAAATGAGGTTTATTTTTAGTCATAATCACTGGAAAGCAACAATGCAGAGATTAATAACAATAGCTGAAATTATGCAAAATTTCCCATATTTAGGATCATATGATTATTGTCACCCTATAAATCTTTCATCGATCCTCGTATATCTACGCACACACACATATATATATATATATATATATATATATATATACATACAAAAAGTCAACGGAAACAACAGAGCACACAGCACATTACAAACACCACATGTGTGAGACTTTTGTGAGTATTTGAGTGTGTCCTTGTTTCCTGTTTCCCTGTGTAAGAGTGTGTTTATATATGTATCTCACAATTCTATCGTAAATAAGCGAGTGCTAACGAACTGTAACGAGAAATGCATTCATTCACACTCATAACTCGATGCTAAGGTAGCTGTGACGCAACTTGAAATGCTCACAGAAAAATTGAATGTATTCTCATGGATTCATGAACATGTAGCCAACTTTG
>OZ024742.1:329286832-329289332 GCA_964016885.1 Eledone cirrhosa
GTCGCACATGCTGGACACATTCTTCATCACTCGTACCAAATCTGCGATCAGAATATTAAACTTAGCACTACTGGACATTGCTGAGTTTTTGAGTATCAGGTATTTGGAGGCCATGGGTTTAGCATAGTGTGAGTGGAGAATTGAGGTTATGGTGGGGGGTCTACCTCTTATAGGTCTACTAGGGCACCAACAAGACCTGTATGC
This sequence comes from Eledone cirrhosa, assembly GCA_964016885.1. NCBI lineage: Eukaryota > Metazoa > Mollusca > Cephalopoda > Octopoda > Eledonidae > Eledone > Eledone cirrhosa. The sequence continues at coordinate 329,287,037 of OZ024742.1, forward strand.
GGAGCTAATATAGCTAGCAACTACAGGATCTCCTACTTCCTCTCAATGGTTATACGCCCCATAATCAAGATGTCCCCAGATGTATGTGAAAGTACAGAGGACCTCCTCAGCAGAATCAGTGAGTGCAACAAAAACAGGAGCCTATCCAACTGCATAATAGGCAGCATGGATGTGGTGTCACTGTACCCATCCATTAACATTGATTTTGCTGTGAAAAGATGTGTGGAGATGATCATTGAGAGTGAGGTGGAGTTCTGCGACGTCGACACAGACGAACTGGGCCTCCTACTTAGACTTACCTACGACACTGACTACCTAGACAGCCATGACCTTAGATGTTTCTGCCCTAGTAGACCTATAAGAGGTAGACCCCCCACCATAACCTCAATGGCTAAAAAGACTCCCATAGGAAGGTGGATTGGGTGGACCAAAGCTATACGGACCCCCCAAAACACTGATCAGGTAAGAAAAATGGTCGCACATGCAATAGGGGCTAGTATCAAAACTACCCTAAAGGGCCACATATTTAAGTTCAATGAGAAAATCTACACCCAAAATGAGGGAGCAGCCATCGGCGTCAGCATAGCTGGCGATGTTGCCAACCTTTTCATGGTATGGTGGGAAAGGAGACTTAAAGATCTCCTTAATGAAAGCTCCATAGACCTCATCATGTACTCTCGTTATGTAGACGATATCAATATAGTTATAAGAACACCCCCACTAGAGAGCACTAACAAGTTTGATTTAGAACGTAGCACGATGGAAAGCATCCAGCAGATAGCTAATTCCATACACCAGAGTATAACTGTAACTATAGACTTCCCTTCCAAACACCCTAACAATAGACTACCTGTATTAGACACAGAACTCTGGATTAACACTATAGACGAGAGAGCCCAAATTCTCCACTCACACTATGCTAAACCCATGGCCTCCAAATACCTGATACTCAAAAACTCAGCAATGTCCAGTAGTGCTAAGTTTAATATTCTGATCGCAGATTTGGTACGAGTGATGAAGAATGTGTCCAGCATGTGCGACCCAACAGAAATGGAAGGACACATCCAACACTTCATCAACCGCATGCAGTTCTCTGGCTACAACCAAAGAGACAGAGTCAGAGTATACGAAGGAGCCATGGAAAAGTATAAGACCCTCATAGAACTGGACATGAAAGGAATTTGCCCACTATACAGGAGCAAATCATGGAATAGCTTAGATAGGGCTAGACATAAGATAGGGAAGGCCACATCATGGTACGACAACCAGAGATATCAGAGTGTCATGTTTGTGGACGCCACCCCTGGAGGGAAATTAGCTAACCAGTGTAGAAAGGCCCTGAGAAAGACCCACTTAAAAATAAAGGTGGTAGAAAAGCCAGGAACCACCATAAAATCCCTGATCAGCAAAACCTACCCTTTTAAGAAAACCCACTGTACCAATAGGAAATGTATCATATGTAAGGTGAACCCCCGGATAAACTGTAAAACTAGAAACGTAGTCTATAGCATAAGATGTACAGAGGGTACTTGCAGAAACACGACAACAACATACATAGGTGAGACAGCTCGTAGCATAGGTGAAAGGATAGACCAACACTGGGGGGAACTAAAAGGACGAAAAAACGGGTCAGTACTATACGAACATGCTAGACAACATCATGACGGTAACATAGACAACATAGAAATTAGAATAATATCTAAACATAGGAATGACCCAGGAGATAGGCAAATCAGAGAGGCCAGTGAAATAGAAATTAGAAGACCAAAGCTAAACAGAAAGAATGAGTGGAACAACAACAACACCCAAACAAACAACACTGACCTAAGAGAAGTATAAATAAATAAGTAAATTAAATTAAATAAAATAAGATAAATAAATACATACACAAGCACATAAACACACACTAGTCACCCAGCAGACACAACACTATACACACTAGTCACACATCACACATAACACTATACACACACGCAAACGCATGCGCAAAGAAGACAAAATAAAATAAGATAAACAAACAAGCAAATAAATAAATAAATATATAGACAGACTGAACAAAAAAAATGGCGTAGACATACAACACAACAGGAGGAACAATGAATATAACACCACTGACGATGTTGCAGATGTGCAACGAAAGATTTATGTAAACTATATATATATGTGTTTGTCTATATTGTATCTGTATTATTTTTGACCGCCGGTCAGTCAATGGCAACATTGAGGACCGAGTAAGTTAGATCGCAGATATATATATATAAAAGACAGCGAGAAGCGAAAACCAACCAAACAGTGA
>OZ024742.1:329294332-329311832 GCA_964016885.1 Eledone cirrhosa
TGAAGTGAAAGCAACTGGTGCGTGTGTTTCTTATTGGCAACATGACCCCCCCCCCCCAAAGTATAACAATATATATATATATATATATATATATATATATATATAGAGAGAGAGAGAGAGAGAGAGAGAGAGAGGGAGAGAGAGATCCACCACAATATCGAACTAGTAGACTATACTCCCCGAAACGGTGATAGGTGAAATTTATCACAATTCCTCAGCGACTAACACAAAACATCAAACGGTCTAATGACTCTGCATATGCATACTTAGATAAATTGAATAAATTACTATCTAGTATATATATATAGATACAAAGGATAATCTAAAATAATGTATTTTGATATTCCGATTCTAATTTAAAGTGAAGTATATTATAATTTTATTCTTTGTCTAGTTGTAACCATATAGTACACCTATCAAACATGTTTCAGTATGCATCTTATATTAAATATTGTTTATAAAATCATATATATATATATATGTTTTCGTATATGAGAGTTATTCAATCCTGGTAGACCTTCAGTTCTGACGCCGATTTTATAGTGTTATGAATAATGGAAATGCCTGCACATGAAATTGATGTGCAAGTACTTAAACCTATTTTTTCCACAGGTGCGTATACACTTATCGTTATCAATTAAGAGAACTTGAACAATGTGAAATAAACTGTTGCTGAAGGTCAAATCGATATGTAGAAGAACATTTGTAAATTTACGATCGTGAGCCGAACACATTACCCATAAATCCACGTGTTTTCACTGGTTCTTAAATGTATTGTTAGAATCACTAACTACTGCGAAATTTATTGCATCATCATATTTAATTATTCACTGAATAAAGTTTTATGCCCTACGAAGTCAAAGTAGTAATTTTAAATCCTTCACTAGGCAAATCAATTTCTCTGTGGCTAGGAAATTTAATATTACAGATTGTGCAAGATCATCAGTTTTAAAAAATTGCACCCACGGTCTCAAATATGAGTGCATATCCTTACATTAATAATTCATTTGCAATATTAGTATTATTAAATAGTTGGATTTAATGATTTTGTGGTAACGTAATTAGGATTCAGCTCCATATGTGAAATAATCCCTTCAGCAACAACGAATGAAGATTTATATATTTATACTGTAGGATGTATGATCACCTGCGATATTTCATTGAAACGAAACCGTTTATCAGTAGGTATTCGTAATTATACTAATGTTCTTTACATTGCCTGAAACCTGACGCTACAAACCACTCGTTCTTTTAATTAATGCCGAATCATTACATAATCTGCAATATATATATATATATATATAGCTTTCCCCTGTGTTGTTTACTTGTCTCACTCGCTTTACGCGTTTCAGTTGTCCTAATAACTTATTTTAGTTATTATCGCTCCAACGTGAGGTATATGATTTTTAATGCGATGAAATACCAATGATCGTTGGCAAATCACTGATGAGGGACGCATTTTATAACATGTTATCCATGTGCAGCCATGCAGTATTCTTCTCCCCCATATTTTTCATATATATATATATATATATATATATATATATATATATATATATATATATATATATATATATATATATATATATATATATATATTAAAGAAGAAGTGCGGAATAACGTACTTTAAAAAAATGTATTAATCATTTAAATTTGTATGTAAATGCGATGCGTAAAATGAGTAACTTAATATGTTTTATTTCCATATCTGAATAGTAATAAAATAAATGAGTTAAGAGATTTTAACATCTCTAATGGCTTTTAATCGCGTTAAAATTTCACAATCCATTGTCACTGAATTTTGTACATTGTATTGTCACTTTTGATGTCTGGAATAATTGTTGGAGCTAAATCGATTTTTACAGAGTAAGCTCCAGTTATTGACATTCCATGCAGCGCATCAGTATTTGTTGCTGAAGGACAATACCATTCATGTCCATGGTGTATTATTGCATGTTATGTGGGTGTCTTCTTTCAGCCCTTTCTGTACAACATTGTTGCAGTACCGTTGCTAAAACAACATATTATATTATAGTCTGTCTCTTATTTCTACTGTAGGCGAAGAATCCCGAAATAGTGTTCTTGGTACTAAATGCGTTTGTAAACAGCAAAGATCACATTATAACCCTGAGAAGCATCGGCATCTAGGCATCATTACCTTTGAAATATATTCTAATGAAACGATGTTAAAATGTGGCCTGTTTATTGTTACCTCCTGTGTAAGTCATCAACGTAAGAAGTCTGGTGTTGAAACAATATAGTTACTGAACGAGATCAATTGAGTGTTTGTCAACAACACCTAACATTGTAGACATTTCTACACTTTAGAATATATTGAACACTAATAGTTTTAACGTTTAAGAAATATTTACAGCAACCATTGACGTGCTATAATTTTATTCTCATTTACTGGGTATGGAGGATAGAGCTGTTGTTATTCAGTTTAAATTGTTGAAGTTTGACTCCACTAGGAAATACATGCGCAGGGAGAAACTTTTAGCCGGGTTTTTCCATAACATAGTGGTAGTTTACAAAGCAAAGTCTAAAGGTCTACTTCTAGACCATGACATACTTTAAGTTTGGGTAGAGTATGATGTCTCCAAATTTCGTGTGCGACCCATTTTGAAGTGTACCTTATACAAACTACATAATAAATGTCTATATAGCTGAATAACAAGATTTCATTATCACCAGGCTCTACTCCTGTTCCTACAAACTAACAATGAGCATTATTTTTAACTCTCTTCCCATTGTTTGAATAGATCGTGTATCTACAGCTAACAAGAACTATATAATCTCTACATAATTTCACTCGATTCAAAACCTGCTCGGCCCTAGGGCTACCTCCATACTCACCACCATAGGCGCTGAGCTGGCCAGCCGCAGATGTGAGCCCTGCGAGTGGGAGTGGCTTTTTCAGCGCGTCTCCCTTGCCGTCCTCCGGGGAAGTGCCTTCTCTGTCCGCCGGGGTTGTGGGGAGACAAGCCAATTATATTACGAATTCTGTTGAATAGTCGCATCTTAGTAAGATATCTCTGTGTGTCGACTATCATACTAGGTTTTAGAGAACAGCTATTTTAAATCGGTGGAAAGTTTGGTTTCGGAATTAAGAGGACTTATTTCATGTAGACCACATAGTATATACGAAAGTTTCGAATTTAGTAAAGGTGAATATGTTATTGCTTCACAATCTTAAGATCCCAGCTCCATTCTCACGGCATCATTCCTAGGATAGATACAATTGTTGTGGGTGAAATTGAGCCGAGGAAAAACGGATTATGCTAATAATTGAAAGGCCACGCCTTGTAATTTATTGTGTCAAACTGATGCTACCTCTGAATTTCATGTCCATGGAATACTTAACTGTATTCATTTTACTTTATGAGGCAGGCGGTCAGTTATATCAAATGACTGAATGTTCATCCTCGAAACCGGCTAAGGGTCCATCACTAAATACCATCAAACCGTATTGTATTCCTGGTTTTTCATGGATTTCTCTGTTTCTGTACTTGAAACATTAACTAACTAATGCGTGTTTACCAAAGTTGTGTGAAGGACTAATGAATTGGGCAGTGGCATTCCTTTCAGCAAATATACCAGTAAACCAATAATAACAATCAAGTTGACGCTCCATGATTGCAGTTTAGGCGTATATGTATTTGGAAACTCGACATACACAGCATCATTTTAGAGTATAAACATATGAGCCGAATGAAACGTGCTAGCGGGACCTGCTACAATTGCAAAACAACGTTTACCATAAATTTCAGCTACACCTAGCTACAGGCACAGAGAGAGAGAGAGACAGAGAGAGAGAGAGACAGAGAGAGATCCACATACACACGCGCACACACACATATATATATATATGCATTTATTTATTTATATATAGTACGAGTGGGCGATGAAAGGTTGCTAAATAGTTTTGCGCATCATGTGAAGATTTACAAGCTGTGATTACTGTGTTTAAACTCATTATCATCACTTCTACTCGTCTTTCACCTGTAGCAATATATTGACTGTGCTTAAATATATAGAGTCTAACAAGCTCTAAAATAATGTAGCTGACATTCACCAGTGATGCTTAACTACTACAAAGTCTATAAATATATATGAAAAACGAATAAAATAGAAAAAAAACAACAACAACCTAAAGACATCCAGCACTAGAAAAAGCAACAAGTGAATAGGAATGACAGACCGGCATAACACGCCGTGTTATTCTCCACTCTCATTGAGTCTTTTTCTACTGATCCGATTGCAGAAATATTCCCGGTGATGAGAGATCTTGTTTGATCAACTGAACAGTTTGCTGACGGCATTGCCATGCGAGGGTGGAGAATTCCATAGATACATAGCGTAGTTCAGAAGTAGAGTCAGCGTGACACAATGTGTAAATAGGCTGGCACTCTGAAATACAGGTACAGTCAATATTGCATCGTAGTGCATGTGACTGAGCATTCCACTGCTACGTGTACTTTAACATTTCCCCGTGAGATTTATCGTGAGATTCATCAAGGATTCATAAGGCTGGCCTTTAGAATTACAGGTAAATTTCATTTTCCGACCAAGCTGACTGAACTGCAGAAGCGTGAAATAAATGTTCTCGCTCATGTACAAAACGTGTAGCGAGGAATCGAAATGGTTCTCTTACGATAATTATCCGAACACCCTTACCACTAGGCCACGCACCTTCACAAAAATAGTGTAAGCCACATGTGAAACATATTGCCAATCATGTATGCATCATTAGAATTAAAAGCCCCGTCAGTCAGTTATAACTTGATCCGAGGAAGGATATAGTGTATAAATATTATTTCTACAGAAGTTTATTTGCAAGATACGGTAACACAAATACTTCATATCAGCCACTGAGCTGTTATTTTAGAGCAGAGTGCACGGTCGGCTTTCAGTTTCAACAACATTGCGTTATAACAAGCTATTTTGACAGCAACAACAACACCATAAGTAATCATGCTTCTATTTCTAATACTTTTACTTGTTAGAGTAGTGGGTGTTGTATATATTACAAGATGTTATGATGATGATGGTTAAGGAAATACTACAACAACAGCAACAACAACAAATACGATTACTACTACTACCACTACTACTACTACTATTACTGCTGCTGCTGCTGTTGCTGCTGCTATTACTACTACTACTACTACTACTTCTAGAACTGCTGCTACTAGTACTACTATAACTACTGCTGCTACTACTACTACTGCTGCTACTACTACTGCTGCTGCTGCTGCTACTACTACTACTACTACTACTACGCTACTGCTGCTGCTACTAATACTACTACGATTACTAGTATTACTACTACTGATGCTGCTGCTGCTACTACTACTATATAGCACTGCTACTACTACTACTGCTGCTGCTACTACTACTACTACTGCTGCTGCTACTACTACTACTTCTACAACTACCACTACTACTAGTTGTTGGCTTTTATATATTACCAGATGTTATTTTATATATTACCAGTTATTATAATGACGATCACGATGTAGATTCTGGTGATTAAACAAGTACCCCAGCCCAAACCACCAGCACTACTAGCAACAGTAGTGGGTGTTACTTAAATTGCTAGTTCATCCCAACATGATGATAATAACGGGATGATGATTGAGGAAATACTCCTATCAATCCTACTAGTACTTGCCTCACATTACTAAGGCTACTACGAATGCTGATATGTTGATGCACAATGCAGGAATAATAATTGTTTCTACTTTTGGCACAAGGCCAGCAATTATCCAGTATATTACTGGTTGTTTATTTATCGACCCCGTAAGGATGAAAGGCAAAGATAACCTCAGCGGGATTTGAACTTAGACCGTAAAGGGCTGTAACTCTATGCAGCAAAGCATAGCGTCCGACACTCTACATATACTGTAAATCCACCACCCTTACAATGCAGAAATAATAATGATTTCTACTCTTGGCACAAGGCCAGCAATATCTGGGGAGGCGAAAGTCGATTAAATTGACTCCAGTGCATTACTGATGTTTTATTTTATCAACCGCGTAAGGATGAAAGGCAAACCTAATCTCGGCGGGATTTGAGCATGGTCTCTGACGCTCTACCGTTTCTGCCAATCCACCGCCCCTAGAATACAGGAATAATAATTGTTTCTACTTTGGGCACAAGGCCAGCAATAATACCAGTGCATTACTGGTACTCTATTTTGTCGACCCTGTAAGGATGAAAGGCAAAGTTAACCTTGGAAGGATTTGAACACATACAGTAAAGGGCCGTAGCTCTATGCTGCAAAGTATGGCATCCGACCCTCTACCGATACTGCCAATCCACCACAGGAATAATAATACTAATTGTTTCAATTATTGGCCATAAGGGCTAACATATAGAGGACAATACAAAAAGACGTGGGGGGGGGGGTTATGAAATTGAGTCAAAACAAATTAAGAAAAACATAAAACAATAAAAATATAACAATAATAACTCCCGAGTAGGGGAATGGTGGAACCACACATGGGTGACCAAACCTAAACCACCTGAACCTTCGAGAGCACACAGAAATGGTACTCTTCTGCTCCTCAAATCAACCAGCTTACTGGTGCATGCTCAGCGTAGCCCCATTCAAACGTGACATTCTCGCAACATTCACCCAGCATTTAGCAAATGTACTGGGGGCAGCACATATCACTCCACTTTTACCTTCATTTCCAAGAGAAACTTGAAAAAGTTGATGAGGGATTGGCTGAAGAGAAACGTTTCTGTCTTCAGTCCTTTCAACCTCGTCCACCACTCAGCCTCTTTCGCTACCGCCACCAGACAGAAGAAACTTGCCTGCGCTTCTCGGCGAGGGGTGACCTTCACTATTGACTCAGTCGATAGCCGAATCAGTCCTACACTCACCAAAAGATGATGGATTTAATTCCACAAGCAAGTAAATCACGCACACTGGACGAGTGCGTGGAGAACGTTTCGTCCCTCTGGGCGCCTATCGGGCAGGTTCGTCTGAGAGCTCTTCCGTACGTATAGTGTTGCGGCCCTTTACGTTCCGATTTCAAATCCCGCGGAGCTTATGTGTGCATTTCATCATTACAGGGTTGATAAAATAAAATAACAGTAAATATTGGGGTCGATTTAATCGGATTTCCCCTCCCCTCCCCTTCAAATTGCTGACCTTGTCCTAAAGTAGAAGCAATTATTAGAGTTTACGATCAGATGCATTATTATTCCTGCTACATGCGATTTGAGTTCAAATGATACTATGTACATATTTATACATCACTTGTCTAATAGCACTGCCTGATTCCTGTTTGTAGTTAACATATTCAGGTTGGGTTCTTGGCTTAAGAACACTTACCTCTCTCCTAGCCACACGTCTCACAGGTACTGTGATTGGTAATATGCACAACCTCCCTGACTAAACAGTAAAATAAAAGAATATTAATTATATGTAGAATATTTTCTTCAATGTTCTTTCAAAGGAATAACAATTAATTTCACCCTGAAACATGTGTTCATATTTAATTTACATGAATTAACTATCTGTGAATTAACATTGTGATATATTCTTTTCACCTAGAACGCTCATCTGTTCAATAGCTATGCATTGATATATTTATACCTACATCTCCATCTAATTTGAATAATTCAGATCATGATACTGGAAAGTTACACTCTTAAAAGTGTTCATATGTTTGTTCGTTGTTAATCCAGTCTTGAACTCTGCCTCACTATATTGATAATTCACATGTAGTTCTTGATTTGGTTTCCACCTGCCATTGAAATATTCCACAACATCAGATCAATCACCGCCTAATTTCAAGACGTTTCGATATGCATTCATCTCCGTAGGATTCTTCTCTTGGGTCTTATTTAGATAGGCTTTCCAAGGTTTTCCTAACATTCATATACCAAGTAACACACACTCGACATTCATATAAAATCGGTATCTTCACCTAACAAAATAATTATCACCATTTTCAACCATGTATAACCCTTCAACATATGTACACACAGAGATACAGACATAGACATACAGACACACACATACATATATACCGTAGTATTTAATCTTTACCGACCGAATTTGTCTTAAAAGAACCAGACAAGTAATGGGTTAACTTAATCAACTCGGAATTTCATCAACATTTTGGGGTTTTGTCTCTAATTAGAAAACAATATTCTTAATATATGTAATATATTTTATTACAATATTTTAACAAATACCCCGTAAAACATACGTTATACAACACATTTCACGCGTAGCTCACACTAGAGTAATACACAACAAACATAGACGCAGAGAAAACTATACATACACACATAGACACACCACATATTGATAGTAGTTTTAGTAAGCCTGCGCGTATGTATATATATATACAAAGAGAGATAGAATGTGTGTGTGTGTGCATGACTACTTCTATCTATATATATACCAATACTAACTCAAGTTGCTCAAAATGTTTGTCTGCAATGTGCATAGACACATAGATACAATATGGCATCAGTTTCTTTGAAGGATGATCGTATTCATATTTAAACCTGCATGGAAACAATAAAGCAGCACGCACACACGAACACACACGAACACACTCTATATTTATCTGTATGCGTTTCCTTGTTGTCGATGTCTGTTTGTGCTCCAGTTCAGATGCTAAGCACATAAGCATGTTTCATTGCTTATGGAACGAATAACGGCTAAATATATAATTCATTTTTCTCCCTTCAGCAATCTAATATGTCTGTCTACGTAACACTGTTAATGTGTATTTTTGCACATATGAGTGTGTATGGATATTTTTGTATTGAGTGTGTAAGAATATATATATATATATATTTTTTTTTTTTTGTGCACATATGTGTAATTATTTTTATGTACTTACACATATGCACCGAAGAATATTTGGTACATAGTAAACAAATTATATATATTCGCCTGTAAACGTAGAGGTACACACTGGCATGCAAAGATATATATAATGAAACTCATACACATAAACGTCCACATGTTCAAAGCTGATCATTAACCCACAAAATCAACTGAAGGTTGAATAAACAAATTTTAAATTCAGACGATGTTCGTTCCATCATCAGTCAACCATATATATATGTGCTTAGCATCTGAACTGAAACGGAAACGAAAACGCGGAATCATTTACACGCAAACACACACAAACACATACACAGGTACATGCACGCTTTTTATTTTCTTGCAGGTATGGATGTGAATTTGAGCGTCACTCAAAGGAGCCGATGCCATATTGTATTTGATATATGTGTATGTACATTGCATGTAAATATGCTTAAAATTTTGTTTCATTGCCAGTGTATACGTAGAAGTAGTCAGATGTAGAGAAAGCATATTCTAAACACACACACACACATACCAATATATATTTATATATATATATATATATATATATATATATATATATAGGAACGAGTAGGACCCCGACAGCTGAGCTCAAACCGTTTCGACGGCTAATTCTGGACGTGTGTATGTATAGGTGTATGTATATATATATATATATATATATATACACATACACCTATACATACACACACACATATGCATATATATTTTGAGTGATTACAGTTTCCCGCAGGGACTTGCGTAACATGATATACAGATTTACAGAAAGGAATGTTGGCAAAAGATTCAACTTTGCATGCACAAAAAAGACCTATGATAATTTTGTGGGAACAGAAATGAATGTCCCAGAAAACAATAAATTGAGATTGTAATGGGAATTGTTCTTACAAAACGAAAGGAAAATATAGCATGACAAGACAGATATCATAAACAATGAAAGCTAGGCTTCCATTTGGGAATGTATACAGTGTAGAAACATAGTTTAATTGGATCCCGAAGAATATCCGGAAATCTTTGACATAAAATATACATAGGTACGAATTGTAATGCAGAACCTTAACAGGCGACATGACAAGAATGTTTTTCCTTTAAGTAAACGACTTGTTGTTCGAGAGGAAGAGAAATCAAACTGGTCATATGAAAAATACCGTATATCAGCAAAAATAATTTCTAACGCTGATAAACGAACAAGAAATAACTGATAATTTAGTTTATCGAACCCGGGAGGATCAAAAACGAATTTGACCACGGCAAGATTTGAACTCAAACAGTTTTCATTACAAAATTATTGCAATACATATGCACCGACGAATATTCTAATCAATCATATTATAACGACCAGAATTTGTATGGAATCTCCTTTTTTAAAAATGAACAATAACGATGTAGCCAGCTCGGATTCCGTCCACATAACGGAACATATAAAGGGTGGGGAAGATATTATTTTGAAATTAATCTAGCTTTGACACTCGCAAGTATCTTCATCTCTGACTCTGATAAAGAATTTGATTTATGAACCTCATTGCTTTACCTCGAAAGAAACCAGACATGACAAAATAACCAAATACAGAGTAGCTAGAATGTTTAAAGTACACTACACTTGTACAAAATACAAATTTGGTCGTAAATGAAGCGGTAAGTTACATGTGTTCAGTAATTCCATATAATATGACGAATATTCGACGGTTTCAGAAGCATGATGCGAGGTTATAAGTAACTATCGCCTTAAAAATGAAAAGGTTTGATTTGATCAAGAGGGCAGATTTGTTTGATGTACTACGCCACTTTGGGATTCCCATAGTCATTGTAAATACCATAAAATTGTATCTGAAATCCCCGAGAGTTTTACAGTATATGTCCGAGGCCGAGTATCTGAAAACCTCGTTGTAGTGAACGGCGTACTTCAAGCAGAAGACTTTGCTCCTATTATCGTTATTGTTGTTGTCGATTTTCTAAGGAACCCTCTCTGGTAAAGTTATGAACAAAAGCCTGCTAGTTATGCAGATCATCGAATGAACAATTTTGAATTCATTGTCGCTATAAATCTATTATAAGCCGATGAAATGCGTGCCAGAACAACCGACACAATGGCAAAAATGGTTCAAACAATTGTCCGAAGAACGACTATTGGGATTAAGGTGTACACCATGACAAATTCCGCTGACTTCTCCCTTCAATTGTTTAGTATGGCCTTTAAGAAATTGGTGGCAAGGATAGACACATTTCGTGGAACTTGCGAATGAAATTACCTAGATTGAAACTGAAGAAATCGTCATGTATATATATATATATATATTAAGACAGGGGGGAAGAAAAAATGGCTTCACTTGTGCTTTCAACAAATTTATTTTCTTCACAAAATCCAAAAAGAATTTTTCTTAAAAAAAATTATTTTATGAATTAAGTTGTTGGTTATATATATATATATATATATATATATATATATATATATATATATATAACCAACAACTTAATTCATAAAATAATTTTTTAATATATATATATATATATGTGTGTGTGTGTATATGTGCATATGTGAGTATATACGGATATATATATATATATATATATATATATATATATATATATATATATATATATATATATATATATATATATATATATATATATATATATATATATATATATATATATATGTGTGTGTGTGTGTGTGTGAATGTATGGGTATGTGTGTGTGTGTGTGTGTGTGAATGTATGGGTACGTATGTGTGGGTGCGCTTGTGAGTATGTGCTTGTTTGAGTCCGTGTGGGAACAAAGTATAGAAATCCACACGCTAGACACGCACACATATACACACATGCAGAAAAATACTCAAACATATGCAACTCCTTCCCCCAAACAAATATATTCACACTTCCAGTGAAGGTTGACAAAACAGATTTGAAATATAGACGATGTTCGTTCTCTGATCCATCTGACACGATTAAGTGCTTAGCAACTGAACTGACGCATAAAGTCTGGACTAAAGATACGGTGTCAACAGCTTGACACAGACATATTTACGTATAAAAGGACACATATATACACACACAAACATAAATATACATACATTAATGCACAAATATGAATACACATACAAACAAACACACATATATATATATATATATATATATATATCCGTATATACTCACATATGCACATATACACACACACACATATATATATATATATATATATATATATATATATATATATATACAAATGTATACACCATATATATAAACACACATATACACATGCACACACACTCATTTACACAATCACATGCAGACACACGCGCACACACCCGCATTATAGATATATATATATAAAGGTAGATGTGTGTCGTGTTTCTTTTAATACAAGTGTATCTGGTATTTCTCTTAGTTTCATGCACCATGTTGATGCGTCAATCTCTCACCATTCCCTTCTTCTCAAATATCCATACATTGTTCAACATTTTTATATTTATCCTGTCTCAAATTTCTACTCCAACACTCCATTGCTTTATAATAGACTTAAAGCTGAAACCACTGTTTTGTGGTTGGGTTTTGAAGTGGTGTGATGCGGCTCTGCTGGCATTGAAATCTAGTTCTGATGACAATGATCCTCCAAAGTGATATGTGTTCTCATTGCATAAAGGAGAGTAGTTTTGGTCTAGAACTGAAAAAGTAGGAAATTATATCACACGATTATTTAGTCCGGACGTCCAAACATGTTTCAAACATGCGTCAATGCCAGACAAAACCCACGCAACCCTAATCATGCTAGGATATGAAGTAAGAAAGGAGAGATAGAGAGAGACAGAGAGATAGAGAGAGAGAGAGAGAGAGAGAGAGAGAGAGAGAGAGAGAGAGAGAGAGAGAGAGAGAGAGAGAGAAAGCTGGAGGAAAAGCCCATATATTATTTTCGGATTGGCAGTATCGGTAGAGGGTCAGACACCATGCTTTCCAGCATAGTTACGACCCTTTACGATTTGAGTTCAAAACCCGCCGAGGTTGACTTTGCCTTTCATCCTTACGAGGTCGATAAAATAAAGTACCAGTAATGCACTGGGATAATTGATGGCCTTGTGCCAAAAGTAGAAACAATTATTTTCATGGATGCTTTAATGATTTTATATGACCTAAATAATTGCCGAATACGCAAATATAAACACTCACTTGTTGGTAAGTAAATATTTTCTATGATTTTGTTAAAAAATCATTAAAGAGTGCAACTTTATTCCTAATATTTCAAACACACACTTCCAATGTATTTGCGGAAATACGACACCAAATCCCAAAGGAAAATTTCTTATTTAGTATCATAGGGCCAAATTAACAGTTCTCTCGCTATCCACTAAATCAGGCAAAACCACATAAAATTTAGTAGAGCTTCACCATATATGACACGAAAAGAAAAACATAAACAAGAGAGGTGGAGAAGTAAAGAGGGAAAATATGGTTACACTCTTGGCTGGGCAGTATATCACAACTGAGAAGATGGCGAAAACATTGCCACGAAGAACAGATAGTGATACCAACTGCATCATTCATCAACCTTGTGAGGAATTTCTCTCAGGTGTGATGCTAGTTCGTACCTCAATTGTGTTATTGTTAAGACAATCTTGTCAAGATGAATGCATGTTCTAAATCCAAAGCAAATCTGCCTTACACTCCATACATTATTTTTATTCTAGATGTATACATGATTGTTTTTTGACCTACATGACCCCAAACTGGAACAGTTTCAAGTCAGACAAGCAAAGACGAATGACAAAGAAGAATGTATGACTCAACGCTGCACAGCGCAGATGATCTGAATAAATGCTTAGCGCTTGTTCAAACATGTTATGCTTGAGTTATTCACAAAGAAATGGGGCGAGGAATAGAGAGAACACCAATAAAGAACCAGAGATATTACGGGAAAGACGCACACACACACACACATATGTGCGTGTGTGTGTGTTTGTGACTGTATATATATATATATATATATATATACACATACATATATGGAGAGAAAGAGTGAGAGAAATAGGCAGGGGTAGTATGATATACAATGAAAGTTGAAAAGGGGTTAAAGGAAAGCGTGGAGTTGGATAGAGTTAAGATTTTAAAACATGAACCCAGAGAGAGAGGAACTGTAAAAGTGAGGGAGTGGAAGGGAGATAGAGAGATAGGGAAAAAGAGAAGAAATATATTTTGTGAGCTTGAATAAAAAAGTGTGAAAATGGAAAAAAATTGAAAAAAAGGAGAAAATTAATTCAGAGACTCTAGTGAGGAATTGGATAGTCCAATTTTTTGCAAATTAAATAAACAAATAATTACAGGCCTGACGCTTTGGATACAGATTTCAATTAGTAACCACGTGGTTAAATGTTCAATCCAGCAGCGTGGCACTTTAAGCATGTTTCTCGATAGAGACGAGGCAGAAGCCATAATATGAAAACAATTCATAAGTGACGAACAACGACCTCTAAGGAATACAAAATAAATGAGTAGAAAAGAATAGTTACGGTAAGGGAAATAAGAATGAGTGTGTGATAATCAGGAGGATGAATAGATGGAAGTATATGTATATATGTAAATATAAATAGGTTTATATGAATATGTATATATGAATATGTATATATTTAAATAGAAATAGAAGCGTCGCGGTAATATAGTAGTTATACCCCTGTTAGTATTCGTGCTCTACAGCAAATGTAAGACATTATGTGATGCTATGTAATATAGCGATGATAATATTTATTAAGGTATGGAGTAGAGCACTATAGATGGTGTACTGTGTTATGTAAGTGTGGAAAATGGAAAAAGCAAAAGAAAAGATATTAAGAATATATATAAATTAAATCAGATGAATTTCCCTTTATTATATATACTCGCACACATTATATATATATATATATATATATATCCTATGTATCGCAATGAATGGCTTAGATAGAATTTGCTCCATCGATAGGGTAATTACCTGCAGAAATATTTCATACCACAGAGCCAATGGATTTTAAGACATGATCACAGTAGAATTTGTGCAGAAAATGGACGCAATCACCTCTTTTGTTTTTCTTACACGTTCTCCAGTGTTGGTCTATGGGAAATCTTGACCAAATTTGTATATCCAGAAATGTTTAGCTCAATGGTCAGGCAATGGCACTTAGAACTATTTGCTAATTGAGACATTACGAGTCAGCAACGGATTACTCTCTTGAATAGCAAATTTTGAGAAATAATTAGATTATCAGAACTGCAGAGCCAATAACAAGACTACAAAGCTGTTATACTTTTCTCTCTTCTCAATGTCAGTGAGATCTGGACCAATCGTGATTCCAGGAAAATCAATTTATTCCATACAAGATGCTTCAAGGAACTTTTGAAAGCCAAGCATGAAGACAGATGTTTTAGAGATGGCAGAATTAGAAATTATTCACTCTTTCCTCAAAACTTCTTAACTGAAATGGGTAGGCCATGAAAGAAAACCACCTTTGATATAGTTCTTTTATTGAAAACACCAAAAGGGAAAGGATTCTCAGGGAAGACCAATGATTGTGAAAGTAAGTTTGTTAAGCTGCGAAATCAAACATTAAGCGTGTAAAATTTTGCACCTCGACAAATCTCGCAGGTGTTCTCAAATTATTTTCTTGTTCAACAGCTGCAAAGCAGTGTACATAGAGCGATATAAGAGCAAAAGGAACAGAAGAACAGGTGCAACCGCCAATTCTCCAATTAGCCTAGGTCCAGTTATTATCACCCACATTGCCCTAGGCTTTTCAAAGAGAAAATTGTCTCAATAATACGTCATCGTACACACAGATAAACATCCTTTATTTTCATGTCTCTAATTTTCATCTTACGTGTATGAAGCCATGCTCGTCTTTGTTAATATAAAAGTAACACTATATATACAGACACATATATACATGTGCATATCTACATACACACACACACACACATTCACATTTATACATACACACACACACTCGTTGGAGTGCGTGTGCGTGGGTGTGTGTCTGTTTCTGTGCGTTTCTATGATGGAACAAGACACAACTGTGGCTAAGTGTAACATAATCTACATACATTCCCTTTCGTGTATTTTCGTTGCAGTATTTTGTAGTTCATTGCTACAACACATACATTTAGCAGTCATTTATGCTGTTAAAACAAATGAGTATTCATAAAATTACATCTTAAAAGATTAACCATTTTTATAGTGGTCACAAAACCACGAACGCCCACATTTACATCCCCATACATTTGAAAACAAAGACTCTGCAATGAAGGCAACGTGTATAAGACACACATATACCATCCAACTTTTATTTGTATCTACGGTAGTACTTCATTGATGTATATTTAAATGGAGTCATTAGCTTAGTATTAAGAAGCGCATATCCAGAGAATGTAATGAAAGCGGATTTTGTACAACAATAAGATGAAAAGATTTATTATCTAAAGTTCTTTCATGAGTGGAAGATGAGATCGCAATACATTTGTTAATAGATTACAACAATGCTTTTCTCATTTATTTCTTTGTTGGCATCAAACAGTTTGAATTATTACATGTCATGGCAAAATGTTTAAAACTTTACCAAACGAACTAGTTGATCCTTGAATATATATATATATATACATATATATACACATATATACATACACACATACACATACACACACACACATACTTGTATATATATATATACATATATATATACATACACACACACATATATATATATATATATATATATATATATATATATATATATATATATATATATATATATATATATATATATATATATATATATCTGTGTGTGTGTGTTTCTGTCCGTGTATGATCTTGGAAGCCGCCCAAGAATTAATGTTCTCATTAAATATTCTTTTATGATTTTACTACTATTAGTCATTACACTACGAATGCGCTGGGACCTTACCTTGCTTTATTCAACCCCCAAAACAAGGACTAACCCCCCTCTCTCTCTCTCCATGTGTGTACATATATATAATTTGACATTAACCAGATTAAAATCAGTGTTGCAATTAAACATTTGGCTGTCATGTGGTTGCTGATAGCATATATCTCGGTGCTGTTTAATAATGACTGCTGCAAATTATCAAGGGCGGTGAATTGGTAGGTCGATAAAATAAAGTACCAATAATGCACTGTATAATTGCTAGCCTTGTGCCAAAAGTAGAAACAATCATTAAGGGCGGTGAATTGGTAGTATCGGTAGAGGGTTGGATGTCATGCTCTCTAGCATAGTTACGTCCCATTATGGTCTGAGTTCAACTCCCGTCGAGATTAGCTTTGCCTCTCATCCTTACGGGGTGGCTAAAATAAAGTATCAGTAATGTACTGGGTAATTGCTGTCCTTGCGCCAAATGTAGAAACAATTATTTTATTTTCAGTTATTTTCTTATATGAATATGAGAATATCTTACACTATTGAAAATTGTAAAAAAAAGCACTTACGTTATTTATGTTATCGAACAATTGACATAAACGACACTGGGTTTATCTATTGATCAGAGTTTTCCCTTTCCTATTATATACATTACTTCTGTCCAAATACAAACAATTCCACATTACTAAATTTACTGGTGTATTGCAGAAATGTAGAAACATCCGCTTTTGGTTCATATGTTAC
>OZ024742.1:329316832-329321832 GCA_964016885.1 Eledone cirrhosa
AAATCTTTCTATTAGACGAGATTCTAGAGATACGTTTTTGAACAGAGTTTACTATAGTGTTTTTGACAGATCTGGGGTGGTTAGAGTGAAAGCTGACATAGTTTAAGTTTTCATTCAACTTGTGAAAAGGATAGTGAAGACATGTGTTGAGATTTAATGTTATATCTAGGAAATTGACTATTCTATGGTTGTTCTCAATTTCTATTTTAAGATTAAAGTAATTAAAAAATTGTGTAATTTGTTTTCTTTTTCTATTTAGTTCAGAGTTATTATTATCAATAAGTAAAAGCATGTCATCTCTATATAAACCTCCGGTAGTACCAGGTATTTTCCTATGTAGCGAATTGATTAAAAATAAGCCCACAAGGTCAGTTACCTGAGCTGAGTCGGATGATCCCATAGTAATGTCAAAATTGCTATCTCTATCTGCTCTGGTCCATAGTTGGTCATTAAATTCTATCAATGTTTTCCTAGCCGATAATATAATGTGCATTTCATTGCTAGTTAGGTCTGTATGTTTGAATGCGTAATTTAGTGCCTTATTTAGTAGATTAGGGGTAATAGAAGAATAATAGTTAGCAATATCAAGTTGAATAAACTTATTATTATTGTTATATTTAATTTGCTTAAACCACTCAACAACCTCTCCAGTTCCCTTCCACAAGCTCAGGTTAGGTAAACAATCCAAGTTCTTAATTTGCTGTATCACCCTGTCAAGAATGTTTTTGCTTAATTTGCCCAGGTCCGATTTTGATGGTGCGATCAATCTAACTGGCAAGTCATTTTCAAAATTCCTTTTGTGATCTTTCATATTGATCTTCGGTTTCCTGGGCACGAAAGGTTGTGTTCTGTTCTCAATTTCCAACTCGTGCATTATACAAGATGCTTCGACATTCATTTTCTCAAGCTCGGCCTTATCTGCTACCTTGTACTTTTTCCTCAGTTCCTTCAGTATACATGTCTTTCTGCACTCCATAGAGGTTGTTGGTCTTGTCAGATTTCACCAAGATCTTCTCAGTTTTCTCTAAGCTCTCAATATTATCCTTAATGCCTTTCAGATATTCCTGGCCTTTGAAGTTTCTCTTGAATTTGACCCCTTGTATGATAGAAATTATATCGTTTTCAAAGTCAGATAAAAGTTTGTTAGGGGGGTGGATTTCTTTTAGATTTGAAAACTTTGTTTAAGTCCGAGACATTTTCATTTATATTAGATTTATCAAAGTGGAATGCTCGCCACCTGATTCTCCTTATAAAAGAGTCAGATTTATCTATTAATTGTTTTATAAAGTCTTTGTTTCTAGGTAGAGGTATGTCTTTTAAAGAGGAAGTAATCTTAAAGAATTCCATTTTTTCAGTTATAATATAAAGCGCTCAACAGTATTGGAGCAAGATACATGGAAAGTTATATTTAAATTGTTGGGTTACAACTAGTAAATATTTATAACTGATATAAAAGCACTCAACAAGTATTTTCTTTCCTAACCACATATATCTCCCTTACATTAATACTAGAGCTAAATAAATAAATAAATAAATGTATCATTGATACGTTCATTCAACGGATGTCCAACTACCTACTTTTCTCTCTATATATCTATCTCTATCTATTTCCTCTCTCTCTATATATCTCTCTCTGTTTCTTTACATGCAGTTCTTCTCTTTATCTATCTTTCCATCTCTCTATTTTGTTGCATGCATTTCTTCTTTTTCTTCTTTTTCTTCGTTTTCTTTCTTTCTTTTCTTTCTTTCCTTCTTTCTCTCTTTCTTTCTTTCTGTTTACAATTTTTCACTGCCAAATCAACTTTTTCAAATACAAGTCGATGTTGAACGGTATGTCAAATCTATTTATCTATAAAACTGTCTATATTGTATTTTGTCTGAGGAAGGCATAACATATTGTTAATATGATATCCCTGAAATATATATAATGAAATAAATATGGTTTTATAAATATAGTTTCCATTTATTTAATATCGTATATATATATATATATATATATATATATATATATATATATATATATATATATATATATATATATATATGTATATATATATATATATATATATGTACGTTGTACATATAAACATATGCACATACACACACATATTATAAATATATGTACATATACCCATATATGTACATTCACACATACACACACACCTATATATATATATATATATATATATGGTTGTATATATATATATATATATATATATTATATATATATATATATATATATATATATATATATATATATATATATATATATGTATAAATATATATATATATATATACATACCCACACAGATACACACACATACATACATCTTCATTCATATATTGTGCTCCAGAGAATTATCACCATTACGCAGGCATTGTAATATTTGTTTGTTGATGTATTTACAATATTTACATTTATCTCTTCTTTTTTCTTTCCTCTGTCGTCAGTGCATGTTTTTCTAAAGATGTTCGTGAGAAAAGGTTCTTGTGTAATTTCGTTTCATATTCATACATCCATTTCCTGTTCTTTTAGAACTATAATACACCTACAACATGTTTGTGTTTACATTCCCTTATCTGGCTTAATATTTTATTACTTTGAAATTTATTATTGATTGTCCTTTTACGCTTCGACTTCCAGCCCTCCTTTAGGCTGAGACATACGTGTGTATGTGTGTATACCTGTGCAGGGATGTTGCTGCCATGAAGGTTAACTAGACAGCCTTCTGTGGCATACATCGCTGAGCCATTCATTACTAATACTTAAAGAATTGCAGTGTAATTAAATTAAAATAATATACATTAATATACTCTGATCGATAAATTATGGTAGAACATCTATATCATGTAGCAGCAATATAGTATTAGCCAAAGCGATGTAGAAGCTGGGCCGGATTATACTTAGGTAATAAAAAACAGCCCTCCAGTGTGCACAATTCAAAGTGAAGTTAAATTAAACATGACAAACAAAGCGACTGACTTAAACATTATTTGGAAATTTTGTAATTTGAATTATGTACGTCCCAACTCAAATGACTATAATCGCCCACCATAAATTGACGTTGAAATAATGGAGAATAATACCACTGAACACTGAAAAATCGAAAAAGGGCGCTTGAGAGGAATGAAACCAGGGTTCTTTCACTTCAAGGAACACCGTGGAAGGCATCCAGTAAATAACAAACGCCATCAAACAGAGTTTTAAAGTTACCGAAGTCTACCCAAAGAAACACCCTAAACATAGACTATGTATACTAAATACATAACTCTGGTTAGATACAATTGGTAATACGACAGAGATCCATTATTCCCCTTATGCCAAATCCATGACTTCCACGTACCTGATCTTCCGAAATTATTAATATTTTTCCTTTTTGAATATCAGTTGAGCTAAGTTTGGTTTGCGTATGTGCGTCTAACGCACGTGCTGCTAATGTTTATACATATCCGTTTGTGCGTGTAGAGCGATACGTATAAATATTAACAGCACGTGCGGCTGACGCACAAGCGCAAACCAAACTTAACTCAACCGATATTCAAAAAGAAAAAGATTAACAGCTACCAGGTAGAACATCTCTGCTGTCTCCTAGGATGTTTTTCTCAACATTCGTTGATAATAGATAGCTAATGCGAATATTTGTGCACTATTAAATTGGTTAGGTAACTTTCAGTCATTCTTCCATTTAATTTAAACACACATACACACACATACACAAGAGTGCACGCACACACACATATGTGTGTATGAATATATATATGTATATTAAGTGTCTGCGGTACGAAGACCGGGAAGGCCACACATCAGAGTAGATCTCGATGTATGGCGGGAGGGAGGGTGTTAAAATATATATATATATATGTGTGTGTGGGTGTATATATATATATATATGTGTGTGGGTGTATATATATATATATATGTATATGAAAATGTGTGAAATCCTCTCCAGGAAAGTTAACCGGGAATCTTTAAAAATATTCCCATCGAAATTAACAAAGAACTTACTATTTCTACCAAATTGTTTAAAATTACAAGTTAAGTCGTTCTTTTCCCATTTTCAAATATATATATATATATATGCTGATTGTGCATTGTTGCATAATATATGCAGACGGATGGTGCAGTGCACCTTACTGCTGCACAAGTGCGGCAGAAACATGAGTCCGGGAACCATTATAGGCACCCGTTTTACGTGTGTTGTGTTGATGCAAATAACTATGTGTATACTCTGGGAATGTATCTTACATTGCCCATGGAGTACGCTGAGATACAACCGGTACTGGCATTGTTAAATATGGTGGGTCCGTCAACTTATTATATATATATATTTATATATATATATATCATTATGTGACGCATAGAGTTACGGCCCTTGCCATTCTGAGTTCAAATCCCGCCGAGGTTAACTTTGCCTTTCATCCTTACGGGGTCGATAAAATAAAGTACCACTAATACACTGGGTAATTGCTGGCCTTGTGCCTAACGTAGAAACAATTATGTATATATATATGTATTATGTATATATATATTTATGTATAATATATTTATATATATATACATATACGCATGCATGTGTGTATGTGCCTCTGTATGTGTATATACATATAGATATATATTATATATATATATATATATACGCACACATGATATTAGATGTATATATATATACATATCTAATATCATACATATTGTTATACTTTGGGAGGGTCATGTTGCCAATAAAAAACACACGCACCAGTTGCTTTCACTTCAATTTAATTTAATATATATTTATAAATTTACAAATTTATAAATTTCTGGTTGGTTGGTTGGTTCCACAACCAGATAGTTGTTTATATATATATAGTCATAGTTCTTTCGTCGAAAGAACTATGACTATATATATATAAACAACTATCTGGTTGTGGAACCAACCAACCAACCAGAAATTTATAAATTTGTAAATTTATAAATATATATTAAATTAAATTGAAGTGAAAGCAACTGGTGCGTGTGTTTC
>OZ024742.1:329334332-329339332 GCA_964016885.1 Eledone cirrhosa
TGTATGTATGTATTTGTGTTTGTGTGTGTGTGTTTGTGTCTGTGTGTATGGATAATGGCTAATATTTCTCCTTTACTACTTTTCACCCCGAGCTAACGACAAGAATAACAGCACCAATAACCCACCTAAGTCATTTACAACAATACCAACACAATCCGTGACACCACTAATAATAACATTATTATTTTCTAGTCTAGAAATTTTCCATTAAATCTAATTTCCTGCAGCCTTATTCATGATTAACAATAGTGTCGTATTTTTGCTTTAGTCAATACATATATAACAAATATATGACAGAAACTATCCTTTTAGCAGCCAATACCAACCCTCACGGTACTGTGACCCCCTAAGCACTTGTATTTTAGGTAACACCATATATGTCATCATTCAGATACCCGTTTTTGTGTAGGGTTGTAGGGTTCAAATGGAGATATCTATGAAATGTTTTATTTACATCTGTTTGGTTTGAATAGAACCAGATAATTTTCTTTGTATTTAGAATTGTATTGAGGGCAATATACTTCATTACGTGTAATATATTAGACGCCAGTTTATTTACAGACAATCTTATGAATGAATTAAATACTCAAATAGTATATCGCTGTGCGAGAAAAATCGTGTCAAATTGAGTTTTGTCGACAATACACCCATTTTATTATTAGGTAAATAAAGCTATATCGTACAGTTTCACAGTAATGAGTCTTTACAAAGACGATAAAAAACAACTGAACTAATACTGAATTAATCAATATAGAATAACACGCTTACTCCGTGTGTACATTGTCACGCTAAGTTTAAATATCGAAGACTGTCAAATGACAAATACAGAGTGAATGACAAGTAACATAAAGTGGTGTGAAAGGATCAACTGTTTTTAAAAATAAATCTCTGAATGCCGATCAAGCCGAAATTGACGGAGTGAAATAATAAAAATGTGAGTAGGTTAGTGTAAGAAAGTTAAATGAATAACTGACAAGGAAATTAAGAAATGAGGAAATATACTTAATCTCTTTGTGTACGTGTTTACCTACCTTAGTCTGTTCAGAAATCCTTCTGCAAGGACAGTGTTTTCTAGATAAAAAAATTCTATAATAGAAATATACACAAAGGTGTCTCAGCAGTGATCAGCCAGTCAATCAAATTCTTTTGTTGCAATAAACGACTTTATTAGGAAAGGTTTAGACAACATTTTTATATGAAAATTCTTCTTAGTGTTCTTCACCCATTTATTTCTGGGAGGGTTAATTGTGCAGAATCCTCAAACAAGCCTTCTATCATATGTGTTATCTAAAAGAGTACTCCTCGGGGTGTCACACTGGATTTCCTGTAAAAGCCACGTGGATTGGTGCAAATGGATTCCACATCAACTGAGTGATAACAATCGAAGTGAATATGACAACATTCTGGAGACAGTAATTATCCATGTTTGATCTTTCTAGTGACGAAATATGTATAATGTGTAAGAATTGTAAGCAACGAAGTTAGTGGGTTCAATTAGAACAACAAGAAATGCCTCCTGCAAGTTGTTAAGCTTTTGGTGGATTAGGGAACTGGTTTTGGAAAGCTTCCACATCTTTTACATTCTCCTAAACTTTATCCACAAGATGTTTGCAACATTTCATTAAAGGGAAAGGGTATAATTACTGAGTAGCGCTTAAAATGAATCTACGAATTGTTCTGCTCAAAACCATCTGATTTCTGTAGGAACGCATATGAAACACTTTATACGCCAGATTTGTGTTTTCTATATAATAGCTACGCATAAGCATTGTTACATTAGACAAAACATGGCCTTAACACTACACACATACACATGCACACAGGTGTGTGTGTGTATTTGTCTGTATGTGAATATAAATATTTATATACAATATTATAAACTATAATATATATATATAAAGTTAAAAAAACAACAACACCTGTTTCTTACGATTTAATTATTTTACGTCCAGATCCCGGTTGTGGCCTTCACATTTCAAATTCTTGCTTATATATATATATATATATATATATATATATATATATATATATATATATATATATATATATTAGCAATAATCGTTAAATCCAGAAAGGACTCTGTAAGTGTTGATATATATAAAAATAAAAAAAGTAGGTCTAACACACACACATATATATATATATATATATATATATATATATATATATATATATATATATATATATATATATACTGTACCATGTGAAACGAACATTCACACGTTAAATAAATAAGCACTCAATACAGCTGGAGAGAGTGTGGAATGTGGATGTGTCATACACATTTCAGTTTGGACCCTTCATCTAAATCCGTTATCTGACGGAATTAAATGACTTTAAGCAGGTTATGTACGTCAGCATAGGGCTTTTAGTTTTAAAGAATCTATTTGATGTGCTCGGATGGCAGGTGGGTGAGTGTGTGCTTTTATTGGTAGCTTCGATAGTCTTAATTGGTAATTGAAGCACATGTAGTTGTGTTTGCGATTGTGCGTGTATCCTTGTGTGTATATAGTGATGTTTATATAGAAGTGTGGGGTATATTTGTAAAAGGAGGAATGTATCTCTCTCTCTCTCTCTCTCTCTCTATATATATATATATATATATATATATATATATATATATATATATGAGTGTGTGTGTATGTATGTATGTATGTATGTATATATATGTATGTATATATATATATATTAATAATAAATAATATATAACTTGAGAAAAATCCATCGTAGTGTTTGGTATTAGTAAAACAACTTGATTGTATTCTGGTGTGAATCGAGCATGATGGGATAATATAGATAGAATGTCAGTTTGGTGGAGAGAATAAATGAGGGGCGGGTGTCGGGGATTCTCTTTAATTTTGGATGTTCTCTCTGTATACGTGCGTGTTAATTGTGTATTTTCGTTGGGGGTGGTGTGTATAAGATGTTTAATCGGTGGTGTAAGTAGGTGATTATGGTTGTGGTCGTCATTTTGTATAAGCATTTAAGAATTGATCTTCTGGAGGGAATGTTTATCTAGAGTGTTTCTAAAGATACGTTATCGGAGGTATTTGCTAGTGATGCTAAAACAAACTAATAGAATGTATTTGATTTGTTAATCAAATTTGTTTAAATTTCTTAGTCACTCGTGATTTATGTTTCTGCTTTAGCTATTGGTGCTTTTTGTTTTGGGTGGTGGTTTGTTCGAGGGAGATTTGAGTGTTTTACCTTTGAAATATATATTGAAGTAAGACACAGTTTCTTCAAAGAACAGTATCTGCTACTAAATCTAAATATTCCTCTGTGTATTCATGAGTTGGTGTTATATTATTGGATATGTGAACACGGGAGTTGAGTCGTGAAGAAATTTCTCAATTATGATATTCTGCGTTCGATGCTAACGCGTGGTAATTTGAGCCAGATTTGATTACCAAAGCTTAGGGCGATCCAAACGGTATGAACGAATTCGGGCAGAGAGATGGCACAAAAGCAAGTTGGAAGGGGTGTAATTTTTATTCAACGTTCAAGCTGTATACCCTATTGTGTGACGCTGATTCAGCCTGGGAATTAGATTAAAGATACGGGGACCTGTGGAGTACGAACCACGTAATTCAAGAGTCAGACGTATAGTTGAATGAACAACTGACTAAGCATCGTCAAAACCGACGAAGGATTCATCGGCATTGACTAGATAATATAAATTAGTCTTGACAAGATAGAGTTACTATTTTCTTTACTGAAAAGACAGTATTAGAGGCTATATTGTTATATATTTGGTAGGATATTCGAGAGGTGATATTATGTTATAGGATCTGTAATATACTTTGGTCAACACGGTGGAGCCTCCTGTGGAACGTAATTAGAAACAGAGAATACAAATGAGAATGAAAGATGAAAAGGAATGATGCAAGAACAGTTAATTAACTGGAATTTTAATGAGCAATTTTACGTTTACAATCAGGATAAACTTGGAGAGATGATAAATGATTAATCAGCGAGTACTAATTACTAAAATATGTGATGAGTTTCATTGAGCGATGGGTCAAATTGAATGTGATACTGATTCAAAAGCTTATTGAATCCATTTCACTTCATATATGCTGATAATGCTCATAAACATCAAATACACATTTTTGATCATCTTATATTATTTATTATATATGGCTATTAAGGCGGTGGATAGCCTGGAACATTAGGGCAACATGAATTACTGTTGTTGTTCTGATCACTTTCGTTCTGGTTTCAAATTTTACCAGGTTAACCTCTTCGTTATAATTCTGTCAATTCACGTATCTGTCAATAGGTGGTGGAATGGCGGAATTGTTAAAGTGTCGGACATGATATTTAATCATATCGGACACATCTCTATTTGTCCTTAGTTCAAATTTCATCTGTAATCTGTAGATAATATCAACAATTTTGTACGATTTAAAGATCGGTGAAATTCCTGTCATCAACACAGAACAGAAACAGTTATAATTATGCACTGCAAAACATTTAGACCTACTCATATATAGTTCATCTATTTTAACATTTTTCACAAATTCTTAAATATAGGTTTCAAAATTTAACACGATGCTATCTTTCAATTGTTTAAACTTTACTTATTACATATTATTTTAGATCATGTAAATCCTGATGGAGACGCAGGGGCGCCGCATAGACATACGGGGTTCCTAGGGAAATTTATGTCTGGCGGAGCGCAACCCTGCCCGGGTCTGAGTAAAGCAGATTTCTTCCAGAAAAGAATAGAATGTAATATAGAGTAAGAGAGAAAAAGAATTGATCTCAGGATTAAACTGATACACGTCTATATACCTCGAAAGGCTGAAAGGCAAAGGTGAACTCGATGAGATTTTAAGTAAGTAAGCAGAAAGCCGAAACGAATAACGTAAACAATTCAATCAAACTTTCATCAGTGGAATCTCATCTATATAAAATTATTTATATATATATATATATATATATCTCAGCGATCGACTTTCGTCAAATCGGACCGAGGAAACAATGTTTCCGCTGGT
>OZ024742.1:329346832-329354332 GCA_964016885.1 Eledone cirrhosa
CATATTTGTATATAATTTAAAAAATTTTAAGAAGTGAAATTATAGCAAACAATATATTACAACAGAGAGGATAAGATTGTTATTGAAATAAGTAGAAATATTACAAGTACAATTATAATTTATAATTTATATATAGTTATAAACTTTGAATTTAGGCGATGTTTACAAGAACTAAATAAATTCATTCGTACATTAATAGATTTCCTCAACACACAATTTGCAAAACCCAGATAAAACTGTGTTTACGTAGCCAAATAACTCTGACATCACGATAGGCTCTAGCGACTCAGCACATGTAACGGACCTGGTTTGGGCTTTTCATTCTGAAGCAGATAAAAGATGAAATCCCCTGCCTGGGCGGCGGATTATATCGTGACGATGTTCTCTTCACAGTATATGACCACAGCACCAATATGTTGGAAGGTATGAGGAGGCGTATTCGCCATTTCTTTAAGAACTAAGGGCACAATATAGAACTAGACCCAAATAGAAAGGTAGTTAACTTACTAGACACCACCCTAAACCTGAACACCGAACAATACTATCACTACCACAAGCCCAACGAGAAACTCGTGTATGTTAACGCCAAGTCAAACCAACCTAGATTCATAACCAAGGCCGTGGTGAACGAGTGTCTCGGACAGAATCTCCAGCCTGTCTGCAAGTAAGGAAATCTTCGATAACAACGCGGAATATTACAACGCAGCTCTAAATAAGGCGGCACATGACCAAAATATAACATATAGTCCGAATCGCCTGGATGGGGATGGCCCAACGGACAACCACACCCGCGTTGTGAGAGGGGGTGCTAACAAAACAGGCAGAACTGAAACAAATAGGCACCATGAGCTCGACACCACCACACGGGCGTTGATGACGAGTACGCTTAAACATGAGATGAAACCCAATATGAGTAGCAGTCTCAGGGGTGATACTAACCACTCCAAGCCCGACGACGCCAACCGCAGGACACGTTGGGGGGAGGTCACCGGGGGACCACCCCACGGTAGATCTCCCAGCGCGGGCAACGACCATCCCACAGATTCGGGCCTTGAAGATAGCAACACGCATAGCGCCCAAAGGGGAAGCAACAATGCGGGAACCACCAGCAACCCAACAAATCTCCGACAACTCACGACGCCCCCGAGCCACATATATTGGAGGAGACACAGAAAAATCACGTGGTAAAACCCACCCTACTCAGCGGTCGTAAAGAACATCTTGGCCCGATCATTCTTTGGAGCAGTTGATAAATGCTTCTCGAGGGACCATAGATACCACAAGATCTTCAACAGACACACTGGGAAGCTCTCGTATTCCACCACGAGAAATCTGGCCCAACACATAGCTAGCATCAACAGGAGTAGGCTTAAACCACACACAACCAGGAGATGGCAATACAAGCACTCAGCAGAACCATATCAAAGGAGAGAAGGGAGCACCCAGTGCCCAACCAAGAAACCACCCCCCACCCCCACCCCACCGTGCCTGGGAGAAGACCACCATGTAACACCTAACGGGAACCCCAATCTAGTCCCATAAAACCGGCTGCTATTTTTAGCGCACGAGTATTGGACGCGCTAGATGCTGCTACACATGTGCGTTCAACAACACATTTCTCTCAGTCTTCTTAAGTATTTTGAAGGGAAACTTACCAATTTCTGGATACCTGCAGAAGAGCACAGGAATAGGAAATTTCACTTAATTGTTGCGAAACAAATTTAAAATTTAAAACTTAAAATTTGTCCACGTATCTCGGCTGTTGCCAATATAGGTTTGTTTTTATTGATTTATTATTTTAAATCGAGACAGACAAACCGTATTATTTTAATTAGTATTTTTCAATCTAGCTAACTTGGTCATTTGCAATGAAAACAATGTATACTTGTATCAGTGTTTATCCCTATGATATATTCATTTGTATTACACGGCTCAGAAATATTCCTTTCTTTGAGCTAGTTAATTGTAAAGGACTATTTGAGTTTATAACTCCATATATAATATTCGCGGCTCCATGCGTTGAGCTAATTTTTAGTCCCATAAAACCGGCTGCTATTTTTAGCGACACGAGTATTGGACGGGCTAGACGCTGCGACACATGTGCGTTCAACAACACATTTCTCTCAGTCTTCTTAAGTATTTTGAAATGAAACTTACCAATTTCTGGATACCTGCAGAAGAGCACAGGAATAGAAAATTTCACTTAATTGTTGCGAAACAAATTTAAAATTTAAAATTTGTCCTGGTATCACGGCTGTTGCCAAGATAGGTTTGTTTTTATTGATTTATTATTTTAAATCGAGAGAGGCAAACCGTATTATTTTAATTAGTATTTTTCAATCTAGCTAACTTGGTCAT
This sequence comes from Eledone cirrhosa, assembly GCA_964016885.1. Lineage (NCBI taxonomy): Eukaryota > Metazoa > Mollusca > Cephalopoda > Octopoda > Eledonidae > Eledone > Eledone cirrhosa. Next base: position 329,349,191 of record OZ024742.1, read on the forward strand.
TTGCAATGCAAACACACGTATACTTGTATCAGTGTTTATCCCTATCATATATTCATTTGTATTACACGGCTCAGAAATATTCCTTTCTTTGAGCTATTTAATTGTAAAAGACTATTTCAGTTCATAACTCCATATATAATATTCTCGGCTCCATGCATTGAGCTAATTTTTAGTCCCATAAAACCGGCTGCTATTTTTAGCGACACGAGTATAGGACGCGCTAGACGCTGCGACACATGTGCGTCCAACAACACATTTCTCTCAGTCTTCTTAAGTATTTTGAAGTGAAACTTACAAATTTCTGGATACCTGCAGAAGAGCACAGGAATAGGTAATTTCACTTAATTGTTGCGAAACAAATTTAAAATTTAAAATTTAAAATTTGTCCAGGTACACGGCTGTTGCCAATATAGGTTTGTTTTTATTGATTTATTATTTTAAATCGAGACAGGCAAACCGTATCATTTTAATTAGTATTTTTCAATCTAGCTAACTTGGTCATTTGCAATGCAAACACATGTATACTTGTATCAGTGTTTATCCCTATCATATATTCATTTGTGTGTATATATATATATATATATATATATATATATATATATATATATATATATATATATATATATATATATATATATATATACCATGATATTAAATAAGTGGAAACTATATTTATAAAACCATATTTATTTTATTATGTATATTTCAAGGGCAACCAAACAACATTGGTGCGCTTTCATCAGATAAAATACAAAGTTTGTTTTATAAATAGAGACGTACCCATGAAAGTTCTACCTTATCGGTTGGAAATTCACTGGATAGTGGAAACATATTAGTGATTATTCAAACTTATGTGTGAATATGCAAATGAATGTGTAAATAATTGAAAAACCGTTTATATAAATGACACTGGGGAAACATAGGGAAGAAACAGAGAGATAAAAGATATTAATATTACGAGATAGATAGAAAGAAGAAATTTACAAGAGGATGAATAGAAGTCTTGTAACGTAAATATGGGGAAATACATTTTAAGTTTATATCTACTAATGGTACGTATATTTACTATTATTTAGTTGTTAGAATTCTTTTTAATATAACTGTTTATACTTTTTGGCACAAGGTCAGCAATTACCCAGTACATTACAGGTACTTTATTTTATCGACCCCGTAAGGATGAAAGGCAAACTTAACCTCGGCGGGATTCTTTTTAATATAATGTTTTCTGTTATAAGTAGATAGAAAAATAAATAGATCTATATAGAAAAGTAAATATATATAGAAATTAGATAGAGAAATATATGGAAACATAAATAGTTAGAAAAAAGATGGAAAAATAGATAGATATAAAAATAAGTAGAACAATAAATAGAAAAATAAATAGTAAAATAAATAGAAAATAAATAGTAAAATAAATAGAAAAATCAAAAAAAAATCAATAAATAGATAAAAATATAAATAGATAGATAAATGGATATATGGGTATATCGTGTTATAGATAATTGTTTTAATGAGTTATGAGGGATATTGGTTTATATTTAATGTAAGTAACAAAGTTAACTGAGTTAATAAAAATGTTTAAATTTATATATTTTAAATTGGGAAGATACGGAAAAAAACTCCAGTTTTGTTTATTTATTAGTTAGTATGAGACCATTTTATCAAAATAAGTTTCAATGTTAAAGATATAAATGTTGAAAAACATATTTAGCCTGAATTAGTTAGTGGTTATAAATCTAATAAAAGATATTAAACAATTTTTTTATTAAAAATATTTAAAAATATTAAAAATTCGTGAAAATTAAAAAACATTTTTTTTATTTAAAAAATGTTATAATCATTTTTATAAAACAATTTATAAAAACTTTATAAAAACTTTTTTTTTATATTTTATAAGAGATAAGTAGATTAAAAAAAAGTAAATTTTAACATATATGAAAGATTTAAGAAGTAAAAAATGAAAAAATAAAAAATAAAGAATTAAAATACTTAAAAAATATTAAAATTGAATTTAATATTAAAAATTAAAATTTAAAAATTTAGGATCATATTTGTATATAATTTAAAAAATTTTAAGAAGTGAAATTATAGCAAACAATATATTACAACAGAGAGGATAAGATTGTTATTGAAATAAGTAGAAATATTACAAGTACAATTATAATTTATAATTTATATATAGTTATAAACTTTGAATTTAGGCGATGTTTACAAGAACTAAATAAATTCATTCGTACATTAATAGATTTCCTCAACACACAATTTGCAAAACCCAGATAAAACTGTGTTTACGTAGGCATGTGTTTCTGAAATGATTTCCCAAGTTAAAGAATAGTCCATACTTTTGGATTTTAAGTTCCATATCAGGTTTGATAGAGAAGTTGAATATTTGTTATCAAGTTTATTGAACGAGCATTTGTGATTATTCCAACGAGTTTTAAAGTCTGTTGAAGTTGAACCTACACAATTAAATATATTATCACTGGTTTTGACTGTGCATTTATAGACCACTTCCTTATCTAAGCACTTATTTTTTAAAGGACAGTTTGATTTAATTCTACAGTTACATTTAGCGGAGTTGATGTTATTCGGAACGGTACTATTATGTTGGATACTGCTAGAGATATTACTGCTATTTTTGTTATGGTTTCAATTTCTATTATTGATTCTATTTATATGTTGTGCTATGTTCATAGTAGTAGAGTAAGATAGTTTTATTGTATGTCTGTTAAAGATTGAGTTGTATCTATAGGCTTTAGGAAAACATGTATCTAGCGCTTTAAAGAATAGCTTAGCTAAAGGTGTTTTAACGCTTAATGAAAATGGAGGTGAATACCAAATCATATTTCTAGTTCTATTTCTACTGTTAGTTTAAGTTAGGTTTTTTTATTGTAATTATAATTAATGGTAGGGTTATTTGCCTTATCACTGTTGTCAATGTATTTAATCTTATTTATATAGCCTGCTCTTTTTCTTATCGTCAAAAATGTTTTTATTAGCGGAGGATCGTGAAATACGTTGTTGGATAGAATTTACAATAGTGTTCTTGATAGATCTAGGATGATTAGAGTTGACGCTTACATAGTTTAGATTCTCATTAATTTTATGGAATGGATAGTAGAGCCCTGTGTTAAGGTTTAATGTTACGTCTAAAAAGTTAACAATGTTATAGTTATTCTCTATTTCTAACTTAAGATTGTAGCTATTCAAAAATTGTATTATTGATTTTCTTTTTCTATTAATTTCACAATTACTATGATTTTCAATTAAAAGCAGGATATCATCACGATATAAACCACCGGTCATCTCTGGTATTTTTCTATGTAGTGTATTATTAATAAATAGCCCCACACGATCCGTTATTTGCGCCGAGTCCGATGTACCCATGGTGATATCAAAATTATTTTTTCTATCAGCCCCAGTCCAGAGATGATTGTGGAATACAATTAAAGTTTTCCATTAAAATGATATGCATTTCTTCTATATATCTATTTATTTTTCTATCTACTTATAACAGTAAACATTATATTAAAAATAATTCTAACAACTACATAATAGTAAATATAGGTACCATTAGTAGATATAAACTTAAAATTTATTCCCCCATATTTACGTTGCATGAGTTCTATTCATCTTCTTGTAAATTTATTCTCTCTATCTATCACGCAATATTAATATCTTTTCTCTCTCTTTTTTTCTCTCTCTCTTTCTTCCCTATCTTTCGCCAGTGTCATTTAAATAAACGGTTGTTTTTTCAATTATTTGCACATTCATTTGCATATTCACACATAAGTTTCAATAATTACTAATATGTTTCCACTATCCAGTGAATTTCCAACCGAAAAGGTAGAATTTTCATGGGTACGTCTCTATTTATAAAACCAACTTTGTATTTTATCTGATGAAAGAGCACCAATGTTGTCTTGGTTGCCCTTGAAATATATATAATAAAATAAATATGGTTTTATAAATATAATTTCAATTTATTTAATATCATGGAATATTTACTCCAGTAAGCTGTTGAGTGTTCTAAATCAGTTATAAACATTTATGTTTGTCAGACTTCCAACAAATTAAATACAACTTATATATATATATATATATATATATATATATATATATATATACGGGAGTTTTGCGTCTGTGTGAGTATGGAGGTTCGTACGTATGGTGGGTGCGTGTATATGTGTATTTCTTGTTTTAGTTGACTTACGTCTCCGAACATTCGTGTATTCATATGTAGGTATGTGTGTGCGCTTGTTATATACGTATGTATTTATTCATATACGTTTATATAATTATTTATTTGTGTACACGCATACACACACACACACATATTTATTTGTTCGTGGTTTTGTAAACCTATGGTAAGTATTTGCGTATGCTTGTGTATGTACGTATTTGTTTGCGTGTATGTATTTATTTATTTCTATTACTTCTGTATTGTATTTATTTACTTTGTTCTTAACTCTGTAGCGGAGATTCATTTGGCCTTCTAGTTAGAATTTTAGTCTACGACTTCTTCTATACCATTTACGTGGTTTTGTCTTTGCGTGCTATTGTTCTCCACGCTCCACATTGACGTATTATCTTCGTTTTTTCGTTCATTGCCAGAGAATGTCTCTATGCACCACCTAAGAGAACATTAGTCTACGACCTCTTTAATACCATAAACGTGGTTCTGTTTTTGCGCGTAATTGCTTTTCACCGCTCCTATTAATGACGTATTATTCGTTTTTTCCCGTTCTTTGCCAGCGAACGTTTCCACGAACCAAAGTATCATCTTCCTGTCTTCCTCCGGTTGCAACGTTTTTTGAAATATCCAGTTCTGCGTTTACAGATTGACTTTGTTAGTTTCAGAAGATCCCGTTAAGGGTGAAAGCGGCGATTCTTTGCTTAAACTTTAATCTGTTATTTTAATAAATATATATATATATATATATATATATATATATATATATATATATGAAAGACGTAAAATAAGAAAATTTTAAAAGTTAAATATTTACTTACTTACTAAAATGTTCACTCCAACTAATTAGTTTCTGTAATGGGATAAATATAGTTACACAATGTAACTATCCAGAATTCATTACGTCATCAAGGAGTCTATTCTCAGCTAAGTTCCCAGGCAATGCGCGG
>OZ024742.1:329359332-329371832 GCA_964016885.1 Eledone cirrhosa
GAAACTTATTTTGATAAAATGGTCTCATACTAACTAATAAATAAACAAAACTGGAGTTTTTTTCCGTATCTTCCCAATTTAAAATATATAAATTTAAACATTTTTATTAACTCAGTTAACTTTGTTACTTACATTAAATATAAACCAATATCCCTCATAACTCATTAAAACAATTATCTATAACACGATATACCCATATATCCATTTATCTATCTATTTATATTTTTATCTATTTATTGATTTTTTTTTGATTTTTCTATTTATTTTACTATTTATTTTCTATTTATTTTACTATTTATTTTTCTATTTATTGTTCTACTTATTTTTATATCTATCTATTTTTCCATCTTTTTTCTAACTATTTATGTTTCCATATATTTCTCTATCTAATTTCTATATATATTTACTTTTCTATATAGATCTATTTATTTTTCTATCTACTTATAACAGAAAACATTATATTAAAAAGAATCCCGCCGAGGTTAAGTTTGCCTTTCATCCTTACGGGGTCGATAAAATAAAGTACCTGTAATGTACTGGGTAATTGCTGACCTTGTGCCAAAAAGTATAAACAGTTATATTAAAAAGAATTCTAACAACTAAATAATAGTAAATATACGTACCATTAGTAGATATAAACTTAAAATTTATTCCCCCATATTTACGTTACAAGACTTCTATTCATCCTCTTGTAAATTTCTTCTTTCTATCTATCTCGTAATATTAATATCTTTTATCTCTCTGTTTCTTCCCTATGTTTCCCCAGTGTCATTTATATAAACGGTTTTTCAATTATTTACACATTCATTTGCATATTCACACATAAGTTTGAATAATCACTAATATGTTTCCACTATCCAGTGAATTTCCAACCGATAAGGTAGAACTTTCATGGGTACGTCTCTATTTATAAAACAAACTTTGTATTTTATCTGATGAAAGCGCACCAATGTTGTTTGGTTGCCCTTGAAATATACATAATAAAATAAATATGGTTTTATAAATATAGTTTCCACTTATTTAATATCATGGTATATATATATATATATATATATATATATATATATATATATATATATATATATATATATATATATATATATATATACACACAAATGAATATATGATAGGGATAAACACTGATACAAGTATACATGTGTTTGCATTGCAAATGACCAAGTTAGCTAGATTGAAAAATACTAATTAAAATGATACGGTTTGCCTGTCTCGATTTAAAATAATAAATCAATAAAAACAAACCTATATTGGCAACAGCCGTGTACCTGGACAAATTTTAAATTTTAAATTTTAAATTTGTTTCGCAACAATTAAGTGAAATTACCTATTCCTGTGCTCTTCTGCAGGTATCCAGAAATTTGTAAGTTTCACTTCAAAATACTTAAGAAGACTGAGAGAAATGTGTTGTTGGACGCACATGTGTCGCAGCGTCTAGCGCGTCCTATACTCGTGTCGCTAAAAATAGCAGCCGGTTTTATGGGACTAAAAATTAGCTCAATGCATGGAGCCGAGAATATTATATATGGAGTTATGAACTGAAATAGTCTTTTACAATTAAATAGCTCAAAGAAAGGAATATTTCTGAGCCGTGTAATACAAATGAATATATGATAGGGATAAACACTGATACAAGTATACGTGTGTTTGCATTGCAAATGACCAAGTTAGCTAGATTGAAAAATACTAATTAAAATAATACGGTTTGCCTCTCTCGATTTAAAATAATAAATCAATAAAAACAAACCTATCTTGGCAACAGCCGTGATACCAGGACAAATTTTAAATTTTAAATTTGTTTCGCAACAATTAAGTGAAATTTTCTATTCCTGTGCTCTTCTGCAGGTATCCAGAAATTGGTAAGTTTCATTTCAAAATACTTAAGAAGACTGAGAGAAATGTGTTGTTGAACGCACATGTGTCGCAGCGTCTAGCCCGTCCAATACTCGTGTCGCTAAAAATAGCAGCCGGTTTTATGGGACTAAAAATTAGCTCAACGCATGGAGCCGCGAATATTATATATGGAGTTATAAACTCAAATAGTCCTTTACAATTAACTAGCTCAAAGAAAGGAATATTTCTGAGCCGTGTAATACAAATGAATATATCATAGGGATAAACACTGATACAAGTATACATTGTTTTCATTGCAAATGACCAAGTTAGCTAGATTGAAAAATACTAATTAAAATAATACGGTTTGTCTGTCTCGATTTAAAATAATAAATCAATAAAAACAAACCTATATTGGCAACAGCCGAGATACGTGGACAAATTTTAAGTTTTAAATTTTAAATTTGTTTCGCAACAATTAAGTGAAATTTCCTATTCCTGTGCTCTTCTGCAGGTATCCAGAAATTGGTAAGTTTCCCTTCAAAATACTTAAGAAGACTGAGAGAAATGTGTTGTTGAACGCACATGTGTAGCAGCATCTAGCGCGTCCAATACTCGTGCGCTAAAAATAGCAGCCGGTTTTATGGGACTAGATTGGGGTTCCCGTTAGGTGTTACATGGTGGTCTTCTCCCAGGCACGGTGGGGTGGGGGTGGGGGGTGGTTTCTTGGTTGGGCACTGGGTGCTCCCTTCTCTCCTTTGATATGGTTCTGCTGAGTGCTTGTATTGCCATCTCCTGGTTGTGTGTGGTTTAAGCCTACTCCTGTTGATGCTAGCTATGTGTTGGGCCAGATTTCTCGTGGTGGAATACGAGAGCTTCCCAGTGTGTCTGTTGAAGATCTTGTGGTATCTATGGTCCCTCGAGAAGCATTTATCAACTGCTCCAAAGAATGATCGGGCCAAGATGTTCTTTACGACCGCTGAGTAGGGTGGGTTTTACCACGTGATTTTTCTGTGTCTCCTCCAATATATGTGGCTCGGGGGCGTCGTGAGTTGTCGGAGATTTGTTGGGTTGCTGGTGGTTCCCGCATTGTTGCTTCCCCTTTGGGCGCTATGCGTGTTGCTATCTTCAAGGCCCGAATCTGTGGGATGGTCGTTGCCCGCGCTGGGAGATCTACCGTGGGGTGGTCCCCCGGTGACCTCCCCCCAACGTGTCCTGCGGTTGGCGTCGTCGGGCTTGGAGTGGTTAGTATCACCCCTGAGACTGCTACTCATATTGGGTTTCATCTCATGTTTAAGCGTACTCGTCATCAACGCCCGTGTGGTGGTGTCGAGCTCATGGTGCCTATTTGTTTCAGTTCTGCCTGTTTTGTTAGCACCCCCTCTCACAACGCGGGTGTGGTTGTCCGTTGGGCCATCCCCATCCAGGCGATTCGGACTATATGTTATATTTTGGTCATGTGCCGCCTTATTTAGAGCTGCGTTGTAATATTCCGCGTTGTTATCGAAGATTTCCTTACTTGCAGACAGGCTGGAGATTCTGTCCGAGACACTCGTTCACCACGGCCTTGGTTATGAATCTAGGTTGGTTTGACTTGGCGTTAACATACACGAGTTTCTCGTTGGGCTTGTGGTAGTGATAGTATTGTTCGGTGTTCAGGTTTAGGGTGGTGTCTAGTAAGTTAACTACCTTTCTATTTGGGTCTAGTTCTATATTGTGCCCTTAGTTCTTAAAGAAATGGCGAATACGCCTCCTCATACCTTCCAACATATTGGTGCTGTGGTCATATACTGTGAAGAGAACATCGTCACGATATAATCCGCCGCCCAGGCAGGGGATTTCATCTTTTATCTGCTTCAGAATGAAAAGCCCAAACCAGGTCCGTTACATGTGCTGAGTCGCTAGAGCCTATCGTGATGTCAGAGTTATTTGGCCAATCACTCCTGGTCCAAAGGTCTCCATCTAAACAGGTTAAGGTCTTTCTTGCGGCGTGGATGATGCTCACCTCATCTCGGGTTAGGTCCGTATTGGACATCGCTAAAAATAGGGCCTTATTGAGTACTATGGGTGAGATTGAGGAATAGTAGCCTGCGATATCCAGTTGTATAAAGCTGGTCTTACTTTTCTCATGTAGTATCTTAAACCATTCTATTACCTCTTCCGTGCATGACCATTGCTGTAATCTAGTTTTTTTCCGAAGCTTGAGCAAAATCCTATCTATTATGCTTTTACTGACGATCCCTAGGTCAGATCTGGAGGGGGTTATTAGCCTGAGAGGGAGTTCGGACACAAAATGTGGCCTGTGATCTTTAAGGGTAATCCGCGGCTCGCTTGGTTGGTATGGGGCAATCCTATATATATATATATATATATAGAGAGAGAGAGATTTTGAGTTTATGTTGGTTGTATACCAACACCTCAGTATGCAGGCTGGAGCACTCGACGAAGTGCGCAGGTTGGTTTGGTTACTCCGGAGTAGTGTAAAATAAAGTTAAATAAAAGTCAAATGATTAAAATTTAGCTTCGTTTATTACTGCTATATATATTTCAGTGACAGCCATCTTTGGCTGTGACCTCTTCAGGCAATTTGAATTAGTATGACTCCAGTTCCCCAGTGAATTAACAACCCAACAAGGAACTGGGCATATCAGAGTATTGACAATATCATACACCTAAACAACATATGTACTTGTCTATACCATACTAATTCAAACTGCCTGAAGAGGTCACAGCCAAAGATGGCTGTCACTGAAATATATATAGCAGTAATAAACGAAGCTAAATTTTAATCATTTGACTTTTATTTAACTTTATTTTATATATATATATATATATGTGTGTGTGTGTGTGTGTGTGCGATGCTACAAACTCTGCCAAGAGTATTGCAATCGCTTATCACATTGAGATGTGTGACGCTCGGATATGGCTTTTCAAGCCTGCTAGAGACTTGCACTCATTCATACACTGACGACAACTATGCATCTCCCTGGCTTGGAGTCCTGCATCAGCATCAGGTTGCCCGTGAACCCTCACAACACTGTGGAGATCATAGTTCCCTGGTTCTCATTGAACATGGCTATGACTGTGGCTCCTGAGACCAGATTTGCTCAAGCACATTTTTCCAAACTCAGGGCACTTCAATTCAATGGAGACACCGATTTTTTCGAGAGAAACACAAGGGCATTGCTGACGCACATCCCGTTTGATCTTTTCGTGCTGTATGCGCCTGTCCTAAAAATTATGGCCCCCATCATTCACCATTCCAGCCTAAGCTTCTCTTTCAAGAGTTTCGATTCATTAAGTCCGTTTGCATTTGTCAATCGGTATATATTTATCGCTTATATTTCTGTGCGTAGCATTTAGCACTCTACGTCGTACAGTTTCCCGACGGTTATGTAATTAGTCAGGTTTATGTACTACACATTGTTTGTATAATAATGAAGACTAAGGCAGCATTCTGAACTCTTTCATCACTATTAATTACGTCGTTGGTAATATACGCATTTTAATATTATCACTTATGTAATTGATATGATCCTGTTAGATAGCCATTATGTAATTAGATATATGTGTATATATATAGGGGGAGGGTTACATCTGTAGCAAAATTATTCCGATGAATTTTGCGGATTCGAAATGCAAAACAAATTAGCAAAAACGTGCTCAACGGAAACAGCTATGATGATAATTATAGGTACTTAAGCCGCCAAATAAACCATATTCACTCTTGTCTTTGTTCGCTCTGTTTGAAAGCGCTCTATTCCTTCTATGTTGTAAGACCTGTCATTAAATCATGATTTCGCCATTTCTAAAGCGATGTTTTAATTCAACCATTATCTCCGCCTCCACCCTCTCGTTCACTCCTTCACGCACCTGAACTCATTTCGGAAGCCACATCGCTGTATGTACTCATACACTAACACATTCCAACATGTCTTAACAACATATTAATATCTACATACATATTGCTACATGGTTCTGTCACGTACTATACCTCAAATGAAAACAACTAAATTAGCAGTTGGATTCCATGTTAGTTTGTTTAATGTTTGTGGTTCTGATCGATTTATGCCACACTAATCTATGCGTACAACTCATTGTCGTATATCAACCAACAATACAAACTAAACAACCAATGTTTTAGCATCTCTCTCCATCTCTCTCTCTCTCTCTCTCTCTCTCTCTCTCTCTCTCTCTCTCTCTCTCTCTCTCTCTCTCTCTCTCTCCTTGTTTTCCTCCGGCGGCAACGTTTTCGAAATACTTAAATACTTACTTCTGCGTGCCAGATTGACATTTTTAGTTTCAGAAGATCCAGTTAAGGGTGAAAGCAGTGATTCTTTGCTTAAATTTAATCTATTATTTTAATAAATATTTGCGCTAGAGTACTTATATATAAGTTATGTCAAAGTACCTAGGTGGTTCAATGCAGGGGGATGCCGAACAATTATATGAAAGACGTAAAATAAGAAAATTTTTAAAATTAAAAATTAACTTACTAAAATTTTCACTCCAACTAATTACTTTCTGTAATGGGATAAATATAGTTACACAATGTAACTATCCAGAATTCATTACGCCATCAAGGAGTCTATTCTGAGCTAAGTTCCCATGCAATGCGCGGACACTAGGAACCCATATAAAAATAATAATTCAGTGGATGTAATAAGCTAGCGGGGACTAAATTCCATAGCATTGAAAAAGTTCACCGCCTCTGGTCAGTGGTGGATTCTAAAGAATCAATCACGTGACACTGAGGTTATCAGTTAGGAGTGGGGTGGTATTATGACAAGAGCCTGCTACTACTACTATGAATTGGCAGTAGATTTGGCAAGTTTGCTCAACAAATAATTTGGAGATAAATATAGATAATTAATACATCTACCAATGTATGCGTACAGATGTACACTAATACTAGTAAATATATAAGTTATGTCAAAGTACCTAGGTGGTTCAATGCAGGGGGATGCAGAACATTTATATGAAAGACGTAAAATAAGAAAAATTTAAAAATTAAAAATTAACTTACTAACATTTTCACTCCAACTAATTAGTTTCTGTAATTGATAAATATAGTTACACAATGTAACTATCGAGAATTCATTACGTCATCAGGAAGTCTATTCTCAGCTAAGTTCCCAGGTAATGCGCGGACACTAGGAACCCATATAAAAATAATAATTTTGGGAACTTAGCTGAGAATAGACTCCCCGAAGACGTAATGAATTCTCGATAGTTACATTGTGTAACTATATTTATCCAATTACAGAAACTAAATAGTTGGAGTGAACATTTTAGTCAGTAAGTTAATTTTTAATTTTTAAGATTTTCTTATTTTACGTCTTTCATATAATTGTTCTGCATCCTCCTGTATTGAACCACCTAGGTACTTTGTCATAACTTATATATTTACTAGTATTAGTGTACATCTGTACGCATACATTGGTAGATGTATTAATTCTCTATATTTATCTCCAAATTATTTGTTGAGCAAACTTGCCAAATCTACTGCCAATTCATAGTAGTAGTAGTAGGCTCTTGTCATAATATCACCCCACTCCTAACTGACTAACCTCAGTGTCACGTGATTGATTCTTTAGAATCCACCACTGACCAGAGGCAGTGAACATTTTCAGTGCTATGGAATTTAGTCCCCACTAGCTTATTACATCCACTGAATTATTATTTTTATATGGGTTCCTAGTGTCCGCGCATTGCCTGGGAACTTAGCTGAGAATAGACTCATTGATGACGTAATGAATTCTGGATAGTTACATTGTGTAACTATATTTATCCCATTACAGAAACTAATTAGTTGGAGTGAACATTTTAGTAAGTAAGTAAATATTTAACTTTTAAAATTTTCTTATTTTACGTCTTTCATATATATATATATATATATATATATATATATATATTTATTAAAATAACAGATTAAAGTTTAAGCAAAGAATCGCCGCTTTCACCCTTAACGGGATCTTCTGAAACTAACAAAGTCAATCTGTAAACGCAGAACTGGATATTTCAAAAAACGTTGCAACCGGAGGAAGACAGGAAGATGATACTTTGGTTCGTGGAAACGTTCGCTGGCAAAGAACGGGAAAAAACGAATAATACGTCATTAATAGGAGCAGTGAAAAGCAATTACGCGCAAAAACAGAACCACGTTTATGGTATTAAAGAGGTCGTAGACTAATGTTCTCTTAGGTGGTGCATAGAGACATTATCTGGCAATGAACGAAAAAACGAAGATAATACGTCAATGTGGAGCGTGGAGAACAATAGCACGCAAAGACAAAACCACGTAAATGGTATAGAAGAAGTCGTAGACTAAAATTCTAACTAGAAGGCCAAATGAATCTCCGCTACAGAGTTAAGAACAAAGTAAATAAATACAATACAGAAGTAATAGAAATAAATAAATACATACACGCAAACAAATACGTACATACACAAGCATACGCAAATACTTACCATAGGTTTACAAAACCACGAACAAATAAATATGTGTGTGTGTGTGTATGCGTGTACACAAATAAATAATTATATAAACGTATATGAATAAATACATACGTATATAACAAGCGCACACACATACCTACATATGAATACACGAATGTTCGGAGACGTAAGTCAACCAAAACAAGAAATACACATATACACGCACCCACCATACGTACGAACCTCCATACTCACACAGACGCAAAACTCCCGTATTCACATAGCCAAACCCTATGTACCAGAATATATAAAAAATTATACGCCATAACAATCAAATATACGTACGAGAAGGTATACGTAACTTCACAAAACATACGGGTAATATATACTTACCTATGCAAATAAGTAAAGGAATAAACAAAACATATACTTAGCTCCCACATCAAGACGTAAAATATCCACGTATAAATCGTACTATCCGTTAGGGTATAACGTGGGGCTGTAATACAGGAAAGTTTTGTGCAATTTATGTTTACAAGCCGAAATTGCCTCAGATTTTTTGTTTAAGATGTGGTCTGTGGCGTAGAGTATTTCCAGGGCCTCAGCGGCGCCTAGGTCACATGGTCTTATATTTCCGTTATACGATCTAGCCCTAGCTAGGATCTCCCAGTGTAACTTATATTGGGTGTGGTTGTCTTTTAGACTCCAGATATAAGCTGAAAGTGACGTCATATTAGAAATTTAGTCTACGACTTCTGCTATACCATTTGCGTGGTTTTGTCTTTGCGTGCTATTGTTCTCCACGCTCCACATTGACGTATTATCTTCGTTTTTTCGTTCATTGACAGAGAACGTCTCTATGCACCACCTAAGAGAACATTAGTCTACGACCTCTTTTATACCATAAACGTTGTTCTGTCTTTGCGCGTAATTGCTTTTCACCGCTCCTATTAATGACGTATTATTCGTTTTTTCCCGTTCTTTGCCAGCGAACGTTTCCACAAACCAAAGTATCGTCTTCCTGTCTTCCTCCGGTTGCAACGTTTTTTGAAATATCCAGTTCTGCGTTTACAGAATGACTTTGTTAGTTTCAGAAGATCCCCTTAAGGATGAAAGCAGCGATTCTTTGCTTAAACTTTAATCTGTTATTTTAATAAATATTTGCTCTACGGTTCTTATATATTTGATATATATCTATCCTTATCGAGCCCTCTTTGGATTTTAGTCTTCAAATTTATTATTATTACTATATATATATATATAATTATATATATATATAATTATATATATATATATTTATATATATATATAATTATATATATATATAATTATATATAAAAATATATAAATATATATATATATAAATATATATTTATATATATATATATATATATATATATATATATATATATATATATATATATATATATATATATATATATATGTATATATATATATATATATATATATATATATAAATGTATGTATGTATGTATACGTACATACATATATGTATACAGACGTACAGTAGCATGTATATATATACATACAGGTACACATACATATATGCACGTATCAGTTTGCCGAACATTTATTATAATGCTCGGTTTGTTCGTTTGTAAACAAACAAACAGCCTGAATTACGCCGTACAGTGTTTAGGCAACCACGTCACCTTTTTGTTCAACACTGACACAGGAACGATGTACTAGTTTCAAGTTTATTAGCTATCGTCAGCACCGTATGCCCTTCTGCCAGATGGTTGAACGTCCGAAATGATATACTTTCCTTATGAAAATTAACGGCTGAGCAGCCTAATTTGCATATCGAGTGAGTTCAGTCAGCCAGGCGCACCGAAAACGATAAATGGAATAGAATGAAACGAAATTTAATTCCTCACTCTTAGTATGGCACTTACTTAAATGTATGTATACGTACATACATATATGTATACATACGTACAGTAGCATGTATATATATACATACAGGCACACATACATATATGCACGTATCAGTTTACCGAACATTTACTATAATGCTCGGTTTGTTCGGTTGTAAACAAACAAACAGCCGGAATTACGCCGTACAGTGTTTAGGCAACCACGTCACCTTTTTTAATTATATATATATATATAATTATATATATATATATATATAATTATATATATATATATATATATATATATATATATATTATATATATATATATATATATATATATATATATATATATAAATATATATATATATATAAATATATATATATATATATATAAATATATATATATATATAAATATATATATGTATACATATATATAAATATATATATATATATAAATATATATATATATATATATATAAATATATATATACATATATATATATATACACACACATATATGTATATATACATATATATATATATGTATATATATATATATATATATATATATATATATATATATATATATATATATATATATATATATATATATACATATATATATATATACATATATATATTTATATAATATATATATATAATATATCAGTAATATTAATAAATTATTAGTTAGTTTCAGAAGATCCCGTTAAGGGTGAAAGCAGCGATTCTTTGCTTAAACTTTAATCTGTTATTTTAATAATATATATATATAATATAATATAAAGTTAAATAAAAAGTCAAATGTTTAAAATTTAGCTTCGTTTATTACTGCTATATATATTTCAGGGACAGCCATCTTTGACTGTGACCTCTTCAGGCAGTCCGAATTAGTGTGGTATAGACAAGTATATATGTTGTTGAGGTGTATAATATTGTCAATACTCTGATATGCCCAGTTCCTGGTCAGGTTGTTATTTCACTGAGGAACTGGAAATATGATTTCAACCAAACGAATTTCAGTGTCAAATGGCCTCTTCTCCTCTCATTGGTCAGTTGTTAGAAAACTCCTCATTCTAAGTGTTGTTATTGTTGGAGTTAGCTTAAAAAATTGATAAATTGGTAGAAGGGACAAGGTGTTAAAGGAACAAAATAACAAAAAAAGTGTGAAACTTCCCATTGGTCAGTTCTGAGAGCATTCCTCAGTCAGAAGTCTATAGAATTCTTTCTGGGGTGAGGCTCCGTGTAGTGTTTGTGTTTGCTATTGTTAAGTACATTTGACCTCTACCATTATTTTGGTAGTGTTGTTGGTGTTGTGGTCAGCTTATGTCTTGCTACTGTTGACAATTTAGAAGTATCTGTGTGTGTTTTTCCTTCATCCCTCATGCCACCATCTCTCATAGTGGTGGTGGTGGTGGGGGGTTATTCCATGTATATGAAGAAATATAAGGCAATATATGAAGAAAACAGAAAATAAATAATATAATTTGTATAATTTGAACATAAATAATAAATAGAGAATAAAGAATAAAGAATAAATGAAAAATTGGTGAAAAAGTAATGAAAATGAATATGGAAGAGTGAAAAATAAAATGAAGATTCAAATAAAGTAGGATAAAGTGTGTGTGTGTGCTATAACCAATCTCAAGGTCAGAAATATGTTGGATAGATTGGTATGAGGCACAAGATGTTAAAATAAGATAATCAAACAAAATGTGTTTGTGTAATAATCAATCTCAACTTAAAAATAAATATAAAGTGATACAGTGAAGAGGGCAGAAAAAAATAACAAATTAATTAAGAGAAATCAAGATTTAAACTTGGGACTTGAAAGTCAGAAATCAAGTAAATTAAAATGTGTTTGTGTTATATAGATGATGGCCAAATTATAATGGCTGTGTCCGATTCAATCTCTAGGCTATCATGGTGTCTGTTCAGCCTGTGCTGTTCCCTATGGCTTGAGGAGAGTTCACAACCTAGGGTGTTGTTACTGCCCATATAGCTTGAGGGAGGTCTGGCTGAGTGGTG
This sequence comes from Eledone cirrhosa, assembly GCA_964016885.1. Lineage (NCBI taxonomy): Eukaryota > Metazoa > Mollusca > Cephalopoda > Octopoda > Eledonidae > Eledone > Eledone cirrhosa. Next base: position 329,371,527 of record OZ024742.1, read on the forward strand.
TTTACATGTTCTGTAGAATTCCCTATAGCTTGAGGAGAGTTCACATCTTCTTGTGTTGCTACTGTCCATATATCTTGAGGAAGGTCCCTGCTCTAAGGTGTCTGCATGTCCCGAAGATGTCGGTTGTGAGGTTTATCAGGCCGCTTCCACCTCTTAGTATCTCGAGGGTCTCGTTCAGGCATAGTTTGCATATGCAGGACCCCATTTATCGGGTGGTACTTTCCTGATTATGTAGCAGGCCAGAGAGTACGGGGTCCTGTCCAGCTTAAGCCTCCAGATCAGGTCGGAGAGAGCCGCGCTTTTCCT
>OZ024742.1:329376832-329441832 GCA_964016885.1 Eledone cirrhosa
ACGAACTGTTGTGATATAAGGAACATTTCGAAGTGAAACTATCGGAGCGTTGAGTAAATTGAAGTTCTTAGTAAATCCAGATATGTCTAACGCAGAGCTACTTTCTTTGTAGCTGCTGGGTTATTTCTCCTATTATAGGTCTATTCCATTTGACATTTAATTTATTACATATAATAATAGACTGTGGTTTAGAATATTTTCTTAACTCTTTTATCAAGTTTACCCACTATATATTTTGAATATCTCAGAGCTTGTGCCAGGTTGTCATATTGTCCTCTTAACAAAACACGGAACGCTGTTTTGTTAACAGGACAATGTGATAGTGAATGGTGCGCCTGGTGGGCATTTTCTTCCAACACTTCGAGTTTCTCCTGATTATTTTCGATGAACCAGTCCTCCAATCCCTGGCATTCTTTGTAGACCACTCTGGGACATTTTCAAAGCAATTTAGCACGATTATTCATGTGCTCTCAAAGAAGTTCGGGAGAGTGATCCTTAAGATCTGGCTGACGCTATGCATGTGAGCACGCTTTTAAATTAACACGCAGAAATTGAGTTCTTCGAGGTACCTAGTTTTCTTCAACTTCAATTGGAGACTGAGGTTGTCACAGACAAAACAATAATAATTATGACATTCCGCACAAGCCATTATTCATGTATATTAAACGTTTTGATAATCTATCTTGCGAACTAATGCGTAGTCAGTCAATTAGGTGAAAATACTTGGATTTAAGACGTAATCAGCTTGTCACACTTTCTGTGAGAAACAAAATTTGTGCTGCACAGATGTAACAGAAGGCTACGATTTTCTTTGCAGCTTCAAATACAATGACTGAACCTTATTTTTTTCAATGTCTCTGAATCTCTGTCTACCCAGGCGTTAACATCACAAAAGAAGATAATCTTATCATGTACAGAGCTACCCAGTAGAAGGTTAACAAAATCAACATAAAGCGTTTTCATTTTTGCATGATCTACAGAAAAGCTAGAGGAGTATATGTGGTAAAGCTTGCTATGTTTCGGGGATTGAATTTGTAGGCGTATAGATATGATGCTGTCAGACAAACACATTGGTAGGAATTTAAACTCGAAGTAATCGAGAGAACGCGTATTTCGGTGTTTGGCTTGCCAGTCCAGTATAGAGCCTACATTTTTTTAGACGAACAGCGCTAATAGCAACGGTAATAACTTTCATGTGCAACGAGAACAGAATCTCGTTTTGCGAGAACACAGTTTGTTGCATCCAGCATAGTCCTGATATTTAAACAAAAGAAATTCAATTGCTGTTTCTGTGCCACTTGTGAAGCATATGTGTATCTTTATTTGTAATTGGTGTTATTGTTCGACTGCGATTGCACACCAGCCATTAGTAAAGACATGAGGGGAAAGATGAGATATAATGAGGCCTCTTTTTCTTGGCGCATTTTCTTGGACTAGCAAACAGTGTTGTCTGAGAGAAGGCTATTTGGGCGTACAGTGTGCTTGGAGAAATAAGCTTCCGTTTTCAGCTTGAAAGCAAACTTTCACATGCTACAAGAACAGAACCTTGTTTTGGGAGAATCTACATTTGCTTGAACAGCAACTACCAGTTTTACCTTCCACATGCTGTTTTTACTGCCTTCTAAGTACTGCAGGGGTTGGTGAATTGATACAAATTGTCCTAGACGTGAGAGTATCCTTCGGTCTGGACAATGGAATGTTGGTGGGGTGTAGTTTGTAGAGTATTAGCCTTATCAATTCATGCGAGATTCATTGGCTATGACCTATCCAGGTTCAGGAAAACGAGGAACCTCGTAAATAGGGTGTTGTTCCAAACACAGCAATGTTGGAATGGCCAGTTACAGTGAGCCGAATAGCGTCACGCACTACACCAAGAAAATTGAGGCTATCGTTTAACTAAGATGTCATGCTGATATTTCACCATTGTATAATATCCATTTCAGAGTAATACATACACTACGTAATACGACGTCCGCAGAAGATACAACCCAAGGCCATACCATTAATTGAACCGCGAGAAATAGAGTGTGGTTTTGAAGTCTCTGTTTGTTCTTTTAATTTTCTCTTGCGTTGTGTGGGACTGGTAAGTGCGCTTGAATCTAGGTTTATGGATTTCATTTCGATTCATACATAAATATATATATACATATATACCTATTTCCTGGATCTGACTCGAACATCTTCTCTTCCTCCCTCTGATCTCGTTGATGATCATCCACCTCTCCTTACATCCAGACATACCAACCGCTCTCTCCACACTTCTGTTCTTCTCTATAAATTGCCTCCTCTCTGAGGAGACATAGGTTAGCTGGACAGGTTCACCGACATCCAGAGTTGACACTGCACTCAGCGCTCCAGTGGGAGGCCCTGCATGGACACACTGGAAGAGGAAGACCAAGGTTAACGTATGTTGATACCCTAAGGACAGAAACTGGTCCGTTGGAGACGCAGAACATGGCAGCGATAATGAGGGACAGAGACCGCTGGAGAGAACACGTCCATGGATCTCGGGAATTTTACCCGCCCTAGATAGATATATACCTATACATACATACATACATACATACATACATACATACATACATACATACATACATACGTGTGGGTGTAGGGAAAAAGTAGCCAGTGGCACCTTCCATCTCTAGGATTAATCTACCAGATTTACTGAACTATTATTTACAATGAAAGACGGTTGTTTCAGTTATTTTCTGGGTTTGGGATTCCCAGATATCTAAAGCACCCAGTCATTCGATATATATATATATATATATATATAATCACTGGGTGATTTATATATATATACATATATATATATATATATGTGTATATGTGTATATGTGTGTGTGTGTGTGTGTGTGTGTGTGTGTGTGTGTGTGTGTGTGTGTGTGTGTGTGTGTGTCTGTGTGTCTGCAGATAAAATAATATGACTGATCCTGGAAATGGAAAGATAATGTAAGAATATTTAATCGATTTTCGGATCTGATTGGGCTCACAGCAAATGACTTGTATATCATCTAATCAACACCAAGGAAACATGTAATTGACAATGAATGGAGCAACATTAAAACCATTTTGAGAAAGGCTGCTAGAGAAACGTTGAGCTTTGAAATCAGTGGTTCCCTGCAAATAATTGTTTCTACTTTTGGCACAAGGCCAGCAATTACTCAATACATTACTGGTACTTTATTTTATCGACCCCGTAAGGATGAAAGGCAAGGTTAACCTCAGCGGGGTTCCCTGCAAATAATGTTATGATCACTGATGCCATTTAGACCGAAAGACAAATTCGGTTGGAGTTGGAGGCGGTGAAACATTTTCAAAAATATTGTACATACGGCAACTACAGGATAAACCCTCTCCTCTCCAGAGCAGGGAACTTTTTAGCAAGAATAATCTTAAGATGCTTGCACATACTGCTTAGAGTTCCAATGGGAATTCCGGTCCATCAGAGGGCCTATACTCACGATATTCTGTGCAAGACAGGTACACAGAAAAGGCAGAGAACATCAAAGACTACTTTACATAATTTGACAGTATGCATAGTGAAGGCGTATGGCTTAGTGGTTAGAGCATTGCGTTAGTAATCGAAAGGTTGTGAGTTCAATTCTCGACCGCGTGATGTGTTGTTTCCGTTGCTCCAGTTTACTCAGCTGTAGAAATGAGATGATAGGACTGGGGTCCGTATCATTATCTTACGCAAGACACCTCCAATGGAGGAGGAGGCCAGCTAAACCTGCATCGGTATGAGCTGTTACACACACATACACACACATACGATTAGGGAGGCCATGTGTCAGCTAGTGAAAAGGTTTGGATGTCCACCAACAATGGTCTCCATTATTAGAACATTCCACGATAATGTGGTGAGTAGGGTGCTGCACATTAACCAAACGACCGAAACCTTCCCGATCACATGCGTTTTATAATAGGAGTGTGTCTTGGCACCCGCATTTTTCTCCATCGATTTAGCAGCTATGATGATTGAAGTCCCACCTGAGAGACCTGGAATAAATCGGCGCTACCGACTTGATGGGACCATTTTCAATACTAGTCGCTTTCGATCTAGCAGAACCACCACGGTCTTTAGAGTGACTGACCTTCATTTTGCTGATGATATGACTGCCTTGTATGAGATTGAAATATCCGTGAGGAATCATACCAATGCATACCAGTGGTTTGGCCTCATATTAAATGTAAATAAGACTAAAATCCTGATCCAACACCCCCAAGAGTAAATGGAAGTGAGCCCAAAATTAAAATCCGAGGGATGGAGGTAGAAAGTGTTTCAATTCCCTACCTCGGAGACATCCTAACCGAAGACTCAATGTCAAGCAAAGATATAGAATTTAAGATCCAGCCAGCAAGTGTTGCAGTTTGGTATTTAGCACTGGGAAATATAACCTACATTACCTATGATTAAAGTGTTTGTTTCACATGTTATTACTTTCTCTAATGTGTGTTTGGTGTTTTTAAAGCTGTAGTGTTTTAAATGGTTCTGTTGATCATAATTTTAAACGTGTAAGTTTAGCTGCGGAACCTTTTAATGGTTGCAGCGAATTTCGTTTTTCCTATTGTCATATTTATTTACACAGCCGAAGATGACGATGAGAAGAACGCTGTGATGATGATGAGTATTATAAGAATTGTGTTTATAGTAAGGTAATGGGCATTACGATGGTCATGAACATGTTAGTGCTTAGTATGATAATAATTTTTTCTACTTTGAGCCCAAGGCCAGCAAATACCCAGTACATTACTGGTACTTTATTTTATCGACCTCGTAAGGATGAAAGGCAAAGTTAACCTCGGCGGGATTTGAACTCAGATCGTAAAGGGTCGTAACTATGCTGGAAAGCATGTCCGACCCTCTACCAATTCTGTCAATCCACCGCTTAGTATGATAATAATGACAGTGATATTACGACGACAACGACTATGGTGAGGATGATGATCATGATGATATCATTAATATTGATTATTACGATGATTCCTGTAATTAGCATGATAATAATTTGCATTGCGCAACATCTCTTATGAAACTAATATAAACCACAATGAAGTTATACATAAATTTAGAACATTTCCTCATACTTAGACAGCATGAATTAATTAAACTTACTGAACAGATGTAGTTATGCATTCAACAATAATTTGCTTTCTCTTTTATGTTCAACAGCAAGCCTTAATATATTTTATTAATTGGGTTTCCACTACAAATACTGTTAACGGACAAAATATACTAACACGGAGATATCTTCAATTAGTCACTTGTTTTGATATAAATAGCAGCCAAATGTACCTGCCACTAATGTTACACGACTCAGGGCACATTTCATAATGTAATTCTACATAAACCATTAAACAGTTAGATATCAGTCCGCTGGAAACTGCCCCTCGTTCTTACCGCAAAACTTGCTATCTTAAAATAGACATATATTACAGTAAAATATTATATAACAATTTTAATTAAGAAGATTATGTCATGATCCAAACAGGTTTAATGTATTTGACTAAATTCTCCCGATTTATATATTATTTGAAATATATATTCTAAGAATATATTTTAACAAAAGTTAAGAATTTTTTTTATCAGTATGGTAACAAAAGTGTTAAAAGCCCTAATGCTCAAGGCTAGTATGAATCTGATGGTGTGTGTTCTGAAACAACTAATACAACGATAATTTATTTGAGAGAAATTAAATGAACTTGGTATCGTATTCAGATATCTACCTATTATTACAGCACCACTGTATACAGACAACTATATTTACAATGTCAGCAAATACTCATGGCATTGGTATTTTAGCTCGTTCTGTCCTTGGTGAAGACAACATTTCATATATTCCCTGTCCACTCAAAATGAGAAAAATGAGTTCATTATGCAATTCAAAAGGCTAGATTTATCATACACTGTGTTACAACGAATATTCCTAAGAATTCCGGTAAGATTACGTGTCACACACGGTATTATCACGCGTTGTCTATTCCGCGGAGACAAAAAAATCTTAATGTTTAAATGAAATTAAGATCTGCTTTCTGTTACAGAATTTATTTAAAAAATCTTAAAGCAGCAAATATTCATCTGTAAATGGAGTCCCGCCAAGGTTAACTTTGCTTTTCATCCTATGGGGTCGTTGAAATAAAGTACCAGTAATGCACTGCGATAATTGCTTGTCTTCTGCTAAAAGTAGAAACACTTATTTGTAATAGCAGCAACAATATGAATATATAAAAAGAGAAGAAAAGCAAGGGGGAGACTGCAATAGTAGAGGAAAGGAGAAGCAGAAGTATTACAAAAAACAGGGGCACAAGAAGTATAAAAAGAGAGAGGGAAGGGAAGAAAATATAAATATGATAACATCAGGTTGCAGAGTTCAAAGCAATATGCATATTAAGAATTCGTTTTAGTAGCCAATAAATAAATAAATAAATAAATAAATAAATATATATGTGTGTGTGTGTGTGTGTATGTGTGTGTGTGTGTGTGTGTGTGTGTGTGTGTGTGTGTGTGTGTGTGTGTGTGTGTGTGTGTGTGTGTGTGTCAAAACATACGCACAAACCTGAACGCACATATACGTATATTAGTGCGGGACCATATATCAATATACATGTGTACATAATGCGGTGGGGGAAATTTTGAATTATAAAGTGAATAGCTTTAGATCATTAACATATGAACATTCTTTAGAGGCACGTTATTTGGATCATACAGGAAGTAATTATTCGACAGAGTTCATATAAGATATATATCAGTGGCAATCTCCATACCCACGCCTTACTTACTCTGACGCACACATGGCCAATTTAACCTGCTAGAACTAATAGTCACATATCCATTATATTACAGTCTGAAGAACGAAGTATACAATCGAAATATAGCTGAAATCTTGCGTTATATATTTATAGTTTAGTCCTGCGGTGGTAAAGCTCCATGCCTATTATGAGATTGGTAGGAAGGCTGACAAAATACTAACTCAGATTATAATGTTGGAGTGGTGCGTAGGTTTAATTCTAATAACAAAATAAGCCATGCAGTGATTCGAACTCAGAATGCATAATACCGAAACACTTCCCACCCAGTTTAACGACTTAAAACAATAAAAAGCAAAGCTAATCTCTGGAGATTTTGAATTCAGAATGTAAGGAACAGGACAAATAACACTGGGCTTTTCGTCTGATGCAGCAAATCATCCCTCAAATTCACAGTATATATATAGTATCTGAATAAACACACACACACACACACTGACAAAATATAAGTGGCAATCGGTATAAGGCTTTAGGACGAATTTCTCTCTGTCTCTCTCCCTGCCCCCTCTCTCTCTCACACACAAACATATATATACACATGTAATTTTCTTCTTTTTTATCATCTATTTTTTCCTCTTTTATTTTGTCTTATCTTCACAAAACGATGCAGAAATTAAATATTTCTAAGTAGTGTCGTGTAAACAAAAATGTGTTTTATATATATATATATTTTTTTTCACAATTTACACCCCCCCCCCCACCTTACACATAATTACCTAAAAACGCCTGCATATACGTACACGCCTACAGTTTCGCACACACACACATATATATATATTTACGTGCATTCACGCATATGAATGCATGTGCACTTATTTATGTGTGTATATTAAAATTCAAATAGACATGTCTAAACTCAAACAGAAAAAAATTATTTAATTTATAAGGCATATTTTATTCCATGCAAGTAATATAGTGGACATTGTATCAGGATTTTCAGGTACAAATCTGTTTATATAAATATATATACATGAAACTTATAAGTAGACTACTCTCTCTCTCTCTCTCTCTCTCTATATATATATATATATATATAGCATGAAACTAATACTAATATCATTTGTACTGCCTCTCTCTTTTTTGTTCTCTGTTTATTTATTAAACTATATATATATATAAGTTTCTATTTATTTGCCACGAGGGCACAAAAGAGGGGAAAAAATGCAAGGGAGGAGTTTACATAAAGGGACGAGTAAAAAAAAGAAATAACAAATATAAAATTAACAATACGGTCCTCAATAGGGAGGAGGCGTTTTGGGGGTTACACCCACCCCCGAAAAAGTGTGTAACCTTTTTCCTTACGAGCACAGAGAGGGGGGGGGGGTGCTCCATTGCAATTCCACCTTTCCACCTACAGGCTGATAAAGAGAGAAGGCCTATTCACACGGGCCATTCTCGCTTAATTTCACCCACCTTTCATAAAACTTGCTGGTGTAGGGCACCTCTCTCTCCATTCTGATCCTTCTCTTAAAATGGTATTTAAAGAAAAGGACCAGTTGTTGGCCGGAGAGAAAGGTGTCCGACCTCAGCCCTTTCAAACGTGTCCACAATTCCACCTCTTTCACCATGGCTATTACACAGAGGAAGACCTCCTCTCCTTAATTTTTGAAGGGGGGAGGCGGCATGATCGTTACAATGGACTCGGTGGTCAATCGGATTGGTCCCACCCGTGACAGAAGTCATTCTACATAGCCCCACAGATCGGCAACGCCCGAGTAGTGTACCAATGCGTGCGCAGCAGTTTCCTCGTCGCGCACGCATCTGGGACAGATCTTTTTCCAGGGATCCCTACTCGGACGCCCGTGTCTATAGATCTTTTCTCGAACGGACAGCGCCGCTCGGTAGCACTGCCACGCCAGGGACCTCTGGAAGTTTTCCATATGTCCCGGGCCAAATGTCCTCCTGAATAGGCTGGCCAGTTCGTCTTCATCCATGCCTAGGGCTTGTCCGACGGCATCGTCGCACATACTAACCACCAGCCCTCTATAGAATGACGAGGTGGAGTCTCCACCGATAGCCGGGTCCGCCTTCCAGAGAGCCGTGAGCGCCTGGGCACACTCGGTGTGCCAGGCGCCCAGATTTCTCGGTCTTTGCTTGACCTAGGACTGCAGCACGGTGAGCGAGACGAGTCTCGGAAAGACTCGCCTCACAAAAGGGGCCCACACCGGTTGACTGGTGAGGAATACCTGGAGGTGTCGTAGCCTTAATGCGTGTTTATGCATCAGCAGCCACGGCATTCCCAGCCTTCCTTCCGAAAGAGTGTTGACAGCAGATGGATATCCTCACCAAATGAGCCCGCTTCTTCCAAAGGAATTGGAAGAGTGTGCGCTCCATTTTGGTGAGCGTTTCCCTTGGACAAGGCACGACGGTCAGGCGGTAATAGATGACGGACGCTATATAAGCGTTCGCCACCTCCTCCCAACCTTTCAGGGATAGTTTCCCAACTTCTGCGCCACCGCAAACACCCTGTTCGATACCTCACCCCAGTTCTTCTCCACCCGGAGGTGTGGCCCGAACCAGACCTCAAGCAACTTCACCGGGCCCTCCATCCAACGTCCAAACGACGCCGTTGGAGGCCATCGGTTTACCCATCCACTCGCCGAGTTGCAAACCGACTGATTTGTCCCGGTTCAGCATAGACCCGGTAAACTTTTCGTATTCCTCCAGTAAGATGCCGATCACACCTATTTCTGAGGCGGTTGACGCCATTAATGTCACGTCATCGGCGTAGGCCGACACCGCTTTCCGCAATCCCGGTTCTAACTCCAGCTTCCGCAGCAGTGGCTCTAAGGCCAATACATACATAAGGGAGGAGAGAGGGCATCCCTGTCGGATGGACAGTGTTATTTCGAACGGTTCCGAGAGGTAGCCGTTCATCTTGACCCTAGAGGAGATGCGGCTGCTGTGAATGGCAGTTATTCAGCCCCTGAAAGCGGGTCCGAAACCTTCCGCCACTAGCACCGCATCCAGGTAACGATGGTCGACCCTATCGAACGCCTTAGATTGATCCAAGTTAAGCAGGGCCCCACCAAAGCCGGGTTCATTCCCAACCCTCTCTATGATGTATCGCATTAGATGGAGGTTGTCGTGAATGGGCCTGGACGGGATGGCGCATGTCTGCGCATCTCCCACCAGGTTGTCGACGACAAGCGCCAACCACTTTGCTAACACATTGGCCAAAATCTTTAACTCTGCATGTAGCAGAGTTATGTGCCTACAATTACTTATTTCATCCCCCTTGTTTTTGTCCTTCCTCACTAGCGAGACTACGCCCTTGGTCACAGAACAGGGAATTCTCCCGTTCTGTTGCCAGTTGCAGCAGACCGCCTCGAGGAGATCGAAGAACAAGTCCGGCATCTCAAAGTCATCAAAGATGGGGGCCAGCTGTCGCAAGCTGCTGATCCGGGCCTCGCAAATAACCATCACATTTATACATCGTGACCTGAGGTCATTTAGAAGCATTGCTTGCTTCCAAGGTGAGCCCAGGCCACGCGCATTTAGACAACCTACTCTTAACACAGCCATGTTGGTGGTAAAGAGAAAAGGCATTTACCTCTCTGCCTCCCGGGGACCGGACCGCACAATTTCCATGGGGTGTTCGGTGGGGTAGTGGTTTGTGGAGGTGTAGGGGCATCAGTGTGTGGTGGGGTTGGGGTGTTTGGAGTTGTGTAGGTGTCTGGGGGGGTTAGGAAGACACGGTTAATGGGCCTGACGCAGGCGGCCCCACGTCCTCTTTACAAATGTCTTTTAACGTTTTGTAAATGTCCATTGGGGCTTTTATCATTTTTAGACGGGGAAGCCCCGTTGCTTATGCGAAATTCGAACCTTCGGTTTTTATTAAGATGTTATTATAAATAAGGTTTAACAGTTTTTCTGTTTATTGTGTTTATGTCAGTGTATGCATATTTTTCTTTTTGTGTGATGTTTTTTTGTTTGTTGTTGTGTTTTTTTTGTGTTGATGTCTGTGTTATGTATTGGGGAGGGGTTCTTTGTATTTGTGTTCCTGTGGTGTGTTTTCTTTTGACTTTATGAAAGTGTACCCCCCCCCCCACGTCTGACGACGAAAGGGGGTCGTCTTCCGTATTCGAGGGGAGGGGTTCATTTTCGGCTCGTGTTTGTGGTGTGGGTGTTATTATATTTGTTTTCTGTGTGTGTGTGTGTGGTGGGGGGGGGGGGGTGATTGTTTTCAGTTGTGTTTTAACTTGTGGTGTTAGTTATTTTTGTGGTGGAGGTTGTGTTGGTAGTGTTGTAGTTGTTGGTGTGGGCAAAATCGGTGTTTTTTTGTTTGCTTGGGAACAGGCAGCCCTCAGGTGACCTCTGCCACCACAGAAGTAACAAGCGGGTCGTCTACCCTCCACTGTGATGTGTAAGTAGGCAATCCCATCCAGCAATATCGGTCGGGGATCCTAGCAATTCGTTCTGGCTGCATTTGCGCCAGAACTTGCAGGCTAGTTCCACCGAACACGTTGCTGGAAGACTTACCTACCGAAATTACTGCATCTTCTTTCAAGTCGAAAAGGCCACACAGTAACGCCCAGAAATCAATATCTGGATCGATACTGTGTATAGTCAATCTTTGTGTTCTTCTTCCCAAATAAGTGAGAAGAAGGTAAATAGGGGGGACACAATTGGGGCCAGGGTATATTTTTCGGTCGTCAACTCATCTTTCATTCGGATGGATAGACTACCGTAGAGTCTATCCTTCCGAATGAATACAATGTTTTTCAGATGATCTTTTAACGCCAGTTCAATCTCTGTCTGTGTGAGTTGTACTGGCTTATTGGTTTTGTTGGATATTGTCCTATAAATAATAGTTTTTAAGCTATTTTCCTTTTTTAGCTCTGGGGGAGAATTTAAAGAAAATAGACCATTCTCCTCCAAAGTTATATACTTCCGTGCATTTTCCATTTGCTGAGCCATGTTTGAAATGTCAATAGGTTCAAACACAATGGTTTTTTTGGTAGTTTGAGCGAACGTAATTTTGTTCGCCCCCTCTTTGTTTACATTTGTCGAAATGTGGTTGTTTTCTCGTTTTTTGTTGTTACAATTTTCATTTTTTATTGTGTTTGTTTTATTTATGTTGGTGTATGCGTTCACAGTTTTTCCTCGTTGGGGTTAGAGTCCATATTTTCAGTATCCGAGAGACTTGTTGTCACAGCTACTACTTCTCTTTCACCTTCGCTGCTGGGCGTGGCACCGTAAAAAGTCGAAACGGCATACATTAATGTTGGCAATTTCTCCGAGTCAAAGTTTTTCACATTTTTTTCATTAAGGCTAGGCTCCATTTTTTCAATGTTTCTAATAATCATTATTCTTACAGTAGGGAGGCTTGTTGCCTCCGCTACCCGCCCTCCTTCAGTTTGTTTACCTGTGGTAATGGCTTCCATTACCACTAGCGTAGAGACAATCACAATATTATTAGGATGAAAAATTTCACCCCAAAAGGGGTGAAATAAATTAACCCCTGTTGTCCGAAGATCCAGGCAAGGGGGTTAATTAACACAATTACGCAAGAATTCAGACAGACACTTACTGTTAACACGTAATAAATCCAATAATCGAGGAGCCGATGTGAATAACGTCTATACCATCCGGAAATAGATAGATATATGGATATAGATATGCCAGGTATCAGTGGTTAGTGTTTTGGGATTAAATTCGAACATTCATGACTACAATTCTCAGCAAGGACACTTTATATCACATTCCTCTCAATTGAAATAAAGACAAATGAGTTTTACCTGTAATTAAACCGGCCAGTCTTATAACACAAATCTTTCGGCTGGATCTCATTAGGAATTATGTCATAGGTACTGTCTGTGTCATGCCACCCTAGTTGCCTGTTATTTGCCAAAGTAGCCTCTGCAGTTCCTAGAATAAATTGGATACTCCTCGTTATGTCTGTTGGAGGTCCAAGGCTAAGAACAATATATATATATATATATATATATATACATATATTTATATATATATATATATATACATATATTTATATATATATATATATATATATATATATATATATATATATATATATATATATATATTTATATATATTTATATATATATATATATATATTTATATATATACATATATTTATATATATATACATATATTTATATATATATATATTTATTTATATATATATATTTATATATATATATATATATATATATATATATATATATTTATATATATATATATATATATATATATATATATATATATATATATTTATATATATATATATATATAAAGAAAAAGGGATGAAATCGAAAATGCAACTGAAGTCTTATTTTTTTTAAAAATATATATATTTATTTGGTTCCTTTACCGGTTTCGCAGTCCTTCTGCTTTTCAAAAGGTGAGTTGAGATGGAGGGTCTGTGGTTTTTCTCACATCTGGTTGGTCTCTAAATGTTACTTGTTTTATATGGAAAAAGTGGCTCGAAAACCAGGTTTTTCGAGAAGTAATTTGATTGGTTTGTCAATAATTATAATAAATTTCGCGCCAGTTCGCGTTACAATAGTTCTTCAAATAAGAGAGGGGGGTGGGGGGTTGTCACAGGTTGTTTTTTCATATATGAGTGTTTGAATTTCTTTTTACTTGAAAAAATGAGGCTCACGAAGGCTTTTTTTTGGTTGGTTATAAATGAAATTTGGCTGTCACGTGAACAAGTTTTCATTACATTTTTGCGCCCTTATTTGGAAAACTATTCTGTAGTCTTTATAGTGAATGTTATGACAATGGAGAGATATTGGTCAAGGGAAAAGGGATTGGGAGAAATGTTCTGGTTCAGTGAATATGGCCAGCTGTCAGAGTTCAGGTGTCAGAGTTCAGATTTTCTATTGAGACTGAAGATATGTGTTTATTTGTGTGCTTGTGTGTGTGTATATGTGTGTGTGTGTGTGTGTGTGTGTGTGTGTATGTGTGTATTGGAAGATGATTCTATTAGTAGAGATGGGGGAGGGAGTTGTGTGTGTGTGTATATGGGTGTTATGTGTGTGTCTGGGAGTATGGTTAGCATGTTAAGATGAAGAAAATATATATATATATATATATATATATATATATATATTGTGTGTGTGTGTATTTGTGTGTGTAGGAAAATGATTCCTTTAGTAGGAATATTTTTGAATGAACATATTTTCCTGACTTTTTCGTGTTTGCTGTTGTATTGCCAGTGCAAACGTATGTTTGGCACAAAAGCCGCTCCAACTTATGCCAACTTAGTCATGGCATACTTAGAAGTCCAGATATATGAACAGTCCAAATCAAAATACGGATTGAACTTCCACAAATATTTATCAGAGAATTGGAAACGCTACTTGGATGATTGCCTCATACTTTGGTCCCACACACTTGACCAACTGAAGGATTTCAAAAACTTAATAAACGGCATCAATAACCACATCCAATTCACAATGGAATACAGCCAAGATCAACTCCCATTTCTGGACATCTTAATCACAAAAAAAGACACAAATATCGAAACTGACATACACTACAAACCAACAGATTCCAAACAATATCTGCTATTCACCTCCAACCATCCAAAGCACACGAAGACGAACATTCCTTTTAACCTAGCAAGAAGAATTTGCACAATTGTCTCCAATTATGAAACGCGAAATAAAAGACTTCAAGAATTAAAGGAAATTCTACTTGAGAGAGAGTACCCACTATTACTAATAAATAATGGAATAGAAAGGGCTAAAGCAATAGGCATTGATGAATTACGGAAACAGAAACAAATTCAAGATACGTCCAATATTCTATCATATATCTCAACACACAACCCAAGAAATGCGGAAGCTTACAACACTATTCACAATAACATCCCACTACTAAAACAAAACCCAAGAATGAAAAAAGCCCTTGAAACACACAAAATAATCAAAAGCAAAAGACAACTAAAATCACTGAAAACATTACTCACCAATGCCAAATTACCTACCACAAACCCACAACCAAGTATCAAACAATGTGGTCGCTCTAATTGTGGAACCTGCACTCACCTCATTGAAGGCAACACGTATACATTTAAATCAGGACAAAATTTTACTGTAAAAAAATCACTTCACTTGCTCATCAAAAAATCTAATTTATGCCATTAAATGTAAAGGATGCAATGAAGATTATATAAGACAAACTAAACTCAAACTCAAAAACAGAATGACAGTTCATCGCCAACAATTACGAGATCCAACCACGAGACAGAAACCACTAAGTGCACATCTAGACATTTGCGCAAGTAATAAGACACCCAAATTCCAAGTCTTCCCATTTTACCTTTGCGCTAACAATACAACATAACAAATGCGAATAAATAAGGAAAATATGTTTATTCAAAAATATAGACCAACATTAAATAAGGTTTAATATACATTATGTCAACACCACAATATGACATACACACACACACATAACACCTTCTACTTTAGAAAATAAAAACCCGAACTAAATAAACCTTAAACATACGTTTGCACTGGCAATGAAACAGCAAACACGAAAAAGTCAGGAAAATATGTTCATTCAAAAATATTCCTACTAAAGGAATCATTTTCCTACACACACACATACACACACACACAACATATATATATATATATATATATATTCTCTTCATCTTGACATGCTAACCATACTCCCACACACATAACACCCATACACACACATAACAACCCCCACACCTACAACACCCTCCCCATTTCTACTAATAGAACCACTTTCCTACACACATATATATATACACACACACAAAATATATATTCTCTCTATCTAACATACTCGCACACACACACATAAAACCCATATACACACACACACAACTCCCTCCCCCCATCTCTACTAATAGAATCATCTTCCAATACACACATACACACACACACACGCACACATATACACACACACAAGCACACAAATAAGCACATATCTTCAGTCTCAATAGAAAATCTGAACTCTGACACCTGAACTCTGACAGCTGGTCATATTCACTGATCCAGAACATTTCTCCCAATCCCTTTTCCCTTGACCACTATCTCTCCATTGTCATAACATTCACTATAAAGACTACAGAATAGTTTTCCAAATAAGGGCGCAAAAATGTAATGAAAACTTGTTCACGTGACAGCCAAATTTCATTTATAACCAACCCCAAAAAAGCCTTCGTGAGCCTCATTTTTTCAAGTAAAAAGAAATTCGAACACTCATATATGAAAAAAACAACCTGTGACAACCCCCCACCCCCCTCTCTTATTTGAAGAACTATTGTAACGCGAACTGGCGCGAAATTTATTATAATTATTGACAAACCAATCAAATTACTTCTCGAAAAACCTGGTTTTCGAGCCACTTTTTCCATATAAAACAAGTAACATTTAGAGACCAACCAGATGTGAGAAAAACCACAGACCCTCCATCTCAACTCACCTTTTGAAAAGCAGAAGAACTGCGAAACCGGTAAAGGAACCAAATAAATATATATATTTAAAAAAAAAAAAAGACTTCAGTTGCATTTTCGATTTCATCCCTTTTTCTTTATACTTCCACTCGTGTAGGACACCTCGGTTACTTTTCATTTTGTAAAAAAAACCTCACTTTCTAATATATATATATATATATATATATATTTATATATATATATATATATATATTTATATATATATATATATATATATATATATATATATATATATATATATATATATATATTTATATATATATATATATATTTATATATATATATATATATATATTTATATATATATATATATATATATTTATATATATATATATTTATATATATATATATATATTTATATATATATATATATATATATATATATATATATATTTATATTTATATAAATACATATATTTATATATATACATATATTTATATATATATGTGTGTGTGTGAAATAATGAACATGAATAATATAATAGACATGAGTTATGAAGAAACCCTAACGTACAAACACTAATGTGTACACACAATCACACCACTAGACATTCAATGAAATCTGTTGTATGCAGGAAGCTTTAGAAATATAAATGATAATTCCAAATATAGAATGGAAATATAAATGTAATCAGTTAGTTCATTTATGTAGTTTATTAATTTTGTCTGACTTCAAATGAGATTGTACGGAATTAGGTTTGCTTCATTCCTTATACTGTCTAAGAATTCCATAACATTCTGAACAGATGAGAATTCACATAATAGCATATAAGGTTATCTGCTGACTGGCCACACAATAGCATAATTCTCATAAATGTTACCAAACAATGGTACTATAAATATGTACTTTTATATGCATATAGTTTTATGTATAGTATAGTTGCAATCATACACACTACCGTACACATATATACATACATGCACACGCACAATCACCTCGTATCTCTCTTTTCCCTCTGGGTCCCTCCTCTTTCTCTATCTCTATCTATATATGTATATATATGGTTTTATGTGTTTATATTACATTAGCATCACTCTCTCCCCTCACTCTCTCGCTCTCTTTTGCTCTCTTTCTCCACATATGCCCCAATACGTGTGTAATTGTATGTTTCTGGAGATGTGCGTACTTCTAATGTATATTTATATTTCACTAACAAGATAAAAGCCACTCACTGAATCACTGACAAGTCTGTGTCTTGTTCTGTACCTAACCTAATACTGAAGATAACTTAGAAATCGAACTGATGTAAACATTTTCCATAAAATAATAACTCTAGTTAGGGGATTTCCACTGTTACTTGTACATGATTTCCTTTTATATCTTAATATGTGAAGAGATGTGTATATATGGCAAGAGATAATATGATTTAAACTTAACTTTTTGTCTTTTTTACTGGTTCAATAGAATCGTCTGTAACTGTATTTCGGTTCGAATGAGAAGATCAAAAGTTCAAATATGTCCATTTCTTTGACGTTCACAATATCAATGGCGATATAATATTCAATATTCGGGTTTATATATATATGTGTGTGTGTGTGTGTGTGTTTGCGTGTGTGTGTATGTCTGTGTGCCTATGTGTGTATGTGTATTTGTGTGTTTCTGTGCGCGTGTGTGTGTATATGTATGTATGTACAGTCGAAACAAATTTGAAAATATCGAAGAGGCCTTTGAATTTTATTACATAATAAGTTATACTGAAAATCAAAATATATGACAAAATCAAAATAACTATAATAAAATAATTTTATTTATGTTTCTTTACCTAGTAGTTAAGACGTCGGATAGAAATGCGCGATAGAAATGCGCGATCTGAGTTCAAATCCCGCTGGGGACAATTTGCCTTTCATCTTTTCGAGAACGATAACAAAATTACCAGTCCAGTACTAGAGTCGATTCGTCCTCTATAGAAAAAATCGGATGTGTTCAGACCTGCAGATGGTTGGACTCCACCAGGTTTTAAAAAAGTGCCCTAGACAGGCCGTTTGACGGGGCCTCTGCGACTCCACAAGGAGTTATGGGATCTTTATCCTTATCCTATTATCCTTCATTACTTTATGTCAGAAATAATATCATCCGCCACAAAATGCAGGTCTGCAATCAACAATGCTGTTGTGCTGTAACTAAATGCGATAACATGTAGCATTGCCAGAGAGGGAATTCAAATTGTTTCAATTCTAAACTGGATGACTATGCATCTATGAAAGCCAACATTATGACACACATTGTGGATCTGGTTCCGTTTAGTTAGTAGTCTTCACAAATATTTTATTCTCTGAAACGTTTGCTGTTCAATTAATGGTAGATATAGCATGTCGAGTGAACGTACATTTAACCATTGACTTATTCAGAGATTTATTAAGACAACACCACACGCAAATTGCATATACTCATTAAAACGTTCAATTTTTGTTTGCTCTTGGCCAAATCAAGCTATCTTTTTATGTTGTTAGATTTATGGCATCGACTCTTAAATGCATACTACATTCAACGGACTGAAGTGAAATCCACACAATAAACAAAGAGTATTTTGTATGGGCTCTGAATAAACAACAACAACGAAAACAATTATACAACCGTTGTTTCTACATATATGTTTAAACGTTAGAATTTTATGCGTAATCTGTTTTGGATGAGTCCCTTATGATTATATTGTATACGTTCCTTACACTGTGCTATGTCTTTATACAAATTGAGCTCTTGCTAAGCAGATTTTAATTTAGCCTGCAGCAAGCGATCTTTTTTTACAATTGCAATAAGTAGTTGTTTAGAGACTTTTGAGGAAATGCAGTAAGACTTAAGCGTTCAGGTTTGCGACATTAAATATACAATTATATATTAGCATATACTTCCTTTGCATAACATACTACCAATGTAAATATGTAAAGTTCTGTTATAATAATGCAAAGTTAGAAATCTGTAGTGCCAATTTTACGACGGTAGATATAAACAAGAAGATTCATTGTTTATCTATAGAAAATGTAAATTACTCTGTAATTTGTAATTCTTTAATTAAGAATGTAAACTATTTCCAGCATAGCGGCAATGAATAACTAGCTGCTTCTATATTCATATCTGTTTCGGTGTGATTTTAAATGGATTTAATTATTGGACAGGAGCAAGCATGAACATTTGCATGCCCAATCGTTGATGTTTGGTGCATGTCGTCTCTATTGATATGTGATTAAATAGAAAGGTTTGATTTCAACAAAACATAAGAGACTTTGGAGTCATCTGTGATTCTGGGTCCTCGAACCAATACATTACTTATTGCGATCGGGCCCCACGAGCCGAGTTACCCTCCGGAGTAACGCATTTGCAATACTATTTGCTGGTACGTTTAAGAAATACCTTTTGGTGTAAGAATGTGTTGTCACCAATGTGGTAGAAGATGTAAATTCCAATTTAGCGGAGAAGTATATTTCAGAAGTTGTAATGTTGCCACGAGGAACCAGGTTTGGTAGAAAGATATGATAGGAATATCAAAAACGAATTTTGCTTGGTTTTAAATTATTTATTAACAGAGGTTGAGCTGGCATGCCAAGAGAAATAAAATAAACAAATTAAGATTCCAGAAAGACACGGGCTACAGGCTGAGAGAAGCGTTGCCAGGCCGTGGTTAAATTGTTGTGTTACATATTGTTTGTGCTGGCGTAGCAAAAGAACAAGCGGTGTTTACTTAGCATGGTCAAGCCTGTAAGTCATCTAGCATTCAAGTGTTTGTGTCTTCAAATCTTTGCGGGCTATTTCTCCCTCAGAACGCTATTTCTTCTCTTGGCGCTGATTGGCTGAGCTGAGCCAAATCACGCACAGAGAATGTATGTGAGTCCGCGGAATGTAGGTCACTACAACCTAATCAAGGTTGTTGCAATTCAGAGAGAACGAGGAAAGGGGGATCATGAGAGCGTTCTCTTCTTCTGCATTGTTCCATTCTATTACTATAACTTAACTATAATAAGAAAGGAGTGCCACACCATAATATATTTTTTTACCCCGTTTGTAAAATAAGTTGGATTACGTTGAATAAATAATGAATGAATATTACATAATTTTTGTGCTATATTTCGTGGATGTTGATTAAATATATGTTATAGCTTATTTAAAGATTCACTTCTTTAACATTTTCAAATGTCAACACTTCCGGTTAGCGGCCGTTATATCATAACACTTATAAAAATATCGCATATATTTCCGTCTCTAATTTTCTCCTATATATAATATGGTCTTTTTTTAAATGTATCATGAATTATATTACTGATTACAAAAGACAGTGTAACATAGACTTCGTTCAATTTCTGTGTATATTGTCAATTACGATTTTATTTGATGTATCATATCTACATGCATATATATTTGTGTATAATGTCAATATACACACAAGACATGCTAGCAGAAAACCACCCGAATGGTGGATTTTCTGCTAGTATATATACTAACTCATGTCAACGCAGTTGTTGGCCTGGCCGCGTCATATAGAGCCTGTGGAACTCATCTTTTTCAATTCTGAATATAAAATGTTTTCAAAGAAAGTAAGAAAAAGAGGAATCTTGAACAAGACTAAAAGTAGAAATACCTTATCTATCGATCACGAAAAGACGAATGGCATCTTTAACATTTGCGGTATTGAACTCAGAGCAGAGAATTTAACAACTAACACTGCGAATCATTTTATCCAACGTTCTATCTATCTGACTGTTCGCTGCCAGGATGATATCAGATAAATAATTAATTGTCTTCATATCATTCCAACACCTCTTCCTGATAAGGAATAAAATAGAGAATCAGACATGCCTATGGATATAGAAAATGGAATGTTTAAAATACATAACATATTCAGTCACTTACATATAAAGATATGTGAACTAATAACTAAATTGCACATATAGAAAATATATATGTATCAATTACTATATTGAAAAATCCACCTTCGAATGAAGATAGTCCTGGTTTTGGTGAATTCAAAGATGCTTGTCCTGAAAAAACATTTTCAGAAAAATGTAATTCTTAAGCTAGCCTATTTGGAACGAGTTCAGAGAAACACACGACACACACAAACGCACCCATATGTAAGTATGTATATATATATATATGTATGTATGTCGGGTAACTCTTGAGTGCTACTGATAACATGTAACCCAGTACAACTTGTCGCATGGTCGGATCGTCGGTGACTAAACCGGCAACCCCACCAAGTTTACTTGGTGAGCAGGACAAAAAACAAACCATGACAAAGGGTGCGAGAATTCATAAGAGTCAACGGCCATCCAAAAATGTGTAAATATGTATATAAACATGTAGATATGTATGTACATGTATATATGCATGTGTGCATGTGCATATATATGCATGGGGACATAGAAATAGTCGGGATGGATACCCGATCACGCGGTTAAACCACTAGGAGTGAAGCACCCGTACCCATTGTCAGGTCATCTTCTAGGAGAAGGCAACTCAGGAAAGTGGGATAACTGCGAAATAAAACCCGCGGCTCTGTAGTTACCGATTGATGTTGATCTTTTCACGTTATAGCGATTGTCGCTCAGAGAGTGGGATTGGCTCAGTGCACAGTCTGTCCTCACTTTAAAAAATATCTTCACGCACAGGCATTTCACGATATCATTAATTCATAATTATTAATACATTTATATCGTGCAATGGCCATACTAAATTACGAGGGGGGGCAGCCATCATATATGTATGTATCCTTGCATGCATGTATGTATGTATTTATGTATATATGTGCTTCTGGTTTTAGAATGTTACACATTTTTACCAATAAATTAAGAATCGGTTTCTAACATACTTTCATTGTACATCACACACAATTCTGTCTTTTGTAGCTTAATGACTATAAATTCATGTTTTGACACTCGTCTTTCCTCCACTGGACAACGTGTGGCTTATATCTGACGCTGTGAACCCGGATAGACCAACAGTGCTATTGGTAGGTGTCAGCACTGCCCAAGTTCACCTCAACAGCCAATGGCAGTGAAGTTCTGTGTCCTTCGTTGGTATTTTTATTTTTCAAAAATTTGTTCGTTTTGTTTGCTTTCCATTCGTTTTGTCTTGTCTTTTCTTTGTTAATAGATAGATATATATAAATATATATATATATATATCCATCTATTTATCTATCTAGCTATCTATCAGTCTGTCTGTATGTACACATGTCTCTCATTTCTGTGTATTTATATATTTTTACTAACGTTTCTGCTTCACGCCAAGAACATTGATAAAAACTAGAAAGCCCGAATCCAAACAACACTCCTCGGCGGGATTTGAACTCAGACCGTAAAGGGGTGTAACTCTATGCTGCAAAGCATAGCGTCCACCCCTCTACCGATGCTGCCAATCCAATAATAAATTAAATTCATTTTTCTTTAAACGGCATAATTATTGACAGGTACTATGCTGCTGTACAAACACACACATATACATATATAAATGTACGTGTATGTATGAATATTTAAGTATATTTGTATGTATGTTTAATTGTATGCGTATATATGTGTAAGTAATTGGGATAAAATATATATATTTTTAAACATTGTATATTAATTTATGTTGAAGTGAGGACATCTGAAGCCGTAATATTTTTCAAAGTGTGAAATATAACAATGAAATAGATTTCTCAAGGGAACAAAGCTGACAACAATTTCAGAAATAATAAATTGCTCAATATGCAAACAATCTTAATTTATTGTAAAGTGCTTTAGACACATTTTAACAATCAATTTATTTTAAAAATCTGTTAGGAAAATATTTCGTAAATTAGGATTGTTATACAACTGAAAGCTTCGAATATTGCATAAAATGTAAAATTGAAGATTTCTGATTCAGAATATTAAGAAATTACTCGTATATTATTATCAGTGATGTAATTGTTACATGGAAGCGTATTAATTTGATACAATTTAATAGATAAGATGTAGAATTAAATCTACTTAATTATATCAAAATTTACTCACGTTGTTTATCTAAAAATGTCCTCGTGATATTGTGAAGTAGAAGGAATGGACCTTCGTCTTTTCCATCACAATGTGTTCCAGTTGTTCGAGCAAGGGGAGAAACTACTCGAGAAATTAGCGTGCAGTAAGCTGGGTATTCTACTGAATTATAGCAATAAAGCTATTCTACGGACCTCAGATATTTACCCTATATCCTGATTAAGTAAAGACGAGGGTCGACCTGTAATTATGGAAGACTAATATTATGGTAATTTGCTTCGCAACGCAGATATTTTAAATTTCATACATACGCAGTCACATATATATAAATTAATAATAATAATAATTGTTTCTACATTTGGCACAAGGCCAGCAAATTACATAGTTCATTACTGGTACTTTATTTTATCGACCCCGTAGGGTAAAGTTAACCTCGACAGGATTTGAACTCAGACCGTAAAGGGACGTAAGTATGCTAGAAAGCATGGCGTGCAAACGTCTACCGATACTGCCAATTCACCGCCCTATTGTTTCTAGTTTAGGCACAAGACCAGCAATTTTGGGGAAGGGAACTCGATTAGATTAACCCCAGTGCATTACTGATACTTTATTTATCCGCCTGCAAGGATCAAAGATAAAGCTAACCTAGGCAGGATTTGAATTGATAACGTAAAGGGTTGTAACTTGATGCTGCAAAGCATGGAGTCTGTCGCTCTACCAATATTAATAATATATTTATATGATTATAATATTATTATAATTGTTTCTACTTTAGGCACAAGGCCAGAAATTACCCAGTGCATTACTGGTACTTTTATTTTATCGACCCCGAAAGGATGAAAGGCAAAGTTAACCTCGGCGGGAATTGAACTCAGATCGTAAAGGGACGTAACTATGCTGGAAAGCATAATCCAACCCTCTACCGATACTGCCAATTCACCGCCCTTATAATATTATTATAATGATATATATATATATATATATATATAGAAGTGGTTACACAACAGTTAGTTCACCATACCGAGAACAATTGTTTCACCTTAGCAGATCCTCAGCCTACCACTACGGATATTACCATCCAGTGCTCTACCACTATATATATATATATATATATATATATATATATATATATATATATATATGAGAGTGAGAGAGTGTGTGTGTGTGAGAGGTAGATAGAATTTTGAATAAATATACATGCTTTTAAACATACAATAATTAAATTAAATCTATACATATAAAAATATATTGATTATGTTACTCAACATAGAATGATCAATGAACATTAAGGTCCGATAATAATGTATATAAATTAAAACGATATACAAACACTTTTTTTCCATATGTATATTGTTGACAGTCACGTAGCATTAAAATCATATATATAGGATGACAAATAATTAATTTATTGACCTAAAGAAAGTGTCATGACAAATTTGCCTAAAATTCAATTATACGGCCGTTTCATGAAAATTTAAGAACGTGAAGCTTATAACCGATTGAATTGGTCTCAATCTCCAATCATTTTTATAACTAATAAGTATCATTAAAACCAAAGAAAATCATTCACCAATAAGTGATTAAGGTCTTTCCTGTATATATCACTCTCCAGATTAACTAGTTAAATGTCGAAGGAGGATGATTGAATAAAATTGCATAAATTAACGTCTTGCGCATAGACAGATATTACAGGACTTGTCAAAATAAGTGCTGAATACAAGAGTCGATGGAGTCCCTCAGTGGAAACTCTACAAATATATATATGGAAAAAACTTTTGTATATCGTTTAAATTTCTCTATATATATACATACACACACACACACACCTACACATACACACCCACATACACACACACATACACACACATATATATATATATAAGTTTATCCCGGGTTCAATCGGGGGTAACCACAGTAAGTAAGGTACTCAATACAAAGCAGAGTATAAATATTTAATAACCACCCTCTCCTACCACCAAAAAAGATATAAATACCACCATATTACTTGGACAGCCAGCTTCCTGATGAATTCTCATGAATGAAAGTGTGCTAGATCTGTAGAAGCTTTTATATATTATATAAGAGTCAGGACTCCGACGACTGAGCTCCGGACATTTTGTCATGTATATTTTCACTAGCTCTGACAGTCGGCAGGTAAGCAGTATATTGCACTGATGAAGGATACTGACCCAGACACTTTAGTGTCTGCAGTTTTGTTTGTATGCCAACACAAGAGCAAGAATTTCGGTATCATTCTACTGACATGGCTTTAAAGAGGATCTTTGCATAATTTCAAAAGAATCAAAATATTATTAATATTGGAAAAACTCAGATTACATTTATTGTATTCAGCCATGTAGAACGATAAAACATTTGTTTGTTATATATATGAATATATATGAAATAAGTCAAGACCCAAGCGTCATAAACTGTTAGATTTGGCAGTATCGGTAGAGCGTCGAACGCCATGCTTTGACGCGTAGAGTTACAGCCCTTGCCATTCTGAGTTCAAATTCCGCCGAGGTTAACTTTGTCTTTCATCCTTACGTGATCGATAAAATAAAGTACCAGTAATGTACTGGTGGATTGCTGGCCTTGTGCCAAAAAGTAGAAACAATTATCATAATTGTTTCTACTTTAGGCACAAGGCCAGCAAATTACCCAGTGCATTACTGGTACTTTATTTTATCGACCCCGTAAGGATGAAAGGCAAAGTCAACCTCGGCGGGATTTGAACTCAGATCATAAAGGGACGTAACTATGCTGGAAAGCATGGCGTCCGACCCTCTACCGATACTGCCAATCCACCACCCAATTATCATAATGCCCCTCCGTGAGCTTACATGGCAACCGCATAAAATTCGTGAACATTGAAGAAACTCTCCTTAGACGAAATTCGTTTATAGTAGTACTATTTTCCTTTCATACAACATTAAGACAATTAGTGAGATTTCCAAACCATTCATATTTCCTACATTTTTTTTAATTTTAGCGTTCATCAAATCTGATTGGCGATACGGAATGTATATTATTTTCCCAAAGCTATTAAACCTATTTCGATGGAAGCTAGAATGTTTACTTTAATTGCTTTTACATTTCACATTCCACTCATTCTAAATGGATTTTTTGCACTCACTAGAACGTCAATTTATGTAGTATTTTCCATATCATTTTGTTTCGGCTGAGAAAAAATAAAATAAAATAAAACAAAAATATCGAAAACTATTATTATGAGGCATTATAACAACCAAATGTTCCTTATTCTTAATGTTAAACAGTTTTTGAAGACAAATGTTTACATTTTTTATATACGATATGTTTCAACAGTCATTCATTTATTTATGAAAAAAAAAAAAGTTATATTTCCAACTCATTAAAAGTGTCTTCCTATACTTGATTTCATGTGCTTTTATTGTTCATATAACGTGGCAAGAATTGGTTAATT
Source organism: Eledone cirrhosa (assembly GCA_964016885.1). NCBI lineage: Eukaryota > Metazoa > Mollusca > Cephalopoda > Octopoda > Eledonidae > Eledone > Eledone cirrhosa. Next base: position 329,403,497 of record OZ024742.1, read on the forward strand.
TTTGCTACGAAATAACAATCGCATGACGGCTATAATCTTTATCTGCAATTTTTAATAAATAATGTCTAAAGTAACAATAATATATTTCGAATCGAAATTATGTTTGGTTTTACATTTAGCGTAAAGAATACATCACCAAACAAAAATCCTGGTAACGCTCTATATGTGTGCTGATTTCTATTGTTATTTCATTTCATTGTAGTATTTCATTGTTTGTTGGTCGATAAATTAAGTACACGTATTAATCTGATGAGTCAAAAACGAGTTTGAATTTGAAGATTAATTGATTTTACTATCTAATGTTTTCTGTATTTTTTCGTAATGTTTTTCTCAACATTACATTGCTTAAGCATGATCTTTTCTGGAGTCTGAGATTCTTGCATTTGAACTTTTGTAGTTTATAAATTTGGGTTTTATTTCTTATATAGTCGACGCTCTTCTGTTCTTTTATCTGACATGTTTTCGTCTTTTATATAATTTGTATACGGAGAGTTCAGTATTGACGTTTTCATTAGTTTGTCATAGATTATGTATTCATGCATAATGAGATGTTTCGTTTCATTTTCAATGATTTCGCCATCTATAAATCTTTGTTATACCTGGTTGATTCATCCATAAATTATTAGTTCTTATATAATGTAGCTTTATGTTTGCTTTTTTGAAATACATAAGAAATATTAATATTAATAATCAGGAGTAATTATTTAATTTATCAATATATATATATTTTTTTTTTTTATGTATTAATATATATATATTAAAGGCATATTTATTTTGTGGATAGAATGAAGTAAATAACAGTATCTGTGCACAAGTTTCATTGCCTAAACCGAAAAAAGACCGAGAATGTATTTCACCGCTTGAAGATCGACGTCTCCATTCTGATTGAAGATATGGGCAATGTGGCTCGGAGACCCAGTACGTTAGATGCTTCTAGCGATGTGGATCCAACAAGAAACCTTTCAAAATATCGCAGATATTTTGGCAACTTGAGATCATCTGTTTGCAGGGTGCCGAAGGCAGAGTCAGATCCCAATCCTGCCAGCTTGTCGCTGAGGAAAGTAGCGTCCTCTGTCGCAGAATTCGTGTATGTGTGTGTGTGTATGTGTGTGTGTGCGTGTGCGTGTGCGTGTGCGTGTGTGTGTGTTTATGTGTGTGTATTATTTAACGTATGTTTGTGTAAGGAAAATTTTATGTATAATATATATATATATCAATTATATCATGCATGGAATGATGTCTTTGCACTTAACATTTCATATTATTTCGTATTTGCTTTAGATTTAACGATAATTATTTTATAAGTTCACATTGTTTTTCAGCGACAGCCTCGTCCGATTCCCTCCGAAGTCGAATTTTTCATTGATATTTCCAAGTACAATAAAATAATGTACTGAAGCACTGAATATGCATGATCGGGAACCACTGGACAAAATGATACGTGTTATTATATTTTGAGTTGATCTTTACATTTTACCCGTTCAGGGCTCCATAAAATGTAGTACCTGTGAAGCACTTGGAAATGTTATAATTGGTTTTCTCCTCCGTTAATTTGCTGCCCTTTTGCCTAAATTATAATGATGATAAACATTTAAGGGTGGCTATAATGAGGACGATATTCATGAAAATTCTGTTGATGTTGCTAATGTTGATGGTAATCACAATAATTATGTGATGATTAACATTATAAGTGTCGCGATATATTTGATGATGATGACGAATAAGACGATTAAGATTATAATATTGATGACGATGATGAGGGTAATGATGTTGACGATGATGATTTATAAACTTATAATGGTGACATTAATGCTGTGGCTTTCTGATGATGATGATGATGTTGATAATGATGCACCTGAAAAAGATGATGATGTATATGGAGATGCAATGATAAAATTATAATGGTGATGTTAGTGATGGTGATGATACCATTGATAATGATGATGATGATAATGATGATGATGATGATGATGATGATGAAGTAGATATGATGATAATAATGGTGTTTGTGTTGAAAAGCAAAACAGATGATGAAATTGATATCGTAGAAAATGAAGGCATGTGAAATATTTCTGCCATTAATAATATCGTTAAGTTGTTATATCTAAACTGTGTTAGATTATCTCAACATTCTTCTCATCTTCTGGTGCACATCGTCATGAATATCATCATCATCATCATCATCATCGTAGCCGATGTCGTCATCATCAAGATCATGATCATGATCGTCATTATTATTATCGTCATAAACAAGGGGCGCTGGATTGGTAGTATCGGTAGAGGGTCGGATGCTATGCTTTGCAGCATAGAGTTACGATCTGAGTTCAAATCCCGCCGAGGTTACCTTTGCCTTCCATCCTAACGGGGTCGATAACATAAAGTACCAGTCACGCACTGGGGTCGATTTAATCGACTTTACCCTCCCCCAAAATTGCTGGCCTTGTGCGTATAGTAGAAACTATTATTATCGTCATAAAAATTATTATCCTCAAAGATATAAACACCATGTTCATCCTCGTCATCATTATCATATTTTTCCTTCCATGTCTTTATTAGTATCATGACAATCCTCGTCATTTATTTCTTAGCAATCATGATCAGTGTTAAGATCATTATCGTTATTTATTCTTTCCGAGTGCTCTTTCATCTTCTATTTTCCTCTTTGCGTGAAATCACTTCTCCTGTGTCTCTTTTATCATCAATATACTAAATTAAGTTATCTTTTTTTTGTGTAAACTCATCTTAAACAACTACAAGCAAATCAACAATTCTTTACATGAATAGGAATGACAGCAGCAACAACAATTCTTTAGATAACAACAATGACTGCAATAACAATGTTTTACATAATATCACCAACTGAATTTCTTTACGTAAATAGCAGCAACATTTCTTAACATATATAACAACATCGGCAGCTCATTACAAAAGTAACAACAACAATAGGAATTGTATACGTAAATAAAAACAACTGCAATAACAAAAAATATAATACATTTCAACTGTAAAAAAACTTGTAATCAAACAAACAAACACGGAAATAAGATATACGAATGTGTGAAGATCGTCAATTAATAATGAAACAAATCCTGTGAAGTGGCCCAAAGTAAAGTGATAATATTTGTTTTGGCAGATCTGAAGATGATAATGACCTTAAAAATAATACGATAATGTCGTTCAGAAATTTACATATATCTATTTACTCTTATATATATAGACAATTCAAAAGTGTCCTTGTTCTGTTATATTTAATCGAGCATTTTCGATCAATTCTAAATATGATATAATAGTGTTAATGGAGACCTGTGACTTAGTGGTTAAGGTGTTCGCCTGACATTCATAAGTTCTGACCTCGAATAATTGTGGTTCCTTCCGCCATTCAGAGAAAAACGAAATTTCTTCAATAGTACTTAATCTTTGTGAAATGCTGTCCGTGGTATATAGCGGTTATGCAAGGAAAGATGCTGGAACAAATCCCTACCCCTCTAATAAATATTTTATAGACTTAATAATAACATTCTCACAAAGAACAAGCTTGCACTCGTTTAACTATTAAGAAAATGAACTTTAATCGAATACAAATTCTAAAATATATCAATCATGTTCTCGCAAATGGTTCAGCCAGTTGTTGAAGTGCCAATGTAGACGATTTTGTAATTAGCTGTTGTCAAGATCTCTGTTCTCTGTCATGCATAGAAGGGTCCTAGTGTTACTGCTGGCCTTCCAGTGCTATTTATGAGTGAGGCCCTAGCCGTCAAAAAACACGAAACAACAATAAAAGCAGACCGTTACACAAGTCCATGAAGAATCAAACAAGCACACACAAAACGTTTATACTATTGTCGTGGGTAAATCAACAACTAATGTCCCTCCTAGTTTAAAGAGTGGGCGTAGAAACAGAGGGTGAAATATTTTGTAAAATACTGAAAGACTGGGGTGCAAATGACGGGAGAACCTGTTCAGACATTCACAAGGGTTTGACAATACCGACAAGAATTCCCAAATGCACCAGTGTAGACCTGCATTAATCGCACATATATATGTGTGTATATATATATATATATATATATATATATAATATATAAGATCAAGAGATGGTTAAAGGAGTTCCATATATTTTATTATGCGCATTTCAAAAACAAACATCATCATGCAATAATATTTGTGTTTTCATCAGATAAAACAGGAGGACATGATATGAAGGCTAAAAAACACTTGTGGATAGTGCAGTTTTAAATCAACATATGAAAAGTAGTTTTAGATTGATGTGTGATATTGGGAAAATATCAATCTAAAACTACATCAATCTAAAACTACTTTTCATATGTTGATTTAAAACTGCACTATCCACAAGTGTTTTTTAGCCTTCATATCATGTCCTGCTGTTTTATCTGATGAAAACACAAATATTATTGCATGATGATGTTTGTTTTTGAAATGCACATAATAAAATACATGGAACTCATTTAACCATCTTTTGATCTTATATATTATGTATACTCCTGTCCTACAAACTGTAGAGTGCTTCTTATCCGATATCTGCATTGCTTTATTGTACTACAATAAAACTCACCTCCTACATATATATATATATATATATATATATATATATATATATATATATATATATATATATATATATATATAGAAGAAGAATTAAAATATATATATATTATAAGAAGAATTAAAATACTAGAGTGTGTTGGAGTTAAACACCCTCTTCGTATTATAGAAATGACAGTGAAGGTATAGCTCAATGTAATTAAACAGAGCCGAAGAATTATGAAAATAAACCAAAGAAGCCTTCAATACATCAAATGTCTTTTTAGGTGTGACTTTGGACTTGGTCACTAATAGTTTTAAACCCTTCCATAAGCCTAATGAAATACTCTCTTATGTTAGTCCCAATTCTAACCACCCTAAATCTATATAAGCTCTATAATTAATGGTGTATCTAATAGGATTTCCACACTCTCTAATAAGGACGTAGGAATATTTAATGCACATGCAGAGTACTATAATAATGCCCTAGCTAATTCCGGTTACTCTGGTAAAATACATTATAATAATAGTAACCTTAGAAAGTCTCCGCTTACTTATAATAATAACAACATAATATCCCATAATATGGCCATGAATGGGAGTAGAAAGCATAAGAATCGTAGAAATCACATAGGTGTATCTGAGTCATCCATAAGTTAAGCCATCTGACTCGTAATGGGGAATCTAATACTTCTCGGAATCAAGTCGAGCCCTCTGAGCGCCCACTCAGTTGTAATGCTTTTGCTAAATCTAATTCTAATAGAGTTGTTTCTACTGATCCTATTATTAGCCCTAATCCTTTTGATATGTTTCCAGATAGCAGCAGATATAATAATGGTAGACACAAAAAGAGACTTAATGGAGTTTCGGCTGATTCTAATAATGTGGTTTTAACTAGTCCTTGTAGTAACCCAAATCTTAATAAGGGGATATTAGATAACTGTAGAGTTGGTAAGGATAAAAATAGAAGGAGACTAAATACTTATTTTAACCCGCCATATAATCAGGAAGTATTAACTAACATCCCTAGGTCTTTCTGTTCTATCTTAGAGAAAAATTTCGCTCCTACTAATAAATACCATAGTATTTTTAATAAAAATGTAATTAAACTTTCATTCTCTACCACCCCTAATATTAGTTCTCATTTAGCTAGCACTAACAAAGCGAAAATTAGGGATGGATACTCCTCTCTACGTACCACTAGTCCGAATAGATCCATACATACCTTACCACCTGAGCAGACCTTATCTCACAGTAAACCTATAAGTGATGCATCACTACTTCAGCCGATCAATAGCACCCGGAAGTGTAACTGTAGAGTGAGTGCTAATTGCCCTTTAAACGGTAACTGCCTCTCTAAGAACATCGTTTATGCTTGTGTAGTTAAAACAAATTCCTCTAATAGTACATATATAGGCTCTACATCTAACACTTTTAAGACTAGGTTTAATTCTCATATCTCTAATTTTAAACATGTTAAGTTTAAGAATTCTACTTCTTTAGCACACCATATCTGGGATCTTAAGGGGACTAATATACCATATAGCCTTAATTGGCGAATAGTAGCACGCTCTAATAACCTTTCAACACATACTAAATTTTGTATTCTCTGTATCCTTGAGACCCACTCTATAATTTTCTCTAGGGAAACCTTACTTAATAGAAAGTCTGAGATATTCTCTTCTTGCCCCCACGCCATTTCAAATTCTTACTTTTATTATAAACCTAAAGGTTCTAGTAGTGTAAGTTGTATCCATTAGCTGCAATATTCCCTTATCTTTTTAGTTTAGGTTCTTTTTGTTTACCACCATCATTATCATTATTTTTATTATTATTGATTTTTAACAGCTTTTCATTCTAGTTTCCATAGTCCTTTGGCTACCATACTATATCTATATTATATGTTCACTATTAACACCTTATGAGTTTATATCTGATTATATATTTTATTTTATATTATTTTATTTTATTTTATTTGGATTCTTCTTTGGATAATTAACCTCCCCCCCCCCCCCACCACAAACACACACACTTGTCATTCGCCCCTTCAAATATACTATAATTATATTCAATTCCATTTTATGCTCCTTTCTATTGTATAATACAGTATATTGATTATGATTTTATGCTCCTTCGTATCCTCCACACATTTCTTTTTTTCTGTCCCCATTGGCCTACCATAATTCTACTTAAGTCCGTTTATTAGATAACGTTATTCAACTGATAGTAGAATATTTCATTCTTTTCCACATATTTTTATAGTGATATCTTAAACTTTGGAGTCTTTGATTACTTAAACCATAGCTAATGTTGTATTGACTTATTATGTATTGTAAATAGGGCGGTGGATTGGCAGTATCGGTAGAGGGTCAGACGCCATGCTTTCCAGCATAGTTACGTCCCTTTATGATCTGAGTTCAAATCCCGCCGAGGTTGACTTTGCCTTTCATCCTTACGGGGTCGATAAAATAAAGTACCAGTAATGCACTGGGTAATTGCTGGCCTTGTGCCAAAAGTAGAAACAATTATGTATTGTAAATACTTTCAATATTAATTAATTTAATAGGGTTTTCTAGTCATTTATCCGGGTTTGTTTCCTAAATTTTTTACTTAACTGCATGTGAGACCTAAGTAAATACTTTTGTTTTTGTTTTTCGATTTCCGGTGATTTTATTTATATATTTATACTACCGTGCGTAGTTTTCTATCTGGTTCTTATTCACTTATTTACAAATGTCTGTCCCCAACCATGTAATTATGTATATTATACTATGTTCAATATTTTATACTGAAATTTTTATATCATTCCACTCTTTGTAAACGTACTACTGATCTTTGTTATTTACCGATTATTAAATGTACCATTATGTTATATTAAATTTTGTAAATTCTGTAATATGCTTATATTTTTATAGTTTTTGTAATGTTTGGATAATATTTATTTGCACCAATTGTGGAGAAATGTGACCTCCGTCTGTTTACTTGCAATGGTTTTGATATTTTTCTCACATAATTTTTCCAACATAATTTAGTTCTGTACGGTGTTTTTTCTCACCCGGTCTGTGGCTCTATATGATTTGTTGGGTTGTATGCCATTATATTATGGTATTGTTATTATAGTGTTATTGTGGCATTTATATTGTTTGAGCAAATTGACCGGAGATTATCTGTTATATAATTATGTAATTATATAGTTTATTATTATATATTGTGTGTTTGCTTTTGGTCATTTCTTCTTCATTGTATACTGTAAATGGTATGTGTATTATATTTTTATTTTCATTGTTGTTTTCATTTTTGTTTTCATTTTTGTTCTTGTTGTTCTGATTATTCTTATTTATATTTAAACTCTCAATGGGGGTTAGTTTGTGCTTGTATTGATGGAGATGTGTATTGATATATATGTATATATGTGTACATATGTATATATATATATATATATATGTATATTGGGCCTTTTGATATTATTATTGTTGTTGTCATTATCAATTATATTATTTTATATTATATTATATTATATATAGTACAATAGTTCCCGCTCTGTATCACCACCTTTGTTTAGCTTTGGTTTTTGCATTTGACTATATTTGTAATACGGTTCAAAATGTTGTTCACTTCCTTGGCAATTTTTACTTGATAATTTTAACTATATATATATATATAGTTAAATCTTAGACAGGAACAAACACAGAGAGGCAGTATAAATATGAGTTTATTAGGTTCACGCTTGTGAGAGTGTGAGGGGTTGGTGTTTCGGGCATAATCCCTTCATCAGGAGAAAAGTGGGTAGGAAGAGAGTTCGGAGGTTGCGTGGGGGAGTGGTGCAAAGACATTTAGAAAAAGTGTGTGAGGGGGGGGATGAGAAACGGAAGAAAAAACGATTTTCGAGATACAAATGAAAATAAAAATAAACATAAAAATAAACAAGTGGTGGAAAGTTGTGAGGCGTGTAGGGGTGGTGGCGGGTAGAGTTGGGAGAGGGAGACAGGGGGTCCGAGTGGGGAGGGCTGTAGGTGGTTTTTATGTATGTGTGTAGGTGTACGTGTGTGTGTGTGCGTGTGTATGTCAATGTGAGAGTTGGGGAAAGAACGAGGTTCCATGTTCAGGAAAAAGGGGAACCGGTGTGGATGGAGAGGGGTCAGAGGGGTGGGGGAGGGGCGTGTGGATTCTGGAGTCTGAGTGTGTGTATATGTGGGTGTACGCACGTGTGTGTTTGTGTTTGTACGTGGTGTGGATGTAGGTGGCGTGGTTCGAAAAAATGTGATGTTTGTTCGTGGTTATGTTCCTAATCAAGTTCCGTGGAGTGTGCGATAGGATGTTGGATATTTCTCATGTTATGGAGTGGATAGCTGGAACGATGACCGGTGGTGTGGAATCCATTAGTGCTGGTGGTCAGAGGTGGAGAAATGTGGGGTGCGCGCGCAACAGGAAATGGTCACAGGGTAAAGGCAGGGTGAAAATATAGCAGTAGAGGAAGATGACAGGTGAAGAATGGTCTGTGTGTGGTGTGGACTGTGTGTCTGTGTGTGCAAGAAGTGCGGTGGACAGGGTAGAGGATGGGTAGGTGTGAAAGGTGGAGGGGGGAGGTGGTGATGTAGGGGATGGGGTGTATATTAGTGTAGGTGTTAGTGGGATGTGTGTGTGTAAAGAGGTGTTTGTGGGGCGGGGAGAGGGAGAGGGAGAGAAAAAGGTGTTGGGGACGGAGCATGGAGTGTAGTGTACTGGTGTGTATGTGGGCGTATTTGAATGCGTGTGTGGTAGAGGGGGTGTTAGTATTACTGGTGGTGGGGAAATGGTTGAATGCGTGTGTGTTAGTGGGGGTTAGTGGTGGTTGGGTGTATGGAGTGGGTCCTGTACATAGGTGTGGATTGGTGTTTGGGTGTGGTGGGTGGGTGCACGGATGTCGGGGAAGGGTGGGGATGTTAGTATTGTCAGTTAGGGGAGGACCGGGGGTTGGTGTGGTGGTGTTAGTATTATTAGTTTTGGGGTGGACACAGGGGTGGCGCGGTTTAATGTATGAGTGTGTTAGTGGTGTTAGTGTGGGATGTGTGGTGGGGAAAGGAAGGTTAACGGAATATGGGTGGGGAGTTCAGGCCGGGGGTGTGTGGGTCTGTAGGGTGAAGATGTTGTGTTGTTCGACCGTGAGGCGGGTGGCGGGTGTTCCATGGCATTGGAGTAGGCCACAGACTATGAGGTGGTGGGTGGAATGTCCAGGGGAGCCAAAGTGGCGGGTGATGGTTGAACTCCCGCCGAGACGAATATCATGGAGGTGTGCAGTGAAACGCTCCGCCAGACGACGTCCTCTCTGTCCGACGTAGGTTGCGCTGCACTCCGTGCAGCGAAGTCCATATACTAGGTTGGAGGAGGTGCAGCGTAAAGCGTGCTGGACAGAGAGAGAGAGTGGCCGTTGAGATCTTGGAAGGTGGTGGTGTTGGTGATGTGGGGGCAGGTGTGGCAGCGAGGCTTGGAGCAGGGAAGGGAACAGGGGTTTGGGCAGAATAGCGTGGATTGGGGGGTAGGGAGCTGCAGACGAGGAGGGTGTGGATATTATGCGCGCGTTTGAAGGAGGGGAGGGTGGGGAGGGAATATGGGGGCGTGGAGGGGTCGGACTGGAGGCGTCTGAAGAGGTGGAGGATGGTGCGGTGGAGGGGTAGAGTGGTGGGTGTTAGGTGATGGGAAGGGGAGACGGTGGGTGGGTGTGCGGCGGTGTTTTGTGAGAGTGTAGCGGTGGATAGCACGGGCGTGAGTAAGGGCAGTGTGGACGATGGAGGGGGGCGGGGTGTAACCTCTCCGGATGAAATGGCTGACTAAGAGAAGGGTCTGGGACTCAAATTCAGCATCTCGGCTGCAGAGGCGGCGGATCCGAGGGAGTTGGGTGTAGGGAATGGAGTGTTTTGTGTGTGTGGGTGGGAGGAGGTGGACTCGAGGTACGAGTGGGAGGAGGGAGATGGGATTGAATAAGGTTGAGGAGACGAGGGAGCGGTTGGAGGGGTCGATGGCGAAGGAGATGTCTAGGAAGTGGATGTCGGCGCTGGAGATAGAGGTGGTGAAATGGAGGGAGGGGTGGAAGAAGCAGAACAGGAGAGAAACAGTCAAGCTGTTCTCTGGTGAGGGTCGTGGCTCCGATATAGTGGTCGATGTAACAACCGTACAGTTCGGGCGTGGGGCCGGTGTACTGGGCAAATATTTGAGACTCAACATGGCCAACGAAAAAGTTGGCATAATTTGGGTCCATTCTTGTGCCCATGGCTACCCCCGTGATCTGTTGGTAAAACTCACCCGAGAAGGAGAAGCAGTTGAGAGTGAGGACCAGCTCGGCGAGGCGAAGGAGGGTCGGGTGGAGGGGATGGGGGAGGAGCGAAGGGCACGTAGGCCGTCGGCATGGGGGATGACAGTATAGAAAGACTTGATATCTAGGGTGAAGAGGAGGGAGTGTGGGCCGGGTCGGAAAGTGAGGGAGTCGAACAGACGAAGGGCGTGGTTGGTGTCGGAGATGTGAGAGGGGAGGGTGGGGACGAGGGGGGCGAGGATGAAGTCAAGAAAGACGGAGATGAGTTCGGTGGCGCAGTTGCAAGCGGAAACGATGGGGCGGCCGTGGTTGTCGGGTCTGTGGACTTTGGGGTGGAAGTAGATAGGTGGAGTGCGGGGGGGGGGGGTGCGGACGATGAGGTGATATATACATATATATATATATACATATGTATATATAATGCATCTAATTCTAAGCATATATAGTAGGCCTCCAGGACTAAACTCAGAAAATAGAATATTAGATTTTACGAATGTCCTTCGAAAAGGCATTAAGCGCATAAAAATGGAAACATTTTTAATGCATAAATACTTGTCTTCGGTAACAGATCTAATTATTTTCTACTGATTAGTTTTTTCATCTTGATCAGACAGCAGGAAATCGAATACGTCTTTTTAGCTTTCATTTCACCAATTCCTTTCTAATACTTCAACATTTCCACCACAATCAAACGCATAAATGTATACACGCGCACACACAGACACACACAGACACACACACAGACACACACACATACACACACACACACACACACACACACACACACACACACACACACACACACACACACACACACACACACACACACACACACACACACACATATATGTATATATATATATACACATATATAAATATACATATATATATATATATAAACATGAATATGCAAATAAAATGCTACAATCATACTCAAACACACTCATATTTACATCACATACACACAATTATACATAATATGCTCACATAAACATATGAGGATAAACATACGAACGCTCTCACATGTTAACGCACACAAATATTTACATATATAAGTATAGCTTCATATATGCACATATGAATCTACACACATACACCGATTCCCACATTCACGTAAACGTGTTCATATTAAGATCAATGAATCTGTCAAATTTAATAACTATTTTTAGCAATATTACACATTATCAGATCGTAGTTATAGTTATAGTCAATGGGCGGGTGAGTGATGATGTGGACGAGACATAGATTGTAATGTTATTTTCTGGAGATATTGGCAAAAATAATGATTTAATTACTTTAAAAACTAACATAATTATATAGAAAATAAATTCAAACAAATTATATTAGCGGGAGGACGTGGGCAACGAACGGTCGCAGCTAATGCTAGTATAACACGCCCGCAGTGCTACGCTTAGTAGGAAGGTAATGTGAATGTGCGGTTTCTTCCAATGTTAGGGCTGCACTACCTGCAATGCTACGCTTAACAGAAGGGCGGGAAGGATGTAGAGTGTCCGCCATTACTAGCACAACACTGCCCGTACTGCTACGTATAGCAACAAACGGGGAGAACTAACTCTGCATCACCATTCTAAATTGCTTCTCTTTGTGAGAGTGTATTTGTGTTTGAACTTTTTAGGCCGTTTAACATTTCTAACTATATAAACCAGCACGTCTACCACACAACCACTTTTACAGACAGTTCTATTAAAAAATAAAATAAATAAAGTGACATTGTAAATATATATCTTTCCATCCCTTAGACCTCTTCGGTTTCATACCGAGATTGATTGGTTTTGAAACATTTGTCAGAAACTAATTTTAGACTTCTTGGAATGATTTATTTTGATTTTTTTCCATACACGAGTATAGAAAGACTACAACCAATACCAGGTTTGCTTAATTATTCATGAGATGTTAGTTTATATAACTAATGATTCAACTGAAGTTATAGTGTTGCAAAATATAAATATTTTGGGAATGTTTTATTGTACACAAATACTTTTGAATTCAAATGAGTTTGGTTTTCATGCAGCATTGGGGACGTACGTAACAACAGCTGCTGTGTCCTTTAGTCCATGGGCCAACATTTTAAATCGCATAGTTTTTGATCTGATATTTTCCAATAAGTGGTATACTCTAAAATGCAAGATTAAATCTAAAATTTAAGATTAACGCAAACGCGGAAATCTGACGTATATTCAACTTAGATAATGCACTCAACTCTGATTATTTCATCTTCCATTTACTCGACCTTTAAAAACTGGTTTTCTTACTGTATGACATATGTATAATCTGTTGTATATATTGTGAGCATATTTAATATATGACTGTGTATGTTCGTTGCCTGTAGATGGATTGCACTCGTTCACTGCGACATCAACTACTGATTCATTTCTCATCTACTGTTACATATTACTGCTTCTTAATGCTTTCATACCCCGCATTCATTCCACACTTTATTCTTTGTAAGTTCCCATTCATATTCCGCTTTCTATTTTCCTTCCATCCAACTTATTCCACTGCCTGTGGCTGACTGGTTAACATAAAAATAGAGCAATATCCTGTACTAATGAGTTTTAATCTGTTGTATTTTAACAGAAAACCGTGTTTGAGAATCAATTTCGATTGACATCTAAGACATAATTAAATTCCTATATCATAAACAGATCTCTCGTTTGATGTAGTGCTTCTTAAACATTATCATGTTTATCCTACGCTTTTCCAAATCTTTAAGCCAATTTCCCTTTAAATATGATACGTAAAACGTTGTCAAATTATTGTGAAACACGAATACCTTTATATTAATTTAATGGAAGTCCTGTATATACCACAATATATTACATAACACAAACCTTAAAATAATTTAAGATTAGGAGTCTCCAATATAATTCAGTGTTTTACATAATATTAACACAATTAATTACGTAACGTTGAAAGTCGTATATTAATTAGAAATTAGCATTTTGATATTAGTGACAAGGAAACTTCCTTTTACTTAAAAAAAATTTCCCTGCTGAAATAACCAAATATTCCCCTGGAGTTCATACATTTCGCTCCGGATGTAAAATGACCCCCTTTATTAAGAATTGCTGGGCTAGAAAAATGGCAAGGATATGTCAAGCGCAATGCCTGGAATGTAACACATTGGAAACATAAGTCTCAATTGTATGCAACGCGAGATTGCTGCATTCATTTTGTAATTTCTTTCTCTCTTTCTCTCTCTCTCTCTCTCACCATCACCCTCTCTCTCACTATATATATATATATATATATATATATATATATATATATGTATGTGTGTGTGTGTTTCTATATAGACTCATGTGCACTCACACACGAACCCAAACACACACATACATATATAATTACATACATATATGTATGTGTGTGTGTGTATATATATATATATATATATATATATATATATATATATATATAATATTAAAGATACTATATATAGCTATGTATATATTATACTATAAACAACTATAAACAGGGAAGGTCAGTAATTTATTACTACCAGTAAGATAAATATCTCAATGTAAGCAGCACAGTTGTTTTACAGAGCAGTAATATTGAATTCACAAGAATCAAATTAATTTGAATTATTGTACAAACATTGTATAATATATTATATGTCGCATCAATTCTACACTGTTACTCAACATCAATATATATATATGTATCTGTATGCTTCTTCGGTTGACTGTGAGGTCAACTATTGTGTGCACAAACATTAGAAATGCTCCAATGACACCAGGCCTATGTTTGGAAGAAACAATTGTCAGCGAATAAATATTTAAACATAACTTTGATTCTTGTGAATTCAATATATATATACATATATATATATATATATATATATATATATATATATATATATATATATATATATATATATATTTATTAAAATAACAGATTAAAGTTTAAGCAAAGAATCGCGGCTTTCACTCTTAACGGGACCTTCTGAAACTGAAAGAGTTTCAGCAGATCCCGTTAAGCAGCGATTCTTGTCTTAAACTTTAATCTATTTTTTTGATAAATATTTGCTCTACGGTTCTTGTATATATATTTGATATATAATTATCCTTATCGATAAAATATCCAGTTCTGCGTTGACAGATTGACTTTGTTAGTTTCAGAAGATCCCGTGAAGGGTGAAAGCAGCGATTCTATGCTTAAACTTTAATCTGTTATTTTAATAAATATATATATATATATATATATATATATATATATATATATATATATATATATATATATATATATATATATATATATATATGTATATATATATATATATATATAAAACATTAAAGTTTAAGCAAAGAATCGCTGCTTTCACCCTTAACGGGCTCTTCTGAAACTCAGAAGATCCCGTTATGGGTCATTTTAATAAATATTTGCTCTACGGTTTTTTCTATATATTTATATATATATATTATCCTTATCGAGCCCTCTACGGGTTTTCGTCTTTACATCTATCATTGGATTGGCAGCCACGGCAGAGGGTCGGACGCCATACTTTGCAGCACAGTTACATCCCCTTACGGACTGAGTTCAAATACCGTCGAGGTTAACTTTGCCTTTCATCGTTACGGGTCGTTAAAATAAAGTACCAGTAATGTACTGGGTAATTGCTGGCCTTGTGCCAAATGTAGAAACAATTATTATATATATATATATATATATATATATATATATATAAATATATATATATATATATATATATATATTTATCTGATGAAAGCGCACCATAATCTGCTTTGGTGGCCCTTGAAATATGTATAATGAACCAAATATGGTTTTATAAATATAGTTTCCATTTGTTAATATATTGTATATATATATATATATATATATATATATATATATATATATACAGAGAGAGAGAGGGTGTCTTCAGTACAGATTCATTCCTGAATATTCTAAACAAATTACATTAGAAAGCTCTGAGCTCTGGTAGAAAACTGTTGATCAACGTCTCGCCGTTACGACGCACTGAACTGACGAATCTCGCAACAACTTATATTTTTAAGTGGAATTCATAAATACAGAGACATGTCTACGTCCACCAATTGGAAACTACGAACGTAATATAGATTAATATAACTAGAACCGAGCACAGTATTATACACTATTATGATATGATTACTAAAAATCTGACAGACATATTAACAATATTAGTCACCCCGTGAACAAACATAATTACACATGCCTCGGGATAAAAAAGAAAAAGTAAAAAGTATCTCAAAACAAGTGATACAACATACTCTATATTAATGAAAGCAACACCACGAACAACAGCAACAGTCATAATATGAACTATGTTGAAGAAATTATCAGTATCATAAAATCAATCACAATCTAAATTACAGTGGTAATAATTACAAAAACTACTACTACTACTACTACTACTACTACTACTACTACTACTACTACTA
The DNA here is from genome assembly GCA_964016885.1 of Eledone cirrhosa. Classification (NCBI taxonomy): domain Eukaryota; kingdom Metazoa; phylum Mollusca; class Cephalopoda; order Octopoda; family Eledonidae; genus Eledone; species Eledone cirrhosa. The sequence goes on from OZ024742.1 coordinate 329,419,772, forward strand.
CTACTACTACTACTACTACTACTACTACTACTACTACTACTACAGCTGCTGCTACTGCTAATACAAATAATTGTTTCATTTAATGGCCAAAAGAATGCAGCCAGAAGATCTTCATTATAGACTCCGTCGATAGCCGGATCCATCCAATACCCGACAACAGATTTTCGACATATTTCCACAATTCAGCATTGAAAATTCCAGATACCAGGCGTCCAGTCTTAGTTTCTATTTGACCCCGAAATGCATCTCAGTCAAAAAGACGAGCTGCGGAAAGACCTGTCTCACAAACGGCGACCACACCTGTTCACCGTTTAGCTAAAAGATAAGGAGATGCGGCAGTCTCAGGGTATGTTTGCGCATCATTAGCCTCGGCCTGAATAGCCCTCCACACAGAGGGTACTGGCTGCAGATGGACCCCCTCCCCAATTGAACCTGTCCCTTCAACATGTGGTTGAAGAAGAGCCGTTCCAATTTGGCTACCCTGTTCGTAAGCTCGTCATAATTGTTATCTACTGGAGGACGAGTCCGAGCAACATTACCAGTCCATTCCTCCAGCGCCCTATGACGCTGTTGAACAGTATAGACATATAATATAGTCCGATTTACAGGGATCCTCCAAGTGTTTTATGGCAAGGGCCTCGGTTTTGAAAGGCACTCGAGATCGGGCCGAACTGAAATGAACTGAAATGTATCCATACAATTAGCCTCCTTTGAATTGTTGCTATTGCTTCGGCCTTGATGTTTACGTTGGCCCTGGATTTTTTACTTTTTTAATTTATATTCCATGCCTGGGTCAAATGTTCTTTTTTTGTCTGAAATATTCACATGAATGAATGGTCTTGATTTTGCAAAGGTAGCTGCGAATGTACTGATGTTGTTCGTTCTGTTGTTGTACGTCACAGTGTCGTTGCTGTAGCCTGTTCTTGTTGTTTTGTTCGTCTTGTTTCCATCGTCCTTCCTCTCATTGAACATGTTGTTGCTGTTACTGTTGTTGTTGATCTTGAATTTGTTGTTCATCATGGTGTTAACATTTGGGTTGTCGCTGTCGTCTGTGTTAGGTCTAATCTTGTTTTTCATTTCAGTTTTTTCAGATGTTGTTGTGGTGGCGGTGGTAGTGGTGTTGGTGATGGTGGTGGTGGTGGTGGTGGTTATGTTGCCATATGTTTTGGCCGCGCGTACTGTTGTTTTGGGGAGAGCAGCGGCTTTCACAGTGATAAAAAAATGGCGTAACCTGGAAGTCCGCTTAGTTTGCGTGAGTTAAAATTTGGTTGCTGCTGCTGCAGTCAATAATTTCAGAATTTCGGCTGTACCACTCTACTGACTCCCCCCCCCCCTCATTCAATATATCTGATGCAACATCCTTGTCCGCCATCTTAATGTTCACTGAGGACACCAGGTAGTGTTAAACTATCCAGCTCACGCCGATAATGGTTGGCTTAAACTCAAAATAATAGCAAAATTCCAATGCAAATTGTTGAGTAACTGAGAAAATAGGACAAACTTACATGAGCGATATGAAACACGTCTTGAAAGACTGAACAACATAGACGCTACTACTATTACCACTACTACTACTACTACTACTATGACTACTACTACTACTACTACTACTACTACTACTACTACTACTACTACTACTACTACTACTACTACTGCTACTACAGGAAATAAAAATGATAATAAAACAATATAATAATAATGAGAATAATAATAATAGATGCCACTGAAATGCGATACGTTGTGGCGATGAACACGATTTCCTATTATGAATTGACATGCTTTTAATTTCCATCAGAACTCGAGATGAATATGAATTTCTGTGTGTATTAGTGTGTTTACATCTTTTTTTTTATATAAACGTATGTCTATGTGCTTCTAAGGTTATGTTTTGTATATATATATATATATATATATATGTATATACTTTTGTGTGTGTGTATGTATATATGCATATCTACATAAATATGCGTATACATATAGATATGTACGAGTCTATATATGTATATGTGTGTGTGTGGGGGGGGGGGGGACTGCATGCGAGAAAGGGACAACGAGTGTGTATGTGTGCACGCATGTTTGTGTATATAGGTTACTCTACTGCGTGACTATCAGTTGATTCCGTAAGATTATAAAATATTCAGATAAACAAACATGAATCCAGCCACTATCTTAATCACTTACAATGGACCACCATCCCCCAACCAGCACAAGCACTACCATCACCACCACCATCACCACCAAGAATAGCAACAACAATAAAAGCAAAAATAAAAAAAACAAGTTACGTCTCAAACAGAACTGTCCTCATAGTATGCAACAATAACAACTGCAGCAGTAGCAATCATACCATCAATAACCATGTTGCTATCGTCACTGATTAAATGTCGATTATAATGTGACTTAAATATATAGTGGAGGTAAAGAAACAATTATTGAAATAGAAAGATAATATAACTTATACAGATAAAATAATGAAATATAGTCACATCCATATTCCTCAGTTCCTACACGCATAGATATACATCCTAACTTCAGCAACATCAATATTAAGAATAACATAAACGGCTACTACACCAAGTATATAATGCCGAAACAAAATAAACACCGAGCAAATAATGAAAGCGGTCAATAAACATGATAGGACGAGACGTGCCTCGATTCGGTTATTTGTTAGTTCAGCCATTTTAACTTCACAGCTGGACCCAGCCAATCGCGCTATGCATCTTCTATTGCAATAACATGCACACGTTTTAGGTTATAGATAATTCCTCGGTAGTGAGGGCTAGATTCTGCATGCTCCTCTACTGCCAACCCCGCACATTCACATAGACACATGCGTGTATATATATATATATATATATGTATATATATATATATATATATATATATATATATACATATATATATATATATATATATATATATATATATATATATATATATATATATATATATATATATATATATATATATATATATATATTTATATATGTGCGTGTGTGAGTGAGTGCGCGCGCGCGCGCGCGTGTGTGTATGCTACTGTGCGTGTGTGTGTATGTGTCATTGTCTGTATGTATAGATATGAATGTGTATATACATATATACACATGTGTTTATATATATATATACGCACACATAAATCTCTCTTTCTCGCTCTCTCTCTCTATTTCTCATTCTCTCTCTCTCTCTCTCGCTCTCTCTCTCTCTGTATATATATATATATATATATATATATATATATATATATATATATATATGTATATATATATGTGTGTGCGTGTTTGTGTGTGTGATGTGGATGTGTGTGATACATACGTGTATGTGTGTATTTTTGCGCTGTAGACGAAGAAGGAAATTCACATTTTTCCCTTGTGTTATTTTACAATTATTATGATTGTATTTCATTTATTTGCTTCATTTATTTGTTGAGTATATATATATTTTTTATATTTTAAAATATTATCTTGGAATGTTTACCTGTTTACAATCTTGTTGACTGGCATTTATGTACAAAACACAACACTGATATCATATTAGAACTGACAATACAAGACAGCGACATGTTTCTTTTAATTTACATATAACACTCAATACTTGCATGCTCCATATGACAATTTTCCCTCTCTGTCTCACTGTTTACATACATACACACACCACACACACACACACACACACACAAACACACACATATGTATATATATATATATAATATAAGTAACATAGTTCAAGGAAACAGCGAAGCAAAGGTACAAACATTCTTATTTATGCCATGCTTTATATGATAGGGGGGAAAGCAATACCCCCCCCCCTAGAACATGTGTACATGTATAAAGAAAATGATATACATGTAACTGTTTAAGGTCCGTGACCTGAACAATCTGGTACGTTTAATTTGTGACTTAACAATATATGCAACGAATTTATCTGCCCTAGGTGTGGGCAAGATACTCACCAAGAAATAGAAAGAAAACCGAAGGAAGATGTAAAACTCAAATAATAACAATGATAATAATAACAATACAAATCATAATAATAATAGTAATATTTGCTCTTTATCACATCCTAATAGCCATCCTTGTATTTTTCATATTTGCACATTGAAGAACTGTCCGCACATTCCATATACAAATGTAGAAAAACATAAGAGAATAAAACAACTCCAAGCACGCGTGTGACGCGTGTATTACATGTTTTCACATAATCTCTGACAGATATCTAAGAATGCATTGTGCATTCGTTTCTTCATTCTATTTACTAATTACATCATTTAGCAATTCACAACGCTAGACTTGGCAGGCATCCATCTATGTCCACTATATTGTTTATCAGCGACCACGGAGCAGGTTTCAGGTGTGTGTGTTTGTGGACTGATAAAAAGAAGAGTGCGCAAATATATGTAGACACGATATATTTCTTTATATACACATACCCACGCACACACCGACATATATATATATGGCAACTTAAGCATGATAAAGTTGGATATTCCATGGTTTGGAATATAGTCTCAAAAGGGATTCCTTTTAATTCCTCTTCTGAGACTTGTGACCTCTGCGCGCAGGAGATATTATTTATATTAAAATCTAAAAATTCCTTTAATTTACGAACCAATTTATTCAGCTGTTGCAGACATAGATTGAACTCAACATTTAAATATAAATATAAATTTAAAATGTAGTATAAAATGTAGTATATTTACTTAAGGTATTTGACTATTTGTGATACTTGGCGATAAATCTTTCGATTCCTTAAATTTTTTTAAAAACCTTTCCGCATGAATATATAATTAATGAGATTAAATAAACTACCCTAAAATTGGCGTTGTTCCCAATCTTTTGAATACATTTTTAAGCTGGATAAACTTCTATAATAAATATAAGAGCATTTGTAGAATAAGTTTTGAATGATTTCTGATAAATAAGGCTTGGTGAGCAATTTTGGTCTTGTTTGCTTTTGACTCTGATTCTATGACCGATATGCGTGGCATACTATGTTCTCTTGCGTCCCTAGATACTCTGTGGAGTGACGAAGATATTCTTGGCGTTTTTAATTTTAATATTGATATCTGTTGTCTACTCTATGCTTGATCGATGATTATTTTAGATGTTGATGTATATCTTATATGTTTTGTGTCTATATATATGTATATATGTATGTAAATGTATGTAGGGTGGAATCTTTTCTAACGCATTGAAGTTTTTCTTTTCTGACACATTGATGTTTTTCATGAAATATAAGAATCAGTGCAGCGTATCACCTAGGTTCACATGTGCGTCTATATTTATCAACTTTAATTTGAGATAACCTTCTCTTTTCTCATTTTTCACGAGAATGCATATATACTTGTTTGAAGTTTTGTCTCAGATTTTGCTTATAGACCTAAGAATTTTTAAACTGAGCATGTGGTCATTTTTTTTTTACACATTATAGATATGTGTCTCATTCATGAATACTGATATTTACATTATAATGCCTAATTCATAAAAATTGATAATTCAAATGGATGAGACATAATATATTTTTAATATATTTTAAACATATCATCTTTCTTTCTTTTTCTTCTATACACTAATCTAACTGTATCCCTTCCCTTAACCTCTCCAAGATATACGATGATCATCTGTCAAAAAGCAGCCTACTATGTTTTTTTGTTTTTTTCACCATCAATGTATTTCTCTCTATCCTTGTCTCTCTATCTCGCTCCGTTGTTTTTCTTTACATACATCTCTTTCTCTTTCTCTTTACATACATCTCTTCATCTTCTTCTTTTTTATTTACATACATCTCTTCATCTTCTTCTTCTCATCTTCGTTTTCTTTCTATATAACTATCATAACAGTTTCACTACCAAATCAACTTTTTAAAAGGAAGTTGCATTATTGCAAGGTATGTCACTAATTATTTATAAAACAGCTTATGTATTGTATTTTGTCTGAGGAAGGCATAACATATTTTTAATATGATATCCCAGAAATATATATAACGAAATAAATATGGTTTTATAAATATAGTTTCCATTTGTTTAATATCGTAAACCTACTCCAGAAACTGTTGAGTGCTTTTATATCAGTTATAAAATATTTACTCGTTGTAACCCAACAATCTTAAATAAAACTTTTGCATATATATATATACATATATATGGGGTGGGGGAGCGTGTGCGTGTGTGTGTGTGTGTGTGTGTGTGAAAGTGTGTGTGTATGTATATGCGTGGATTGGCAGTATCAGTAGAGGTTCGGACGCCATGCTGTGCAGCAAGAATTACGGCCCTTTATGGTGTGAGTTCAAATCCCGCCGAAGTTAACGTTGCCTTTCATCCTTACAGGGTCGATGAAATAAAGTACCAGTAATACACTGGAATAATTGCTGGCATTGTGCCAAAAGTAGAAATAATTACTATTATTATAATAGAAGGGCGAACAATTTGTTTCTACGTTTGGCACAAGGCCAGCAATTACCTCAGTGCATTACTTGTACTAAATTATATCGACCCGGTAAGGATCAAAGGTGAAGTTAACTTCGGTGGAATTTGAACTCAGACCGTAAAGAGCCGTAACTCTATGCTGCAAAGTATAATTGAATAACATCACCTACATTGCTTTCTTTAAGTATTGAACACTAAGCGGAATGTTTGTGTTTGTGCGTGTCTGTCTGCCTGCCTCTCTGTCAGTATATATATATATATATATATATATATATATATATATATATATATATATATATGTGTGTGTGTGTGTGTGTAAGTGTGTGTATATATATATATATATATATAAGTGTGTATATATATATATATTTATATATTCATATATATAATTTATGTGTGTTCATACATAATATAGCGAATTATTTTATTTATGCCTCTCTATTCTGCTATTATTGGAATATTTGGTCGGACTATAGACCCAACGTGTTCATGTTTATTGAAGCGAAACCCATACTAAAACATAATCAGAAATATTTTAAATTTGCGGAAACATCTAATGAACCACTCTCCCTGTAAACGGCTTTTAAAATATACTGACCCTTGAGAGATATGTTCTTGCATTGAAACATGCATGACCGTAGGGACACGTATCTGTTTACACACCTCTATATATTAAAATGATATATATATATATATATATATATGTATGCACTTGTCAGTACAAATATACATTATAGACACATCTCGCATTATAGATATCGTCATGTCTTTAATAATCTTTCAAATACAACTACAGATAATTCAAAACAATCGGACACATAATGTAAAGCAATGTTTTTAACTTATACACAGTCTGTACACAGATGAAAACACACATATACTCACTTAGTACAATAAACTTCACCACACCACTCTACAAATACACCACATTGATATATATGTGTGTGTGTATATATATATATATATATATTTATTAAAATACAAGATTAAAGTTTAAGCAAAGAATCGGTGCTTTCACCGTTAACGGGATCTTCTGAAACTATGAAAGTCAATCTGTGAACGCAGAAGTGAATATTTCAAAAACTGTTTGCCAGTGAACGTTTCCACGAACCAAAGTATCGTCTTCCTGTCTTCCTCCGGTTGCAACGTTTTTTGAAATATCCAGTTCTGCGTTTACAGATTGACCTTGTTAGTTTCAGAAGATCCCGTTAAGGGTGAAAGCAGCGATTATTTGCTTAAACTTTAATTTGTTATTTTAATAAATATTTGCTCCACGGTTCTTATGTATTTGATATATATTTATCCTTATCGAGCCCTCTTTGGAATTTAGTCTTCAAATTTACTATTATTACTATATATATATATATATATATATATATATATATATATATATATATATATATATGAGAAAGTATGACCCCGACGGCAGAGCTCAACCCGTTTCGACGGCTATTTCTGGACTAACATTAGTCCAGAAAATGCCGTCGAAACGGCTTGAGTTCGGCCGTCGGGGGTCATACTTTCTCCTATTACCCACTCTACTACCCTAAGTATTGAGTACTCTGGTGCGTTATGGTCCATCTGGTTCCTTACCACAACTCCTTCCTTATATATATATGTATATATATATATATATATATATATATATATATATATATATATATATATATATATATATATATATATAATTGGTTATGCACGAGTGCATTAATGTTTTCCAGGAGACAGTGTTATGTACCGTGTAGTGGAATGTCAGCTTATAACAGAGTGGTGTTCAACGAAATGCAGAAAAAAGGTGTATATTCCAGTTTAGCTATATTCCGGGGCGTGTATAAAGAATTAAAAAGAACAGAATGATGCAGTAAAAGTGATTTATTCGGTTCTTACGTACGTTTCAATAGACATCTATTTGCCTAGATCTCGCTACATCTATAATATTATATATTTAGTAGAGCATTCGATATCCAATGCACAATCGATCCCATATCTGATGATATGGGATCGATTGTGCATTGGATATCGAATGCTCTACTAAATATATAATATTATAGATGTAGCGAGATCTAGGCAAATAGATGTCTATTGAAACGTACGTAAGAACCGAATAAATCTCTTTTACTGCATCATTGTGTTCTTTTTAATTCTTTATATATATATATATATATATATATATATATATATATATATAAAACAATCAAAGAAGATGTGGTAAGATACCAGATGGACTATAATGCACCTGAGCATACGATACCTAGGGTAGTAGAGTGGGTAATATATATATATATACATATATGTATATACATACATACATATATATAATGTAGAAAGTCATATATATAATAGGAATAAACAATGCAATATCGACGGTAAGTTGAAGGCAACGAAAACAATAGTTACCTGGTAAACTTGGAACGATTAGAGAAACAAATGTTCTCTTCTCTCTGAAATTAGATTTTGATTTATATTTCATAAAACTCTTTCAAACGTTGTTTGATGTTACCTTAACTATTAATGAGAAGCTGGAGGATGAGGTCACTCCTTCACCTGCCATCCACCCACGTAGTCTATGGTGTCCGGTGATCCATTTCCTTATTCATTGGACAAGCAGAACGCCGTTTGGTGGGCCTTTTTGATGAACATATGAGACATATAACTTGGTATGCATAGCCCCACAGTTTATCATTTCGATTCCCGGGCCACTCCTCCCTACATGTCTCAGGCCTTGGTGTCATTTTACATCACGGATCACAGCTCATACGTACCAGGATTTGAAGAGTCTCATACTCGGGCTTTGGGACCAATTTCCACAAAGGACTCAACTCCCCTCCCTAATATATTTTTATTTACACACATACGCTTGTGCTTACTTCTAAAAGCACTTGGCGCTGTCACCTTTACCCCGTCCATTGTCGCATACACACACACACACGAGTATATTCACACCTAGGTTCATATGGTTGTGTTGTACGTTGAAATATACCCTCTTACATATGATACAGACCAGCAGAAAAAGCATCCAAACCTATATATTTACCTTTACAGCTCTGTACACACATACACACACAAACACGCACACACACACACACAGGCCCTGATATACACATATTCGCTCAATGCTTCGTACGTACAAATACAGACACATATCTTCTGAGCTTCTTACGGACGTATAACAACAAACACACATACACGTATCGCACGCGCGCACGTATAGATCTATATACAAAACAATTTTTTCTTTCAGTTAGATGCACTTCATCACTATATTTTCAAAAAGTATATCATACACAAAATGCCTGCATCAACAATTTCCTAAAAGCTGGCAACATGAACGGACCTGTTATTTTTTTCTAAAAATCTTTTTCCGCCATGCCCGTCTCCTCAATATTTCGATTTCTTCTTTAATTTCACATACTATTTTGTGATAAAGGAATACCATCCGAAACGTTAAGGACCGTTCCCTACTATATCAAGCGTAAAACTATTAATATATTTCTTTATTGAGCTGTGTCATTTGGTATGTTTTCATTATGGCTTTTGCCATATATATATATACATATATATATAAACAATTAAGTTAAAAATGTACATCCACATATGTATACTGAAATACTAGTATGCATATGAATACACACACGTATACATATGTAGATGTACCGAGTTTTTCACTGGTCACTTTACTGTGAGTGTCCAGCTATTCTGTATGTAAACACACAGACAAGCCGGTTTTTCGAGTCATACTGGTTTTTGAGGAAACACCTTTCCTCTATTCTCCAGAAAGCCAGACAAGGAATATTGAACTAGTTTCGATGTTGTTACATCTCATCAGCAATATTTACCTATCTTCCGGCCTTTCTAGAGAATCGTAAAAGCACATATCGTTATATGCTTTTTCTATGAAAATTAGTAGTGGGCAGACTAATTTGCATAGAGCGTGAGTACGTACCGGTTCAACGGAGACGATAAAAACAAATAACGAAACGAAATTAAATTTCGTTTCGTTTGTAACTCACTTTTGTATGACTGACGCTTAAACAATTAAGTTAAAAATGTACATCCACATATGTATACTGAAATACTAGTATGCATATGAATACACACACGTATACATATGTAGATGTACCGAGTTTTTCACTGGTCACTTTACTGTGAGTGTCCAGCTATTCTGTATGTAAACACACAGACAGACCGGTTTTTCGAGTCATACTGGTTTTTGAGGAAACACCTTTCCTCTATTCTCCACAAAGCCAGACAAGGAATATTGAACTAGTTTCGATGTTGTTACATCTCATCAGCAATATTTACCTATCTTCCGGCCTTTCTAGAGAATCGTAAAAGCACATATCGTTATATGCTTTTTCTATGAAAATTAGTAGTGGGCAGACTAATTTGCATAGAGCGTGAGTACGTACCGGTTCAACGGAGACGATAAAAACAAATAACGAAACGAAATTAAATTTCGTTTCGTTTGTAACTCACTTTTGTATGACTGACGCTTAAACAATTAAGTTAAAAATGTACATCCACATATGTATACTGAAATACTAGTATGAATATGAATACACACACGTATACATATGTAGATATACCGAGTTTTTCACTGGTCACTTTACTGTGAGTGTCCAGCTATTCTGTATGTAAACACACAGACAAACCGGTTTTTAGAGTCATACTGGTTTTTGAGGAAACACCTTTCCTCTATTCTCCAGAAAGCCAGACAAGGAATATTGAACTAGTTTCGATGTTGTTACATCTCATCAGCAATATATACCTATCTTCCGGCCTTTCTAGAGAATCGTAAAAGCACATATCGTTATATGCTTTTTCTATGAAAATTAGTAGTGGGCAGACTAATTTGCATAGAGCGTGAGTACGTACCGGTTCAACGGAGACGATAAAAACAAATAACGAAACGAAATTAAATTTCGTTTCGTTTGTAACTCACTTTTGTATGACTGACGCTTAAACAATTAAGTTAAAAATGTACATCCACATATGTATACTGAAATACTAGTATGCATATGAATACACACACGTATACATATGTAGATGTACCGAGTTTTTCACTGGTCACTTTACTGTGAGTGTCCAGCTATTCTGTATGTAAACACACAGACAAGCCGGTTTTTCGAGTCATACTGGTTTTTGAGGAAACACCTTTCCTCTATTCTTCAGAAAGCCAGACAAGGAATATTGAACTAGTTTCGATGTTGTTACATCTCATCAGCAATATTTACCTATCTTCCGGCCTTTCTAGAGAATCGTAAAAGCACATATCGTTATATGCTTTTTCTATGAAAATTAGTAGTGGGCAGACTAATTTGCATAGAGCGTGAGTACGTACCGGTTCAACGGAGACGATGAAAACAAATAACGAAACGAAATTAAATTTCGTTTCGTTTGTAACTCACTTTTGTATGACTGACGCTTAAACAATTAAGTTAAAAATGTACATCCACATATGTATACTGAAATACTAGTATGCATATGAATACACACACGTATACATATGTAGATGTACCGAGTTTTTCACTGGTCACTTTACTGTGAGTGTCCAGCTATTCTGTATGTAAACACACAGACAGACCGGTTTTTCGAGTCATACTGGTTTTTGAGGAAACACCTTTTCTCTATTCTCCACAAAGCCAGACAAGGAATATTGAACTAGTTTCGATGTTGTTACATCTCATCAGCAATATTTACCTATCTTCCGGCCTTTCTAGAGAATCGTAAAAGCACATATCGTTATATGCTTTTTCTATGAAAATTAGTAGTGGGCAGACTAATTTGCATAGAGCGTGAGTACGTACCGGTTCAACGGAGACGATAAAAACAAATAACGAAACGAAATTAAATTTCGTTTCGTTTGTAACTCACTTTTGTATGACTGACGCTTAAACAATTAAGTTAAAAATGTACATCCACATATGTATACTCAAATACTAGTATGAATATGAATACACACACGTATACATATGTAGATGTACCGAGTTTTTCACTGGTCACTTTACTGTGAGTGTCCAGCTATTCTGTATGTAAACACACAGACAAACCGGTTTTTAGAGTCATACTGGTTTTTGAGGAAACACCTTTCCTCTATTCTCCAGAAAGCCAGACAAGGAATATTGAACTAGTTTCGATGTTGTTACATCTCATCAGCAATATTTACCTATCTTCCGGCCTTTCTAGAGAATCGTAAAAGCACATATCGTTATATGCTTTTTCTATGAAAATTAGTAGTGGGCAGACTAATTTGCATAGAGCGTGAGTACGTACCGGTTCAACGGAGACGATAAAAACAAATAACGAAACGAAATTAAATTTCGTTTCGTTTGTAACTCACTTTTGTATGACTGACGCTTAAACAATTAAGTTAAAAATGTACATCCACATATGTATACTGAAATACTAGTATGCATATGAATACACACACGTATACATATGTAGATGTACCGAGTTTTTCACTGGTCACTTTACTGTGTGTGTCCAGCTATTCTGTATGTAAACACACAGACAAACAGGTTTTTAGAGTCATACTGGTTTTTGAGGAAACACCTTTCCTCTATTCTCCAGAAAGCCAGACAAGGAATATTGAACTAGTTTCGATGTTGTTACATCTCATCAGCAATATTTACCAATCTTCCGGCCTTTCTAGAGAATCGTAAAAGCACATATCGTTATATGCTTTTTCTATGAAAATTAGTAGTGGGCAGACTAATTTGCATAGAGCGTGAGTACGTACCGGTTCAACGGAGACGATAAAAACAAATAACGAAACGAAATTAAATTTCGTTTCGTTTGTAACTCACTTTTGTATGACTGACGCTTAAACAATTAAGTTAAAAATGTACATCCACATATGTATACTGAAATACTAGTATGCATATGAATACACACACGTATACATATGTAGATGTACCGAGTTTTTCACTGGTCACTTTACTGTGAGTGTCCAGCTATTCTGTATGTAAACACACAGACAAACCGGTTTTTAGAGTCATACTGGTTTTTGAGGAAACACCTTTCCTCTATTCTGCAGAAAGCCAGACAAGGAATATTGAACTAGTTTCGATGTTGTTACATCTCATCAGCAATATTTACCTATCTTCCGGCCTTTCTAGAGAATCGTAAAAGCACATATCGTTATATGCTTTATCGATGAAAATTAGTAGTGGGCAGACTAATTTGCATAGAGCGTGAGTACGTACCGGTTCAACGGAGACGATAAAAACAAATAACGAAACGAAATTAAATTTCGTTTCGTTTGTAACTCACTTTTGTATGACTGACGCTTAAACAATTAAGTTAAAAATGTACATCCACATATGTATACTGAAATACTAGTATGCATATGAATACACACACGTATACATATGTAGATGTACCGAGTTTTTCACTGGTCACTTTACTGTGTGTGTCCAGCTATTCTGTATGTAAACACACAGACAAACCGGTTTTTAGAGTCATACTGGTTTTTGAGGAAACACCTTTCCTCTATTTTCCAGAAAGCCAGACAAGGAATATTGAACTAGTTTCGATGTTGTTACATCTCATCAGCAATATTTACCAATCTTCCGGCCTTTCTAGAGAATCGTAAAAGCACATATCGTTATATGCTTTTTCTATGAAAATTAGTAGTGGGCAGACTAATTTGCATAGAGCGTGAGTACGTACCGGTTCAACGGAGACGATAAAAACAAATAACGAAACGAAATTAAATTTCGTTTCGTTTGTAACTCACTTTTGTATGACTGACGCTTAAACAATTAAGTTAAAAATGTACATCCACATATGTATACTGAAATACTAGTATGCATATGAATACACACACGTATACATATGTAGATGTACCGAGTTTTTCACTGGTCACTTTACTGTGAGTGTCCAGCTATTCTGTATGTAAACACACAGACAAGCCGGTTTTTAGAGTCATACTGGTTTTTGAGGAAACACCTTTCCTCTATTCTCCAGAAAGCCAGACAAGGAATATTGAACTAGTTTCGATGTTGTTACATCTCATCAGCAATATTTACCTATCTTCCGGCCTTTCTAGAGAATCGTAAAAGCACATATCGTTATATGCTTTTTCTATGAAAATTAGTAGTGGGCAGACTAATTTGCATAGAGCGTGAGTACGTACCGGTTCAACGGAGACGATAAAAACAAATAACGAAACGAAATTAAATTTCGTTTCGTTTGTAACTCACTTTTGTATGACTTGTCTGGCTTTCTGGAGAATAGAGGAAAGGTGTTTCCTCAAAAACCAGTATGACTCGAAAAACCGGTTTGTCTGTGTGTTTACATACAGAATAGCTGGACACTCACAGTAAAGTGACCAGTGAAAAACTCGGTAATCTACATATGTATACGTGTGTGTATTCATATGCATACTAGTATTTCAGTATACATATGTTGATGTACATTTTTAACTTAATTGTTTAAGCGTCAGTCATACAAAAGTGAGTTACAAACGAAACGAAATTTAATTTCGTTTCGTTATTTGTTTTTATCGTCTCCGTTGAACCGGTACGTACTCACGCTCTATGCAAATTAGTCTGCCCACTACTAATTTTCATAGAAAAAGCATATAACTATATGTGCTTTTACGATTCTCTAGAAAGGCCGGAAGATAGGTAAATATTGCTGATGAGATGTAACAACATCGAAACTAGTTCAATATTGCTTGTCTGGCTTTCTGGAGAATAGAGGAAAGGTGTTTCCTCAAAAACCAGTATGACTCTAAAAACCGGTTTGTCTGTGTGTTTACATACAGAATAGCTGGACACTCACAGTAAAGTGACCAGTGAAAAACTCGGTACATCTACATATGTATACGTGTGTGTATTCATATGCATACTAGTATTTCAGTATACATATGTGGATGTTCATTTTTAACTTAATTGTTTAAGCGTCAGTCATACAAAAGTGAGTTACAAACGAAACGAAATTTAATTTCGTTTCGTTATTTGTTTTCATATATATATATATATATATATATATATATATATATATATATATATATATATATATATATATGCACATATATTTATGTATATATATATATATATATATATATATATATATATATATATATATATATATATATATATATATATGATGGCTTCCCCCTCGTTATCGAGTATGGCCATTGCACGATATACCATTGTTAATTATTAATTAAATCTATTGTGCAATGCCTGTGTGTGAATATATTTTTTTAAGTGAGGAAACACTGTGCACTGAGCCAATCCCTCTCTGAGCGACAGTAGCTATAACCCGAAAAGAATAAAAAATCACCATCATCGGTAACTAACCGCAGGTTTTATCCCAGAGTTATCCCAGTTTCCTGAGTTGCCTTCTCATAGAAGAATGCCCTAACAAAGGCTAGGGGTCCTTTACTCCCAGCGGTTTAACCGCGCTATCGGGTGTCCAGCTCGAATATTTCTATGTCCCGCTCATATACACACATATGCACCCATGTATATACACATATACATATACATGCACATGTACATGTGTATATACATATTTACACACTTTTGGATGGCCGTTGACTCTTACGAGTTTTTCCGCCCTTATATAAATATACATACATATATATATATATATATATATATATATATATATATATATATATATATATATATATATATATGTGTGTGTGTGTGTGTGTGTGTGTGTATACATATATATATATATATATATATATATATATATATGTGTGTATATTAATAGTAATAATAATAAATTTGAAGACTAAAATCCAAAGGAATAAGGAAATTTATATATAAAATATTTATTAAAATGACATATTAAAGTTTAATGAAAGATGCGTTGCTTTCACCCTTAACGGGATATTCTGAAAAGCGTGATTTCTCACGAATGAAACTGTTTTAGTCCTGTAGAAGCTATTCTATATTAAATTTATATATATATATATATATATATATATATATATATATGTGTGTGTGTGTGTGTGTGTGTGTGTGTGTGTGTGTGTGTGTGTGTGTGTGTGTGTGTGTGCAAATTGTAAAGAAAAAGAGAAGTTGAGTTGGAGACAGTGATGTATTGGCCATTGGCTGATAGCATTCCTGGAGCTTAATTAAAATTCATCGATAAACTATATCAAGCAGTTTCTAATGTTTATTATAAGCCCCAAAGACTGGCATATCCAACTACCAATATTGAGTATTATTTGATTAGAATATTGACAGATGTCCAGGCACGTAACAAAGTTGACTAATGCAGTAAAACATATATATAGGAAAATCAGCATATAAAAAATAGCAGCCATTATATATATGTGTATTTAACTTCAGCATCATACACGCAGCAACTGTCATGTTGCTGATTTCAGTCAGTAGATGGCGGTCATAGTGGGCACTGCACTGTCTCGAAGGGAATTCATTGCATCGTATCGATCTATATGTCTTATTTTTTTCACATAGTTTACTTATTTTATTGATCTATATTTGTCGAATTAGTAAGTTACAGTGCATAAACACAATCATAGACACAAACGTAAACATTGACTCGGTTTCGCAATCACATAGATGTGCACACACACACACGCGCACACACACAGATACACACACACACACACATACATACGCACACACACACGCACACACACACACACATATATATATATATATATTCGTGTGTGTGTGTGTTCGAACGATATCTCACAAACTACAGATTAAGCATTGTTGGAAACTTACGTGAGTAGCTGCATGACTTCTGAAAATACCGAAGCCAGCCTGTTGCAGTCAACTGGTTCCTCTCAAACGAAACATCATTTACAAGTGGGGTGCCTAGGGGACTGTCTTGGGACCACGAAACTTTGTTGGTGGCTCTTTCAAATATGACCTCTCTAGTGCATACAACATCCCTTACCAGCTATGCTGATGACACAAAGCTAGCACAGGCAATGAAGAACCCAGTTGATGCTACTCTTTTACAAAAAAGATATGGGTGCTATATAGAAATGGGCTGAACAAAAGAACATGCAAGCTAATGCTGCAAAATTTCAAGCCTTACAATATCAATCTGTAACCACAATGTCAGTACAACAAAGTGATACCGGACAATGATTTAACCTTATCTTCCGATTGCTCATAAAGTAAACAAGAAGTGTATTGGGATCAATTCCAGTTTCATCCAGTAAATTCTATTAATATGTGTGATTTTGTAAAGACTTTGCAATATAACCGAGACCCGAGTCTGTTGAGCTAATCCACGAACATGAAATCCTCAATGTTTTTACGTCAGAAAATAATCCATTCCAGTATATGACAAGAACTACTTCGTATAATGCAAATTAAATTATCCACCTGCCTTTATCATCACTGGCAGAGGAGGCTAAAAGTTTACTAAACCAGTAAATCCTCGGCATCAACGGCATATTTCATTATTTAATTTCTCAAAAGAAGAGTAAATAAAGCAAACATGGTGACACAAAATTAAAACTTGGACCCAGATGTCTACTTGTTATAAAGTATAAGAAGGTACACAGAGATTTGAAAGAATTTGTATTTACAAGTAAAATTGATGTAACCAATTTTTGATTGAGATTTGAGTCGTTTAAAAACAGGTCATTATAACCAGATTGAAGATATTTTAGGGAGAGAAACAGTAGAACGCAGCGCAGAAGTAATGAAGGACCTACAATATAAACTACTTATGGAATAATGAAGCGAGACGCAACTGTTTGGTTGGATCCCGTCTGTAGCTTTAGCAAGACTGACGTTATTTTACCTTATTGGGATAGGACTCAGTGTAAGTAGAGAGTGCCTGGCGGAAGAAAATAATGCTCTACAATCGATATAAAAATAACAAAACTGAGAGAAAAGGATAATTATCAGTATATAAATAACGACATACTGCAAGGCTTAAGTAGTTGTAGCTGCATTGAAACAAATGAATTTGGACATAACCTCATAACGTGAATGATTTTGGCACCACTGGAGAAGGTCAAATTTTCGGAAGGTATCGAAAAAGGAGCACACTTCGTTCCTCAGAACATGAACAGATATGTGTCAAAGTGATAGTGGTATCTGAAATATTATATACGATACATTCATGCGTATATGATTACACAAACGCAAACATATATTTATAAGGGATTTGGTATACAAACTGATAAAAATGTACTTATTACATGCAACATTTTTTAAATAACCTGGATAAGTTCGGCATATAACTGCATAAATCCTCAAATAAGAGCGTACAAGAACACACATACGCACGCACACGCACGCACACACACTCACAACACACACACACAGACACATATATATATACATATATATATATATATACATATAAATATACATATAAATGAATTTATTGTCGCAAACGATCACAAATGTATATATATTCTATTTTCCTCACAAATATCTACAAGCGGATATCTAATCCATTTCTAGGGAAGCAGCAATATTTCAAACCTTACTCCCCGTCGCTTTGCGTTACATCAGCACACGCATTCTGCATCCTTGGACAAAGATACATTCAGAACGGCAATGATCATTGGGGGGTTTCAGGCAGTTAACATGCGCTGTGAATATTCGTAATTGTTTGCAGATGAAGATGAAGATGAAGATATTTCAAGTTCACTAAAAGTTGCAGATAACCTTTGATAGTAAGATAAAGGGGTTATCTAAGAAAGGCAAAATGATTCTGGATTAAATAGAGATTGGTCGAATGGAAATTTCAGATTCAGGTTAAGAAAGGTTATACATATTGGCAAAACTCATAGCTTGCTGGACACTCGGAAATGAGGATTCTTATAAACACGTATAGCGAAAATGCATTACATACATCTACCCGCAAGCATATATATTTATTTACAAATGTAATTCCCATTTCTACACCCATTGTACTTCGCCTAATATCATATATACATACGCACCCGCACCCACATATATGTCCACACATTGATGCACACACATATGCATGTTTATATATATATATATATATATATATATATATATATATATATATATATATAGTAAAATTAACAAACGTGAATACTAAAATCAAAAGAGGGCTCGATGAGGATAACTATATCTGTATATATATAAAATTAAGTATGTGTGTGTCTGTGTGTCTGTGTATTACCTATAGGGGCCTACATCTTACGTCCGATTTTCATGAAACTTTACAAGCTCATAGATTAGTCATCGGGGAATGTTTTTTTTATTCCGGGGTCATTCTGCAGATAAAAATCGATAGCGGTGTCACCATTTTTTAGGTATCGAAAAATAAGATCTTTGGGTTTAGCTCCCACATTTTGCCACCGATTTCGTTCAAATTTTAAAACAAAATAAAATGTATCATTGCACATCCGCTAATGGGTTTATATTTTGCATTTGTTGTTCAGGAAATGCGTGGCAGCCGCTTAAATACTCAAAAATACCACTTTTAGACTAAAATGTCCACTTGTTCGGGTCTAGCTCCCACATTAATCAACCTACTTTGTTCAAATGTTACACTACGCTAGATCTGATTATTTCACGTCTTAAAGTTCGTTTACATTTTGGACTTGTTGTTAAAGAACGGCGTGGCAGCCGCTTAAATATTCGAAAATACAACCTTTTCCCTCAAATTTCCGCCCTTTCGGCTCTAGCTCCCACATTTTTCAACCGATTTCGTTCAAATTCGAAACTTAGGCACCCCCTCACACATAAATCACGTTATTTGGTTCAACTTTTATACTACGATAGAACCTATCATTGCACATCCTATAGTAGCTTTACACTCTGCTTTTTCTGTTCACAGACGGCGAGGCAGCCGTTTAACTCTTCAAAATACGATTTTTTCCACCTCCCACATATTCCATACGATTTCACTCAACATTTTGCCTTACGACCGATTTTCAAGAAACTCGCAGTCGCTAAGATCAACACCTTTTTATCAAAGTAGATATTATTTTACCTAACAAGGCAACGCTGGGTACTGCTGCTAGTATCAAATATATAAGAACCCTAGAGCAAAAATTAATTAAAATAACAGATTAAATGTTAAGCAAAGAATCGCTGCTTTACCCTTAATAGAATCTTCTGAAACTCTGAACGTTTCAGCAGTTCCCGTTAAGGGTGAAAGCAGCGATTCTTTGCTTAAACTTTAATATGTTATTTTAATAGGTATATATATATATAAATATATATATATATATATATATATATATATATTGGTAAACGGAATAGAAAATGCTGACAAATTGTTCACAGTTGAAAAATGGTTTAATTAGGAATAAAAGAGTATTAGTGATTGTATGGGTTAGTATTCAGTTGTGGTTTTAAGTTTTTAAGTTTTTACCGGTTGCGCATTTCTAAATGCTTTTCAAAAATAATTTTGAGATAGAGTGTCCGTGCTGTTTGCTCTGATCTGATTAGTTTTGGGAATTCTACCTGTTTTTATGTTAAAAAAGTGGCTCCAATTTGCAAAAATTCTTGTGGTCAAAACAATTTTGATTGGTCGGTAGAGGTCATGTGAATGTATATATATATATACATATCGATGGTCAATCGACGTTCGTTAAATCGGACACAGGAAAACAAGGGTTCCGTTGGTCTTTCCCATTGCTAATACTATCTAATGGTCACAACTCCAGGTAGTAGGAGCAATGTGAAATAAAGTGTCTTGCTCAAGGACATAAGGCATCACCCGGTCCAGGATTCAAACTCACAACCTCACGATTTCGAATCCAATTCTCTTACCACACACACACACATTCACACACACACACACACACACACACACATACACACACACACGCACGCACACACACACACACGCACACACACGCACACACACAAACTCACACACACACACACATATTTATTATATATATATGTGTGTGTGTGTGTGTGTTTCTTTGGGCTTGTATCTGTGCGTGGGTTTATTTGTGTGTATATATATATATATAAATATCTTTTACGACTGGCTGAAGCCATGCTGTATCAGGACCTTTGCCACTACTCTTTCTATAGTAAGACGACCTTGGTTGGCCATTGATGTAAAAGAGAGATTGTCACTGCTTTCCTTATTTTTACTTCCTTTCATAATGTTTGTTCTTCCGGTATGTGGGTTAGCGGAATGTCGAGATGTTTCGTGAAAATATCTACATCCGCACCAATAGATCTTTCAGGTTTCCTGGCAGCTTAGTAAAGAGCTGTGAGCCTTCATACCCTATACTAGTGATGTGTTTGGTCCTCACTTTAGGTGTGAAGTATTGGATATTTGGCGCTAGTCATTTTGTTCTCATCGATTGTTGGTCCAGCTCTCAATAACAATGTTTGATGCTAGTCCATTCAACCCTTCCATATGTATATGGAATTTTCTCCCAGAGGCTCGTTTCTGTCACTGTGACAATCTTGCTGTCTTAACTACACTGGATTGTTACAAGTTCTGCGGATGGTTTGATTCTGTGGGGCGACCACAGGTGGGAACAATAGTCCAGTCAACTGAGGGCAACAGTCCACCAGTGGATGAATAGAGTTTCCCAGTCTATTAACCGGAACGTCATCAGGACCTAATGAGCTAGTCGTCGAAAATGTGTCACCGTTTTTATGACGTCTGCATTAAATAATGCATCATTACTCATGCCGATACCCAGGTCCCATTTGATTCCAAA
>OZ024742.1:329446832-329466832 GCA_964016885.1 Eledone cirrhosa
TCCCGCCGAGGTTGACTTTGCCTTTCATCCTTACGGGGTCGATAAAATAAAGTACCAGTAATGCACTGGGTAATTGCTGGCCTTGTGCCTAAAGTAGAAACAAGTATTAAATGCGGAAATATCCACTTTATGAATAAATGTTTTGATATTATACTGAAAGAATCTCTTCAGCATTTTCTACTGAAAAAATCTTTTTCCTCTCTACTCTTTGTTTTTATATATATCAACTTGTGTGTTACTTTGCTGCATTCCATATATATGTATATATATATATATATATATATATATATATATGGAGTATGGAGTGTATATATTTGTGTGTGAGAATGTATATGTATGTGTGTGGTCTCGTTTCATAGCTTCAGCGAGATAGGTGGATCTCAACACCTTGCGACCTTTAACTTATTATACAATGAAACGTGGATTATATGGATGAATTCACCAGGTTAATGCTGATCGAAACATCGGTATCGGATGCAGCTAAAATGAAGAACACACAATCGTCAGGCGGGACCACAGTGTTGCCATTTGCTTGGTGCACAATAGAGAGAGAATCTACCTGCATGCACAACCTACTAGAAATATCCTCCAATCTCACAAAATCACACGCCAGCTACTTGAAAAACGTAAGGACTTAATGGATAATAGGATCAGAAATACATGTAATACGAAGTAATAATCAAGTATGTAAATGTTTTGATCCTTTCTCTGCCAGTTAATAAATATGTTCAACATAATCAGGTAATGTGGAATTCAAATAGCGAGGGATCAAACAACAGTCCATTCACTTTCATATATAAGAAAAAAACCTATACGGTACAGAATGAATATATTTAAAAACAAAAATTGAGCACGATTGGACAAAACAAGACTAATCTATTCATACAGAATACATTTCAACTCAGGTAGCATACTGAAGGAAATTACATCATAAACAATGGAAAATCATCACATTACCTTTGAAAATCCCAATCTAAACCAATCTAATTTCCAAAGATCTTGGATGTATTAAATGCCGACCCTTATTTAACAAACAAAAATCAGATTATCTTTTTCCTTTAGCAAATTAATTCATTCTGAATTTATGTTTAATTTTTTACTATGTTATTTTCAGACTAAGGTTATGCGTGGTAAATACATGCCAAAGCGGCCATGCGAATGGATCTAAAAAATAATTTTCCTGGGAAGCGACGTTCTTAAAAGTACGTTCATGCTCAACGAGAATCTATGAAACTGCTCATTGTTATCCAAGAAAACAACATATTGGATGTTTTTGAATTATGTGGGAACAATTGGAATGTCTTCTATAGAATGGCAATGATATATATATGTATATATATATATATATATATATATATATATATATATATACATATATCTCTGTTCCCACACACTTCTCACCCGAGGAAGGGCTTATGCCCGAAACGTCGTCCCCCACCAACACCCCACTCTCCAGAGCGTGAAATTAATAAACATTCGTTGTACTGCCTCTCTGTTTTGTCCCTGTTCAAATTTTTCCATTATATATATATATATATATATATATATATATATATATATATATATATATATATATATATATAAGAGGGTGTTAAAGTTTGCTTGAAGCATTGTGAAATGTGTAAAATACGTAGTTAAGAAAGCCACAACAATGCAGAGGGAAATCTCGAGGTAGGAAGTGAAAGATAGATAGGAAAAACAGGTGAAAGTGAAAATTGAGAGAGACAAAGATGAAAACAAAACAAAGGTAGAAGTGTTACCGTAGTGGAGATTTAATCCCAATATTTCGGGCTCACGCCCATCAACGGGGGAAGTTCCAAAAGGGGGGGGGGACAGGCCAAGCGGAGAAAGTTGTGATGTCGTTAAGACAGGAATGCCGTTATGGGGAGAAAATTATTTAAAATTTAAACGAGGGAAAGAATGCGCGTGCGCGTGATAGGCTGTGGCAAAAGCTCCCCCCCCTTTTGGAACTTCCCCCGTTGATGGGCGTGAGCCCGAAATATTGGGATTAAATCTCCACTACGGTAACCCTTCTACCTTTGTTTTGTTTTCATCTTTGTCTCTCTCAATTTTCACTTTCACCTGTTTTTCCTATCTATCTTTCACTTCCTACCTCGAGATTTCCCTCTGCATTGTTGTGGCTTTCTTAACTACGTATTTTATATATATATATGTATATATATATATATATATATATATATATATATATATATATATACATATATACATATATACATATATATTTATATATTAAACTCTGCTTGGTTGTTGTTGTTTACAATGCCAGTGAAAAGCTTGGTTTGTTTTTGTTCATTACATTTTTATGATGATGATGATGAGAATTTGTCTTTCTTAGCAATGTGTTTACTCTATAAAACCCTTTTTCTAGATTTGTTTGGTTGCTTTCATAAGTATTTGTAAAATAGGCTTCAAAGTGGGCAATCGCAAGCATTGGAAAATACATGCTGGAGATATATTTTTTTCGCTTTAATTATTAATGAAAAATAAATTGAAAATCTCAGGAAAAAACATTCTTCACTTTTTTCGTTCTTCCTCATTTTTGTGTAGGTTTTTACTCATTTATATTATTTAGATATTTGTATTTCTTGTATATTCGTTTATTTATTTCCTACAAATGTGACAAAAAATATACAAACGTATGAAATATATCTACCTTACGAGCACATTTTATAGTATCTCGCTGATACTTCAATTGATTTAAGTTCAAAATCATACTGCAGACAAATATATATTACACATATGTGTAGTTGTTTGTGTTTATAATAACTTCTAGCACATTCAGTATCATTCATAACCTAATTGAATACGACAGGACAATGTATATATCATGTTTCAGAGCCATAGAGAAAGGGATAAAGTTATCGTTTAATATAGAACTTATAATACTTCGAAAGCAAGGGCTCTACTAACGTCACCCAACGATGAGTTGTTAAGGTGTTACTATTCAATTGGGCGGTTTTTAGGGATAACAAGTAGAAAGCGCCGGGGTTTTTCGTGTCGATTTCCGTTCAGTTTCTGTTATCTGAATTTCGCTCGCACGAATTTGATCCTCAAAAGGATATAATAGACAACACATGCACAATGTGCCGGTTAGTCAGATTGTAGCCTAAACTATGAAGTTGTGACACAAACTTCTTAACCCCATAAAAACATGTTTGCGTTAATATACGAGCTTATGCCATTATACAAACTGATATACATGGAGATGATTTTCATTTAATAGAATTAATGTTTACAAGTTTATTTCACTTAATGATTTAATCAGTATTGAAATACTTCACGGACTGTTGTGAGATTATATATAGTTACAATAGATTGATTTTTCATGTAGATAGCCAAACGAAATAATAAGATATTATGTAGTATAATACCAAAAGGATATCTTCGTCAGTGTTTGTTTAAGTTCGTTTCATATATCTAATCTGGGGGTGTGGTAGTAAATAATTATGACATTAGCAGCAACTTAAATTTAAAAGACATCTTCCTGTGAATGCTCTTTACTCACACCTATACATTCCATATACATTTTTCCTTCTTCTCGTACTCTCCAGTTTATTTTATTGGAAGGGTGTTTTTCTTCATGAAATATATTTGTATAATATTTGTGATGAGAACTATCTTTGTTTCAGAATGATGCAGTACAATTTGCGTATGTTTTTTTTTAAATATCCTTCTGTCCTTCCGATAAAGCTTCTGCTGTCAGCCTATCAATTATTGTGATTGGAGTTAATATTTGTAAAGTGCATTGGCCTCTATATTTCCATTTGTATACATCATTAGCGGGGTTTGCTCGTTTGAAACGTTTCTCAAGCTCTAATTAATTCAAATGTTCAGATTGAGATCATCAGAAAAGAAATCGTTGGCAGTTTGACAGAGCACACTGCCTGATAACATGGCCAAACATGACTAAATGATATATATTTTGTTGAATTGAACATTAATACTCACAGAGCAGCAACGCAAAATGTCTACAGATATTTAGTAAGTAAGCAGAATTAAATTCATATATTCGTTATACTTTAATATAGTACAGTGTCATTCTGACATGCTATTATAATTATTGTCACTACAATCAATACATTTACTTTCTAAAACAATTTCATTTCAGGTAACTACACACCGTTTCACTCAAACTCACAACTATCTGCAACTTTATCTATGTATCTGCCTGGCTGCCTATTTATCAGATTCATTCTCTCCACACCCTCTTTCTCTGTACAATTCTTTCTCTCTCTCACTTCCTCACTCTTTATATATATATATATATAATCAACAAAGGCGACGGCCTACTACCAACGCCTCCAACCAACATCTTCCTGTACATAAGCATAGAAGGAAGAAGAGTGCACCTGAGCATAAAGTGAAAGGGGCACATAACGGGCTACAACGCATTAACATGCAAAAGAACGGTCACCTTGATGGAATCACCCGTAGCAAACGTACAAGGACACGTAATCGCTACCGTAAAATGCTATGGTTCCATCCCCCAAAACTCTCGGAGTGTGGCCACCAAATATACCCCGGATATCCTTCGAAGCCTTAGAGAAGAACTTCCCACCCAAACATAGGTATAGAAAAAGTCCTTAATAGGAACAATATAAAAATATGCTTCTCTACTACTCCTAACCTAGCAGACATCATAGGAACAACTAACCACAGTAAGATCACCAAGACACAGCACCTTGGCACAGACGCACCTACACCTGACAATACCTATATCGGCCTTAACGACTCCCTAGCAGCATCCAATAGTGCTGGTAACAGCCTCTACAGACGACACCAGCATAACCGCGCCATGACTGGGGAACATGCAGGACATGACGTGCGGAATAATAATGGTACCACCTCGCACACAGTGGGTTATAATGGTGCTAACGACAGGTGCGGGAGCGTAGATAACAACGTAGATAGCAATAATTGTTTCTACTTTAGGCACAAGGCCAGCAATTACCCAGTCTATTACTGGTACTTTATTTTATCGAACCCGTAAGGATGAAAGGCAAAGTAAACGTCGGCGGGATTTGAACTCAGACTGTAAAGGGACGTAACTATGCTGGAAAGCATGGTGTCCGACTCTCTATCGATACTGCCAATCCACCGAGCAATAGTGATAGTCTTAACGTGGGAATTAGAAGGAACCGCAACAGAAATTGCAACTGCCGCGACAGGAGACGCTGCCCCTTTAGCGGATACTGTTTGACTGATAGGGTTATATATAGGTGCACTGTAACTAGCCACAATAGCGTTAAACATTATATTGGAGCTACCTCTGGCCCGTTCAAAATTAGATTTCGAGCACATCTCCACTCTTTCACAAATAAGAAATTAAGACACTTCACTCGCGGACTACATCACATCTTTAAAATACTTAAACATCAGCTTCTCCATGCACTGGGATATTGTCGGCAGGGCTGTACCGTACAACTTCAAGAGGAAGTGTGATCTTTGCCTCATGGAGCTCTACGACATCATAACTGCACCCCGCGAGCTCATCAACAGCAGAGCTTTAAATGACGATAAGCTGTACACATCGCTAAAAAATATTCTTCTTCAGATGTGATAAGGATGAGGAGTGAAACCGTACACCGGGTCTCCCTGCAACAAGCTTTAATACCCCGGCGGACAGGCGCTGAAAAACACATCCGGAAACTAACCATGCATCCCAGACCCAGCTTCAAATGACCCAGGCTGGCAGGTGCAGCGAACCAACATCTCAAAATAAGCGTTGATTACCTGACCCTGTGCGTATCGACAATGGTAAGGTTGTAACCACATCTTGTGACAGATAAACAATTTGTCCAGGAAAGACTGCCCTAACACCGGCCAGAGTTACCTCCCTTGACCTACTGCAAAATCAAAACACGCTTTTTTGCGAAGAATGAACTCTGACGTGAACTTACCCCCAAAACACTTTCCGAGCCATGTAAGGAACACTTTCAGTTATTTATACCCTTGAGAAGCCCATCGGGGCGAAACGTACGTAGGTGCTTTTTTAAATAAACATATATTAACGGTCTGTTCTCCGATTTCCTACTTTTCCACGTATATGTATATATATATATGCAAATCCGGCTGATCAGTTGATTTGATAACAAGCAGATCTGACTGATCAGTGGATCTGCCAATATGCAAATCAGGCCGATCTGTATAATTTAGTAAATAGCATATATTTTCTCTAGCTCTGGTAGTTGGCAGGTGCCCAGTGAGCTGTACTGATGATGGGTGATGTCCAGAAATATTAGTGTCTGCAGTTGTTTACATGCCAACACAAGAGCAATAATGAAGGGTTCATTCTACTGACATGGCCTTAAAAATGAGGCGGGTTTGCATAATTCCAAACAAATCGAATGTTATCATTACTATTCGAAACACTCAAATTACATTTATATATATATATATATTAGTTTTGCGAGGTTTTTGATATGAAATCGTGTGTCGAAAAAAATATCGTTATATTTGGGGAAGGTCATATTGTTGTAATAATATTGCCAGAATTAATATCAGAACACACTCACTGTTCACTTTTGTATCTTTTATATCAGTTGATTTAGTCGGTACTCAATGTTTACCATTGACTGACCAACGGTCAAAAATACAGATATAATATAGACACAAACACATATATATATATAGTCTAACAAAGTTCTTTCGTTGCACATCTGCCACATCGTCAGTGGGGCTATTATGTTTCCTCCTGTTGTATTGTATGTCTACGCCATCTTTATTTAATATGTTTATTTATTTATTTATTTATTTTATCTTCTTCTCTGCACATGCGTTTGCGTGTGTGTATAGTGTTTGATGTTTGTTCACGTTTGGGTGACTGTGTTTTGGTTATTGTATATTATCTTAGATTACTAATGTATGTTTATATTTGTTTGTTGTTATTGTGCTCGTGTATATATGTATTTATTTATTTATATTCTCTTAGGTCAGTATTGTTTGTTTGGGTGTTGTTATTCCATTCATTTTTTTCTGTTTAGCTTTGACCTTCTAAGTTCTATTTCACTGGCCTCCCATGATAAGGTGGATTGGGTGAACCAAAGCCATACAGACACCCCACAACAATGATCAGATAACAAAAATGGTCGCACATGCAATAGGGCTAGTATTAAAACTACCTAAAGAGCCACATATTCAAATTCAACGAGAAGATCTACATCCAAAATGAGGGAGCAGCCATTGGCGTCAGCACGGCTGATGACGTTGCTAACATGTTTATGGTATGGTGGGAAAGGAGACTCAAAGATCTTCTTGATGAGAGCTCCATATACCTCATCATGTACTCTCGTTACGTAGACGACATTAATATAGTAATAAGGACATCCCCACAAGAGAGTACTAACAAGTATGATTTAGAATGTAGCACGATGGAAAGCATCCAGCAGATAGCTAATTCCATACACCAGAGTATAACTGTAACTAACGAATACCCTTCCAAACACCCTAACAATAGACTACCTGTATTAGACACGGAACTCTGGATTAACACTATAGACAAAAGAGCCCAAACTCTGCACTCACACTACGCTAAACCCATGGCCTCCAAATACCTGATACTCAAAAACTCAGCAATGTCCAGTCGTGCTAAGTTTAATATTCTGATCGTAGATTTGGTACGAGTGATGAAGAACGTGTCCCGCATGTGCGACCCAACAGAAATGGAAAGACACATCCGACACTTCATCAATCGCATGCAGTTCTCTGGCTACAACCAACGAGGCAGAATCAGAGTATACGAAGGAGCCACGGAGAAGTATAAGACCCTCATAGAACTGCATATGAAAGGAATTTGTCCATTATACAGGAGAAAATCATGGAATAGTTTAGATTGGACTAGACATAAGATAGGGAAAGCCACCTCATTGTACGACAACCAGAGATACCAGAGTGTCATGTTCGTGGACGCTATCCCTGGAGGGAAATTAGCTAACCAGTGTAGAAAGGACCCGAGAAAGACCCACTTAAAGATTAAGGTGGTAGAAAAGCCAGGAACCGCCATAAAATTCCTGATCAGCAAGACATACCCTTTTAAGAAGACCCACTGTACTAATAGGAATGGTATTATATGTAGAGTAAACCCCCGTATACACTGTACAACTAGAAACTTAGTCTATAGTATAAGATGTACACTGATCTAAGAGAAGTATAAATAAATAAATAAATAAATGTATACACAAGCACAATAAACACAAATAAACACACACTAGTAAACTAAGATAGAATACAATATCCAATACACAGTCACCCAAACGCGAACACACATAAAACACTATACACACACGCAAACGCAGGCGCATATAAGAAGACAAAAATAAATAAATAAATAAACAGATTAAATAAAGATGGCGCAGATATACAATACAACAGGAGGAACACAATGCCATCACTGACGATGTTGCAGATGTGCAACGAAAGAATGTGTAGACTATATATATGTTTTTGTGTCTATATTATATCTGTATTTTTGACCGTTGGTCAGTCAATGGTAAACATTGAGTACTGAATAAATCAACTGATACAAAAGATACAGAAGCGAAAACCAACCAAACAGTGAGTGTGTTCTGTTATTAACTCTGGCAATATTATTACAACAATATGACCCTCCCCAAGTATAACAATAATATATATATATATATATATATATATATATATATATATATATATATATATATATATATATATATATATATATATATATATAAAGAAGAAGTTTATGGAATGGAAATGCGGGTATAAAGAATTTATTAGGTAACAATTGTTTCTATAGTGTGTGGGGTACCTATACCTCGCTATTTGTATAATATAAAAAATATTATCATAAATCGTAGGTACACTGTAAGAGAACACACCATGTCGTCAGACCTTTATGGTAGAATGGTACGAGAATATTTTACACACTAGATATGTGAGAAAGTAGGAGGTAGGAAGGGAAGAGGAAGAGGGAAGCGAGTAAGGGGGAGGTAGTCTTAAGATTCAAGACTGTCAGAGTAGTAGAGATTGTATAGAAGAAAATGTTTTGGCAGCAGTTAGCTAAATGAGGCGTGTTAGGGTTGGCGGGGGAAGTAAATTCTTCTAGTGGTGTTGTTTGGACAAAATTTAGTTAAAGGGGTCAATGTAGTACATAATTATAGATAAGTTATTGGGGCTATTATAGTAGCAGGATATTTCTAAAGGGGTCTAAAAAACAGTGTTTAGTGCTATTATTATAAAAAGCCATATCGTGTGTATAACCATATAAACATATGAAATAAAAATAATAAAAATTTGCAAATGGTGGTGTAAAAAGATAACATTACATGCATTTAAAAAAAGAAAAAAATCGTGTTTAAACGATGGTTACAGTAAAGTGAACGTTCAATTTTGCTGTTCAAAAGTTTGTTTTCCGACGTTAAAATGCAGTATATCTCCATATTGCATAATTTACAAAATCGGTGATTTTGCTTATATACTGGCGCAACTGCAATAATTTGCAATCAAGGGAGAATGCTTGATCGTTCTTCCGAAGCTACCAGGCTTTATCGGCGAGGGTTGTTACGGAGCGCATTTTCTCATGCTTGATCGAAGATAGATGTTGGTATAGGCAAGCTTTGAAAGATGTTGCGGTACATCCGACGTAAAACCATTTGTTGGTTCCGGAATTTATTGTACATCGGTAGACAATATTGCGTGTTAGGCATCGGTTATTCAATGGGCACAAACCTGGTTTAGTGCAGTTACCATTATTTTTATGTTTTGCAGTAGTATCCTGGATAGTTTGGTGGGGTTGTAGCTGCGTGTTAGTGCGTTGTATGTCGCTATGTTGGTGCGCTGTGTCATTAGGGATGTACTTATTTAGTATTGTTGAGTTGACATTTTTAATTAGTTGTTCTATGTTAGGTGCAGTGGAGCATGACAGTCTAATGGTGCGCGAGTTTAAGATTTTATAGTATTTATGTGAAGTTGTAAAGTGTTTATTGATCAGTGTATAGAATTGTGAGATAATCTTAGTGCTAATAGAAATATTGTACACGGGGTTATACCATATGTACTCTCTACGTCTAACTATTTGCTGGTTTACACCTATTATTATGCCTATTAATATGTCTGTGTGGTGCAATACTAGTTCGACTTAGATGTGATTTATTCATAGTACCTATGTGGTTATCTTCTAGATATTCTATTTTCTCGCAGTAACCAGCTTTTCTAAGTGCGTCGTTATAATACTCAGCATGCTCGTTTGAAGGTCTGCAAATTAGACGATAGTCGGGAGATCCTTATGGATATATTTTTAGGGATAGATTTAATAATGGAATGGGGATGGTTCGATCTTACATTAACGTACTTGAGATTTTCATTAAGTTTGTGAAATGGCTTTATATTACCGTTATTAAGGTTGAAGGTGACATCCAATAAATTGACCACTTTAAGATTGTGTTCGAAGGTAATACTAAGTCCTAGTTCTAAGAAAAGTTTCCTAATGTTTTTACGTCGCCTTTCTAGGTTTTGTTTGTTCATATTTTTGACTAATAGGAGTGCATCATCACGGTAGATTCCGCCGTGGAGGTCAATAAATTCGCTCTAGACTCTGTGAGCTATATAGATTCCAACCAAATCCGTAACTTCCGCCGAATCATTAGAACCCATCGTAATGTCAAATTCCGAGGGTCTATTTCTGCGGACCCAATAACTATTTTCAAAATGGACTACTGTGCGTCTAGCTTCAAGTATAATATTAATATCCTCGTTTGTGAGGTCCGAGTTAGCCTTAGCGAATGAGAGGGCCTTATGCAGAGTTTCAGGTGAAATAGAGGAATAGTATTCATCTATATCGAATTGAATAAAAGAAGATTTGTTTTTGTCACTGATGTTATTGAACCAACTTATTGCCTGTTGAGTATTACCCCATAATTTAATATCTACCTTAGCCTTAACTTGAGGGATAATACGATCTAATATGTACTTACTGATTCTACCTATATCAGATTTTGAAGGACATATCAATCTAATTTTAGGGTTAGTATCGAAGTTAGCCTTATGGTCCTTCAAATTAAAAGTCGGTGTAGCGGGAGATGGGGGTTCCGTTCTGTCGTCGATTTTCAGTTTCTTAACAATATCACATGCTGCGTTGTTAATGTTGGTTAGTGTAGTTGCGTTGGTTTTTTTGTACTTCGTATGTAATTCCTTACGTATAAAATTATTATATGTTTCTACATCTAGGGTATATAGATTCGATGTTTTGTCTGCCTTTACAATAATTCCTTTGGTATTTCTTAAGTTGTCGAGAAGTCGGATTTTAAAGCATATTTTATTATACGTTGAGCAATCTCCGACGTCGGTTGACTCCATCCAATGCGACTACCTAGTAACATTGGAGTACATATTTATTAATTATACATATATATATATATATATATATATATATATATATATATATATAACGAAGGAAATGTGGTAAGGAAGCAGGTGGGCCACAAGGCTCCACATTACTCGACACTTAGGGTAGTAAGTGGGTAATAGGAAGAGAGTCAGGACCCCGTCGACTGTGCTCCAGCCGTTTCGATAGTTAGATCCGGCCGGAGCTCAGCCGTCGGCGTCCTGACTATTTTACTTTATATATATATATATATATATATATATATATATATATATATATATATATATATATATATATATATATATATATATATACATATATATATATACATACATATATATATTTATATATATATTATTATACTTTGGGAGGGTCATGTTGCCAATAAGAAACACACGCACCACTGCTTCACTCTAATTTATTATAAATTAAATTATAAATTTAAAAAATTCATAAATATCCGGTTGGTTGGTTCCATAACCGGACGGTTGTTCATATATTGTCAACGTTCTTTCGTCACACATGCTGTGACCTCATCTGTGACTGGGGATTATTTTCTTTGTTTTGTGCCTCTCCTTTGTTCTGTCCTACGCCATCTTGTTTTTGTGTGTGTTGTGCGCTTAGTTTGCGCATATGTTACATCGGTGTTTCTGTGTGTGTTTTTATTTGTTTATTTACATGTTACTGGTTGGTTGTTTGTTCTATGTGTGTGTGTGTTTTCATTTTTTCCTTAATTGTATGTTGTAATGTTGCTATTCCATTCATGTTTTCTATTTAATTTTGGTTGGAGTTCATTTATGTTTATTACCTCTGTGATCTTTCTAAACACTGCGTCTTTTCTGTGTGTAGATTTTATTTTTATTTCTATGGTCTTTAATTTGCCCTTATGTTATATATATATATATATATATATATATATATATATATATATATATATATATATATACTGTTATAAAGCCTTAATAAAAAGACGTTCAAGTGTCTCAAGGCAGTCAGTCATCAGGACGAGTTATAATATACAATTAAATTAAATCACTACAACGATTTCATAAAATTAATATGTGCTATCGCTGGCGCGTAAGTTAACATCATTTTTTCAATTCGCCAACTTATGAGGGATCCCCCATAATAAGGCGAACTGAAGTGTTGCTGTTACCTATCAATATAACGAAACGCACGTATTCGACATATACATTCGTTGCAGCAATTTAATTGAATTATATATATTAATATATATTTATATACGTTAATATATTAATATATATATGTGTGTGTGCGTGTGTATTGAAGGTGAGTGATATGTATGTTTGTGTGTGTATGTGTGTGTGTGTGTGTGAGAGAGAGAGAGAGAGAGAGAGATATAGATAGAGAGAGAGAGATAACGAGTTAGATAGATAGATGTCATTGTATTTATTTTCCAAAGACATGTAGCCACATAGATATATATCAGTACATATTTGCTTTTTGTCTTCTTCTGTAAAGTGTTGAGAGAGAGAGGGGGAGATGTAGGGTGGAGGGGTAATATCAAGTTACCATTTTAGAAACAAATCGCCAACAAATAAATGTCACTGCTCCCTTGCCACTTCTTATAAATGTATCACAATCTACGAATCTATTTACTACTATGATTCTAAATACCAATATGTCTGTTCATACACTTATTAAAATATTATGTAGCAACAAGATACCTAGAATGTTATATTATTTGAATAATATTTTGATATCTCGGCATTTTGTGTTACATATTTTTTTCCATTGCTTTAACATATATAACTGCAGTATCTCAAAAACCACAGTAGGCATTACACTGAAAAATTGTATGTCTTTGTCGTCACGCATCTGTACAATAGTGCAGTGGAAGCACGCTCAAACATACACACACACACACACACACTCATGTATATATATTACATATATATATATTATATACATATATATTAAATATATATATATATATATATGTTTGTCCTCGAAAAAAAAGGCCTGCGAATATATATATATACATATATAGCCGTCGAAACGGCTTGAGCTCTGTCGTCGGGGTTAAATATTTTCCTATTACCCATTCTACTACCCTAAGTATTGAGTACTCTGGTGCGTTATGGTCTATCTGGTTCCATACCACACTTCCTTCGTTATATATAAATGCATATTCACAGCTCTTTTTTTCCGATGACAAACATGGTAGTTAGTAATGCATGTATATGTGTTTGTGTTCACGTGTATGTGTATTTAAATGTGTGTGAGTGTTTAACATCGGGAACTCATGACAAATGCCGTTCTTTAATCAAAATATATACTGAGTTTTCAAAAAAGCAACACTAAGAAATGAAAATAGATTTATTTATTTCTGCTAAGCTTATGAATAATTTCGTCTTTACCTCGATATTCCCGCTACAGATATGACATTTACGATTGCATAGCAGACTAGATTTGTATCTCTGTGTTTATATATATACATGTATGTATGTATGTATGTATGTATGTATGTATGTATGTATGTATGTATGTATGCATGCATGTATGTATGTATGTATGTTTGTATGTATGTATGTATGTATGTATGTATATCTGTATGCATGTATGTATGTATGCATGTGTGCATGTGTGCTTGTATGTATGGATGCATTCATTAGTGGATGAATGTATGTATGCATATATATATATATATATATATATATATATATACATTTGTTTGTATGTATACAAACCAACCGACACCATATATACATACACATACACAAACACACACACACACACACACACATATATATATATATATATATATATATATATATATATATATATATATATATATATGTGTGTGTGTGTGTGTGTGTGTATGTGTGTGTGTGTGTGTGTATGAGTGTGTGTATGTTTATTGAATGATTGGACGTGATTCTATGTTCTTTGAGTTCAAATTCCAGCTAAATCAGCTTTGATTTTTATTTCTCTTGGGCGGTAACTGAAATAATATTTTCACAAGTAAATAGATGTTTCTGATTTGAATACTTTTCATCCAAATCTTAATGATATAAAATTTAACCTACTCTCGGCATCATGTGAAAAGTGAGATAGCGTCGGAATTAATCACAATCTTTTAGGTATTAAATCATGAATATTATATATGTATAACTAAAACATTTGAATATTTGCTATATTGTTTAACAAATATATATTCTATAAGAGTTCGAACAGTTGATTCACTCGCACGAAAATACATATACGTACGCATACACCTATCTAACTACGATGCATGTATTCAGCAGATTTTATTATAAACCGTTACAACTAAACTAAATAGTCCAATATATTAATGTTTCTGTAAACAGCTAGTGGTTAAACAGAATTGTCTATAACGCTGTCTTTCTATATTGATATGAACACAATCACAAGGATAATCGTTTATGTTAAGCTATATCAGTTTTACAAAGGTTAATTTGTTGAACACTATATACATATTTCACTTGACGTATATTGGACTTATTTACACACTAATGATGTATACGGCTTCTTAATGGATACATCATATTTGATTGTTAGCAAAAGCGCGTAGCTTAAGGGTTACAGTGAATATGAGTTTGGTTTCAGGTCGTGTGGGGCCGCACCTGCCTATACTGGGTCACACTGGACCGAACATTCTATATTTGAGAAAGTTATTTAGTGTTGTTATACGTGGAAAATATGTCGCTTTAATTAAAGAGGTCAGTTTTGTTGCACATTGCATTACACAGAATCTTCCTGAGAATCGCCTTATATGTGCGCGTGTCAGTGAAATGTTCCCATTTACGCACACCCACACACACATACACACACACACACACACATGCACACACACACACATATATATATATATATATAAATGGCTGGGTGTTAGCTTTTGTTTTTATGCCTTCTAACCTAATCGTCCTTTAAAAATGTAACAAATAAAAGTACTAGAAATAAACTTTATGTAATAGAGCCGATACAATCGGCAATATTCCTTCACGCGCATAGATCAACATTTCTCCAGTCTAATGACTTAATTCCCAAAAAGTGTTTAAAGCCTGCCTCGAGCCAGGAGGCTCTTTAGACCGGCGCTTATCCCGATTTCCGTGGCTGTACGTTACTAAGAGTATACGACTACTCCCAGGGCAGGACGCCAGACCATCGCAATCTTAAAAGCCCAGCTATTGATAGTACTCATTGTCAGCTGGGCATACTGTAGTAACGTGAACTAAAGTGTTGGTCAAGAAGTGTTGGTCAAGAACACACGACACAATCCAATCCAACAATCGAACATACGACATTATAATCGAACATACGACATTATAATCAAGTCCAAAACACATAACACTAATGACTAAAACTAGTTAAAAATATATAAATATTTATTTCTGAAAAGACACAAGTTTGTCGATTTGCTTGTGCCGTTGCACTTTGATAATGATAATTGTTCCAACTCTGTCCACCTGCTATTTTTTTCTTTTGAGGGTCGATAAAAGAAACATCGAAATTAACTATCTTTCTTTTCGTAGTTATATGATTCACAGGATCTAACGAGGAAGGTCCAATATTGGAATCAACGTTTGCTAAATATCTTAGCGAAACTATGTTACCTACTCATAAGATATGTTCGATCTGTAATGACAACAGTTGTTTATATTTTTCTAAAGAAAACAAAACAAAAGACATATAAAACAAATGATGCAAACACACATACATACACGTACACACACATACATGCACATACACATAAGTATTCACACACAAAGAGTGACACCTTTACAGATATGTTGTCATACATACACACAGACACTCACTCATACACATATGCACACAAACACACACACACACACACATATATATATATATATATACATACATACATACATATATATATATATATATATATATATATAAATATATATATATATATATATATATATATATATATATGTATGTGTGTGTGTGTGTGTGTGTGTGTGTGTGTGTGTACATATATATATATGTATATATACAAAATAGTGTCATGCCCTCTAGATATGAAAACAAATATCTATGTAGTAGAAGATTTACGTAAACAAAACAGTACCCAGCATTAATGACATTGCCACACACATAATGTAACTACGACCAATCTTCATAATTATATATGTACATCTGATCAAATAGTGACTGAATCATTCCATTTTCAGTGTGTATACTTATATTACATGATACGCTCACTTGCTTCTGCTACAACACATTACTAGGATTAAAGCAGACGATCTTGACTCAATGTACTCATTTTATCAATATATAAGTTCCTAGAGGCGACAAAAATGGACAGTTTCTATAGTGAGAATCGAACTCCTAGTTGCGGTATGTTAGACTGATGTGGTAACATTAAAGCAAAGCTAGACGAACCACATACTTGTCATGTTTAAACCTTTTCTATCTGAATGTGATCAAAGAATCAATCTTAAGCAAGAAGTAAAATTTGATGGTCTAACTGTAGATATTATGTAGATAAAAGAACATATGAAAAAAATGACACAAACACTCATACATACACGTTCACAAACACACACACACACACACATGCACACACACACACGCACCCATATACACACACGCACATACACACACGTATTCATGCACAAAGAGTGACGCCTTTACCGATATTTTGCCATACATATACACAGACGCTCCCTAATACACATATGCTCACACATATGCTCACACACACACACACACACACACACACACACACACACACACACACACACACATACACACACACACACATATATATATATATATATATATATATATATATATATATATATATATAACTGTAGATACTATGTAGATAAAAACATCGTACAATGTATATACAATACATATACTAAAATTGAAACAGTGCCCCAGAAGAATCAAATAATTGTTTGTAGTTTTGGCATAAGGCCAGCAACTATAATCAGTGCATTAATGATACTTTATTTTATTGACCCGTAAGGATGAAAGGCACATTTACCCTCGGCGGCAAAGTGGTAGCTCGGTAGAAACACACATAAGAGTAAATGTTAAATTAATTCATAACATTTGAAAGTAATTTTCATTGACAAGTAAGAATCACAGAAATATTAAATTCATATGCTACAACAAGGTCTTTTTTGTGTGTGTGGAAGACAGTCAGGAGTCACCCATGCATACCAATCTTCCCTCTCAACGCCAACTATGTTGTCCAAGAAAAAGGGAAAGATAGATACAGCTTAGCATCAGTGACTTCACAACTCATTTACACAGCTATGTGAAATAAAGTGTTTTGCTCAAGGACACAACGCATAGATGTTTCCGAGATAAGATGTCACAAACTTCAGTTTGTGTGTCTGACACACTAACCACTATGCTGTGCGCCTCCACACACACACACACACACACACAGAGACACATATATATATACACACTTACATATGTATATATGAATATGCATATAAACACACACACACATATATGTATATATACATATATATATATATATATATATATATATATATATATATATATATATATATATATATATATATGTGTGTGTGTGTATATATGTATATATACATAAACACATATCTATATATATGAAAAAGACGTATAATTGTGTACAGGTTACCTAAAACATAATAGAGTAAATAACATATATTAGCTTATGATTAATGTGTAATTTATATATCAGAACATAACAAAGTTGTTCATTCTGTACTAAATCTTTAGTGTATTTCATCATATACATATATTCTATCAAGCTGATACAATTTATATATTCTCTGATGTTATAATTTTAGCGTGATAACGTTGTCAAATGTGTTTACAGAACATGTTATTCATTTATATACTTAAATATATCCCCTGTTTATATTCAATGATTTTTAACACTCACAATACATACAATAACTTGAAAGCTCTAGAATTTTGTTGTAGATATTTATCAAAGATGAATGAGTAGTGTATATACATTTGTTATCGTTAATTTAAGAATCAGCAGAAATAGTTGACTAGATAAAGTTTGCCTCTGATACAAACAACAGAGAGGTCTGTCGCTAGCATTAGTTATACTAGGCAGTTTCTTCGGCACAGACTACAGCCAGGCGCATTACTCACTTTTTAATCAACTATTTAAATATGTAATAATTTCCTGCGGTCAATAAATAACCCTTTGTCGTGTAGACATGTTGAAGAACTATCCAAATCGTTCGAAAGGTTTGTATGATGATATGACCTGTCATATGATTTGGCGTGTGTAAGTTGTGGGTTTCATAGAGGACTCGGCAAAAAACCAGGTGTTTCAGCATCCGAAAGTATAAGTTGGAATTCTTTCTTTTTAGGATACAAAGGTGTATAACTGGAAAAAAGCCTAAGGGACTATTTATCCAAGTGCTATTGGATGCGAGTAATATTATAAAATCTTATGTTACAAAGTTTTAATATGAATACAGCAAATATGAATACAGCAAATAATATGAATACAGCAAATATACAGTTATAGCGAAGGTATTTCAGCAGATAGAACTTATAATCATGTATTATGTTTAAGAAAAATATGATTTTCTATAGGAAATCTGTCTATATACAATTTGAGAGCAACTAACGAATTGCCACTTTTATAGAATTTGCATTACTATGTTTTAAAACAAATAAACTTTTAACAACTGCCTCCCCCCCCCCCCCTACACACATCTATCTCGGTCTCTCTCTCACGCTCTGTCTAGCTCTCTGTCTCACATACACACAAAGACACACTCAAACATGTATATATATATTATTTATATGTGTGTGTGTGTGTGTGTGTGTGTGTGTGTGTGTGTGTGTGTGTGTGTGTGTGTGTGTGTGAGTATGTGTATGTATGTGTATGTGTGTGTGTGTACATACGTGTGTGTTATAGTGTAATTTATAAAAACGTTATGGCCTATGTGTAACGCATCCACACATGCGTATATATAACTGTTTCTACTTTTGGCACAAGGCCAGCAATTAACCCAGTGTATTACTGGTACTTTATTTTATCGACCCCGAAAGGATGAAAGGCAAAGTTAACCTCGGCGGGATTTGAACTCAGAATGGCAAGGGCCGTAACTCTATGCGTCAAAGCATGGCGTCCGACCCTCTACTGGTACTGCCAATCCTCTGGTATATATAACATCGATGTATAAGAATATAATTATATTGTAGTACAGTTACGTCCCTTGCGAGCTCTAATGTTAACATGTGACACCGCACAACCTGTCACGGTCTATTTTTGTTGACTAAATATAGTTTCGTGGCGGGAGGATTGTGAACACCTTTCTGGATGAAAAACAAAAGCCTGTGGAGAAACTCAGGATTGTCAACGGCCATCCAATACTGTGTAAAACAAACCAGATAGACAGAGCATGTTAGCAGTGGTTGGCAAACTGTCGAGGGCAAGTATCAGTCTGATTTTAAAACCTGAGTAAATAGGACACCGAAAAGACCTTGCTTACAACCTTTTAAGTTGCTAACAGGTTCATTCTTGTGACAAAGACAAATCAGTTCCAGCTCAGTAGTCAGATTCCCAATAATTTTCGGACGACAATTCGTCACCCAACGAGGTCCAATTTTTTCCCGATGAGAATCATTAACTTACAGC
>OZ024742.1:329469332-329476832 GCA_964016885.1 Eledone cirrhosa
GCATGTCACGCGTGTGTATGCATCCTACGCTTATTTTAAATTTCCCTGTTAAGCTGAATGAATTACGTTAGAAACAAGGAATCTACTAAAACTTCAGGTGTTGTTGCAGATCGTGTGGTTCGACCTCCATATGTGATTATGTCTTATAGCATTTTAAAGCCAACTGGAGGCTTGTACATTCGGCATTCCACGTTGTATGGGGGTTGTTCCTAATATTTCTTTATGTCTCGAGAGACATAGATACCACCAGAAGCATTTATGGAATCATCACTTTCAATATTTCTAATTCTTCATTGGCTGTCAGATTCATGATTAGCACCAATTCGGTGACGTCATCGATGTTGCTGTATACGTTTTCTTTTTGTAGGTAGTTGTGGTTGCGATAGTGTCGGCGGCTGTGGTTGGCAGCAACGGAGCTCTGTAGTTCCCTGCTGTATTCTGTTGAGGGAATTAAGCTCTTATGTTGATGTTATCAAACCATAGATGGCATCGATGCGTGTTATCTTCAACGACATCATGTAGGTCCACACTACTAGGATTATGAATTAAATCCGGGATTTCATACTGCTCTTCCTGTTATATATGTAGGGGTATCACCAAACTAATCACAGACCATATTT
Organism: Eledone cirrhosa; assembly: GCA_964016885.1. Taxonomy (NCBI): domain Eukaryota; kingdom Metazoa; phylum Mollusca; class Cephalopoda; order Octopoda; family Eledonidae; genus Eledone; species Eledone cirrhosa. Next base: position 329,469,953 of record OZ024742.1, read on the forward strand.
CTGTTCAGGTTATTTTTATATGAGGGTTCCGTTACACTCCATGACAACACAGGCCAGCATCCTCAAGATATTCACATCTGGTGTGATCCGGGAAATCTTAATTTCTCTCGTTCTTCTCCCTTAAGTAGCATTACAGGTGCTTTATTTTATGGAGCCCGTGGGAATGAAAGGCAAAGTTAACCTCGATGAGTTTTATACTCAGACCATAACGGGCAGCAACTCTATGCTGCAAAGCATAGCCTCCGAACCTCTACTGATTCTGCCAGTTCAAATAATAACAATGATAATATATCGCTGTTTGAGTGGTTGTTCGTGTATGTACACATGTATCAGTGTATGGAGAGAGACAGAGAGAGAGAGAGAGAGAGGGGGGGGAGTATATAGAAATATGGGGAGGAAAACGATAAAATATTATAAAATGAAGGAGATTGATTGAGACAAGTAAGAAGTTAAAATTGGTCATATAACGTTGTGCCCGCTTTAAAAAGCCTGGTTTTACATCTCAGAACATTCTACATATGCATACCTAGTATTGACTTACTTAATGTTGAAGTTATATTAGTCATGACGTTTACTATAATTGTATTTTACTCTGGCGTCTACAGTCCTTAAATATCAACAAATGTTATCTTTACGTATATTCCGTAAAGAAGCATAGAGACTATTATAAAACTGTTTTATGCTTTGAGCTACATAACCTCGAGGCGGCGAATTGGTAGAAATCGTAGAAACTACGTAACCTAGAAGTCCGTCGGTTTCGGCTTGTGAAATTAAAGTGCAAGTGGCTATGCATTCCACATGCACACATACATGACCTAATTTCTCAGGGATATTCAGCCTATGCCATGGTGGGGCAATGTTAGACATATGATGTATGTGTACTATTTATTTTTACCACTAGAGTGGACTGGAACGAGTGGAATATAAACGTTGCTGAATGACACATCGTGCCACCGGTAATCTAACTCACAGCTTTAATTTTGTGAGATTAGGACCCTAAACACTAAACCATACGCCTTCATAGATAGTAGGACAAAAGTTATTGCTGAATATGTTATGCGTCTTCCCGGTTTGAGTTCAAATCAGGCAGTTTTTCAAAGAACTAAAATGCTTCAATAAACGTTTATAATAGTAAATTGTCATTTAAGCAACTGAAATATAAGATATATACATATCTGCACATGACGGAGATACGTCAATGTGTTTTTAAATATACACATGAATATGTAAACATGTAAACATTTCAATTTACCTATTTATCTGTCGATTGAAAACATGCTTAATCGATTTTTGACCGTCATGGTCTCACCAAATCTATGTGAATGCTTAATCAACTACAAAGAAATACGTAACTAATGATCGTATAACACCAGCGAAATATAGGGATATCCTGAAATGTATGTACACTATACAAAGAGATATGTATATATCGTGAAAGCACGGAGATTAGGGGCTAGGGTGTTCTTCTAAAGACCGCCAGGTCTCCTTGAGATGACGAAACGAGAACTAGCAGCAACTGGGCCCCTATAATTTAAATAACCCTATACGTCTCATATTAGACGCAAACTGATTGGAACCATCTGAAACTTATACAGGTGTGCTACATATCATGTGATTGATGGTTCGAATCCCGGGCCGGGCGCTGCGCTGTGTCTTTTAACAAGTCACTTTATTTCACGTTGAAAAAAAGGTGTTGTGACGTCACTGGTGCCATATTTTCCTTTCCCTTGGACAACATTGGTGTCATCGAAGAGGAGTCTAGCAAAGTGTGCCGATTGATGATCTTACCCAATAACACCTTGCTCGGGCTTGTGCCTCGGAGGGGATCTTTCCAGTTGCAAATCCCAAACTTATTCTTAACCAAAGAGTTTCTTTAATTTGTTATTCAGTTAATTGTTAACATAACTCATCTTATGTTATATCTAAGGAGTACGAAGTGGGTTTGGCTCCTCAATATGTTTCTTGTAAATTATTATCTAGTCAGTTGATATTACTTATTTATCACGGGGTCGATAAAATAAAGTACCAGTAATTCACTGGGCCTTGTGCCAAAAGTAGAAACAATTATGTACTTAAAACCAAGTTTGTGAATTGACATGTAAATGCTTAAGTATTGGACAGCTACGAGTACCGTTTACGTAATTTTCAAACAAATTAGCCTGACGCAATTTGTGACGAGATTGGTCCCTTGAATTTTCCTTTCTTTCGATCGTATAATTAGTAGTTTTTACGAATATTTACACATTCCCAAGAGTAATCTAATAATTTTATCAAAATCATCCCGCATGGAGAATGTATTAACAAATATAGTTATTTGCTCTTGTAGTGAGGAAACGTGCTCGTATTTTTTCGGCAGAGTAAAAATGTATTAATTATAGTCCTATCTTTCGTTCATGAAATATTGTCGATCGCAGTTACATATGTATATATTTTTCTTTTTTATCGCTAGTATATATGATAAAATTATGAATATCGATACTTCAAAATATTTTTAAAAAATTACTGCATATAACGAGAAAATGGAAAAAAAAATATCTTGCCACACGTTAATAAAATTACTAGATTACCTCTTGGGAAAGTTCTAAAATTCGTAAAATTACTAGTTAGACAAAAAACGAAATACGGAAAAAATAATTTCATTAACAAAAATTAAGTAGTGCACGTTGCGTTAACTGTCACACCGGGAAGTGTCAATATGGAAATTTATGAATATTTTGCTTCATGTTGATGAAATTACGAGACTACCTCGCAGGAATGTACCAATATTCATAAAATTACTTGTTATAACGTCGTGAAAATGGAGAAAATTGATTTTTCAACATAACTTCAATATTACACTTGCTGCAAATTGCCGTTCACTTCTTTATATTGTTGCCTATTAGTTTACAACAACCCTTAGAGAAAGAAAATTAGGGATGTTGTACTCAACTGTAAGGTACATAAATATGATAGAATGAGGATTTGTGAGGGACTTATCGCAGCATGTAAATATGTGTCCTCGATGTAAATTAGCTAATCAAAGAGTTAAAGGTTGTTTCTAGTCGACGGTGAGGAGCATAAAATGAACATTCCCTTGATAGATATGTTGAAAGAATTTCACAAAATTAATTCTAACAGCATTGCATCTGTTAAATTTGGCAAGGGAGTGGAAACATGCATGTGTACATCTCCATGAGGCAAAGTGGCATGTTACCAAATATTGCAAGGGTTTCCGGTTGAGGCAAAAATGGCAAGATATAGATTAGGCTCAAATTAAAAAGAATGTCAGTAATCAAGCGCACATATTACGTACACATGTACACTAAACCCAATTCTGAAGGACTGATGGCCAGCATCCCGCTAAATCTGTATGTCAAGGTCTTTAACTATCTCTCTCTCTCTCTCTCTCTCACTCTCAATCTCTCTCACTCTCTCTCTATCTCACGGTCTCTCTCCACACACGCATATATATATCAGTGTGTAGAGGAGGGGGGGGGGGGGCGTTAAGAAACTGCGTATTTAAAATTGTTGAAAACTGTATTAATCATCGGCTGATTTCATAATTCATAAAAAGTTATATTATAAACACTAAAATGGTAGAATTAGTGTTAACATTCTACATAGGCACCGGTATTGTCTACCAGTGTTTTTACTCATCTGGGTACTCAGGAACTCAGGCAGTGAAGCGGTCACTACCTAAGAAATGCGTTTATCCAAATGAGTCCAAAGTTTTTGATTTGGGACTATAAGTATTTTCCTTCATCCAGCCCTACATGAAAACCTGCAAGGCCTAGTCAGTGATTCTTGCTGGGTGTTCATGTCGACATTCAACGTGGAAATTGGATATCAAACGACTTACGGATAGTACGTGCATAATGAAGAGGGAGCCCAAATTGCATGAATATGAGATCATTGATATTGCCCCAAGTGGTCTCAGTGGCCAAGCTATGAGATAATTTAAATAGGAAGTTTCCTTCCACCAACTCTCTCTCTCTCTCTCTCTCTCTCTCTCTCTATCTCTCTCTCTCTCTCTCTCTCTCTCTCTCTCTCTCCTCTCTCTCTCTCTCTCTCTCTCTCTCTCTCTCCCTCCTCTCTCTCTCTCTCTCTCTCTCTCTCTCACTCTCTCTCTATCACTCTCTCTCTCTATATATATATATATCCCTCCTCTCTCGCTCTCTCTCTCTCTCTCTCTCTCTCTCTCTCTTCTCTATATATATATATATATCTGTCTGTCTCTCTCATATATATATATATATATATATATATATATATATATATTGGAAAATGTGTGTAATCCTTGGTACAGTTAGGTATATTAAGACAGGGGGGAAGAAAAAAATGGCTTCACTTGTGCTTTCAACAAATTTCTTTTGGATTTTGTGAAGAAAATAAATTTGTTGAAAGCACAAGTGAAGCCATTTTTTTCTTCCCCCCTGTCTTAATATAAAATATATTATACGGAAAAAATGAAACGAAATTTCATTTCTCAATATTAGTACGACTGTTACTTAAATATAAGTATGTATACGTACGTACATATATGTATACAGACGTACAGTAGTATGTATATATATATATATACATGCACACATATATATATTGTACGTATGGATTCACCGAACATTTATTATAATGCTCGGTGTGTTTGTAAACAAACATTCCGAATTAAGCCGTACAGTGTCTAGCAACCACCGTTGCTCATTTGTTCAACACTGACAAAGGAATGCTGTAATAGTTTCAAGCTTTTTAGCTATCGTCAGCAACGTATACCTTCCTGCCAGATGGGTGAACGTCTGAAAGTATGAACTTTCCTTATGCATATTAACGGCTGAGCAGCCTAATTTGCATATCGTGTGAGTTAATCGGTCGGGGTACCGAAAACGATAAACGGAAATAATGAAACGAAATTTCATTTCTCACTCTTAGTTCGGCTGTTACTTAAATATAGTATGTATACGTACATACATATATGTATACAGACGTACAGTAGTATGAATGTATACTAATGTATATCGCCGATTAACTCACTCGATATGCTAATTAGGCTGCTCAGTCGTTAATATACATAAGGAATGTTTATACGTTCAGACGTTCAACCATCTGGCAGGAAGGTATACGTTGCTGACGATAGCTAATAAGCTTTAAACTAGTACAGCCTTCCTTTGTCAGGGTTGAACAAATGACCAACGATGGTTGCTAGACACTGTAGCGCTTAATTCGGGATGTTTGTTTACAAACACAACGGGCATTATAATAAATGTTCGGTGAATGCATACGTACATATATAATTGTTTCTACTGTTGGCACAAGGCCAGCAAATACCCAGTGCATTACTGGTACTTTATTTGATCGACCCCGTAGGGATGAAAGGCAAAGTCAACCTCGGCGGGATTTGAACTTAGATCGTAAAGGGACATAACTATGCTGGAAAGCATGGTGTCCGATCCTCTACCGATACTGCCAATCCACCGCCAATCCACAAATGAGCAACGATGGTTGCTAGGTACTGTAGGGCTTAATTCGGGATGTTTGTTTATAAACACACCGAGCATTATAATAAATGTTCGCTGAATCCATACGTACATACATAATGTGTGTATGTATGTATATATATATATATACATACTACTGTACGTCTGTATACATATATGTATGTACGTATACATACTTATATTTAAGTAACAGCCGTACTAAGAGTGAGAAATGAAATTTCATTTCATTTTTTTCCGTTTATCGTTTTCAGTACCCCGGCCGATTAACTCACTCGATATGCAAATTAGGCAGCTCAGCCGTAAATATGCATCAGGAAATTTTATACTTTCAGACGTTCAACCATCTGGCAGGAAGGTATACATTGCTGAGATAGCTAATAAGCTTGAAACTATTACAGCATTCCTTTGTCAGGGTTGAACAAATGAGCAACGATGGTTGCTAGGCACTGTACGGCTTAATTCGGGATGTTTGTTTACAAACACACCGAGCATTATAATAAATGTTCGCTGAATCCATACGTACATATATATATGTGTGCATGTATGTATATATATATATACATACTACTGTACGTCCGTATACATATATGTATGTACGTATACATACTTATATATATATGTATGTATATGTATGGATAATTGTCCAATTTGCTTATTGATGCATTCGTTATATATATATGCATCTCTTAATGCTCTTTGCGTATCAAGTCATTGCTAGATGTTTCAGTTGCCTTATATAGTATAGTTACCAGCATATGTTAGGAACTTGCGTGTTTTTCACAAACCATACCTATTTGAAAGAGAAAATAATTTCATATACGATTAATAGAATTAATTTCCTATATAGTTTCATAATATATAATATTGATAAATTGATAATTGTTGTGGACAATTGTCGACGTGCCTTTTGCCAGAATAATATGTAATTATATCAGATGTGAAGTGGTGTATCTAATCGAGAAACTTATACATGTCCGTTTTATCACTGTGTAATCTAGATGTTGATTAAATTGAAAGATATAAAATCTAATCTATTGTCACCCGCTTGCATGACTAATATCGGAATTGAGATTATTAAACTTACAAATGTTAAATCCTTAAACATACAACGGTGCCTTAATCTATCTTAATATTGCATTAAATCAACCAAACAATTGACAAGCAGTTAATATCATCTGTATTGTGGCTGTAATAATCATTAAAATAGTATATCGGAGTTTCCGTTAGCTTCAGTAATGATATTCAACTTATATTCATTTGTTAGTTTGCCCCAAGTCTACATGACTTGGTAAAGGAGCATTATATCAATGTCAATACTTCGTTGGGTTATTTATATAGATCCAGAAAATCAATTTTGATGTTGATGAGATTTGAACTCAATGTTCTCTCATTCTGAAAACACTACAATT
>OZ024742.1:329486832-329491832 GCA_964016885.1 Eledone cirrhosa
TAATGGTATTGTTTGATTAAGAATAAACGAAGTCAAACTAATTTTTAATGTATAAGCTGGATTGAATTCGCGGACATCATCGAGGATCGAAAGATTTTATATAAAGTCAATTTCACTATTGCATGCTGCAGTGATGCGATCTGACCAAGGTTCTCGATGCACGTGAAGAAGTGCGTCAAACTTTCGGAGAAAGGATGATTCGGTAGAATGTTCTTGATACAATCAAATGCTATGTTAGTATCATTGAATAATGAATTGATTTTGCCATATTTGACCAATATGAATTTGCTTCTCCAGCAGATCTAATGCAATGAAGCTGTACTAAGACGAAATATCTTAAATCTTTGTTTCTATAGCGTGAAATATTATATATATAGCTGTAATTACGTATATGATTTATATCTAATATGCACTGTGTCTGTACTTCAGTGCGTTAATCCGCGCTGCTAAATTATCAGAACTGAACGAGTAACATTTGGTCTACCTGAGAGTGCTTCAACTTTTCAATATGTTTTGTAGGCAATCAGTTTGAAATATCTGTGAAGATGGATGACCCATGAATCAAAGCTGATCGTTATCCCTGCCTAGTTTGAGATATGTAGTTAATCTCAGGTTCGATTTACAAAGCGGGTCTTACCATATGTTTATTACATATACGGTTTTTACATCGATGACGCATGTAGATTTTAAATACGGTTTGCTTCAGTTAATGCACAAACAAACACATGCACGTTCATATATGTATGCCTATGTTATATGTGCATGCATTGATATATGCGTTATATTTTATATGTTAGGGTTTACCCTTGAATGAATATGTATGTAAAGTATAAATTGCGTTTAAAACTTTGTATTTTATAAATTGTGATGTACAGGTATTCGTGGGTGTGACTGGCAAAACGGGAGACTAGTAAAGGGGATATTATGGCGTCACTGAATACTTACATCTTGAAAGCTGTCAACTCGAATAAACCTGTCCGTAAGATTAGTAATATCCGACCCTACATATACACATAAAAAACTCACTCATAATAGCGAGCGCAAACGCACACACACGTACACACACACACACACAATAAATATATATATATAAATATATATATGTTTGTATGTGCGTGCGTGAGTGTGCGTATCTATGTGCATACATATATACATACACATACATATAAATATATAGACATAGCAAGGGTAAAAATACATAACTCTATTTGGATGTAGAAAGCAATGTAGGAGATAATATAATTGCAATATCTAATTATCTATCTACTTACTTCTCACAAATGTATATACCCAATAACATAACAAAATAACCAAGAGAGTAGAAGGAAAACTCTAATAATACATGAAACAATTAAAAGTCCGTAACAAAAGGAGACTATAACTTTCCTAACCATACAAAAGGCGAACAAACGACAATGCATACACCGCAGTTGCATCGCGTGATGCATTAGAAACTGGCAAGAATCTAGTGTAGAAAAAGGACAAATATTTCATCAGTAGCAGCATCACCAACAACAACGACAACACCATGAACAGTTCATCCCGCGATACGGCTGATGACCGCTATCCAACATCTGAGCAAAGTGCTGCTGAAAATATGTTCACATAAACTTGGCCCAAATACTATGGTGCCCGCCTTTTCTGTGCATAAGTTATGGCACCCTATTAACAGTTTCTAACACACATTTTAACAATGAATGCTATGCAAACACATGACATTCAACACAAATTACGGAGCAAAACTATACGTGACAACTTGAGATATCAGTAATAATAATAATAATTGTTTCTTCTTTTGGTACAAGACCAGCAATTAACCTCACTGCATTACTGGTACTTTATTTTATCGATCTCGCAAGGATGAAATGCAGAACTAACCTCGCCGGCATTTGAACTCAGAATGTAAAGAGCTATAACTCTATGCAGCAAAGCATGGTGACTGATGCTCTTACGATTATTATTGCCAAAATAATAATAAGGTGCTCTAGGAATGTAAAAAAAAAATCACGCAGACAAATACAAATTAAAACCCTAGGACTTACAAATATATACAGCATATAGTAGATAGCACTACTAGGCAATGCACATATCTTATGAAATGTAACAATCAATATAATAGAAACAACATCAGCAAAAACTACATTACTCATACCCAAGGCGCACAGAAATGTACTGGCAATAAAAATAATAATGGAAATAATAGTAATAATAATAACTGCTTCATCTTTAGCAATATTTCTTTCGTTATTAGAAAAAACAATTGCCATTGTATTTTTGCATTTTTGAAAGATAGCTCCCCTTTAATAAAAATATCGCACATTTAATTGCTAATGGTTTAAAGTTACGGATTCTTTAGTGTGTAGGCGCCTTAAATTTGCTTGAAAATGCCTTTTTGTAAAACCATTTGAATAAAAATGTTGAATACATTATAAGCAGAATCTGAATTCCCTTACGTGTATGTAAAACACAGCAAGGATATACATAAATAACTTACAATAAAAAACAACAAGGATTTGGTTATCGTGTAATGATTTTCCTCATTATTAATATGGGCTTTCCCACCGCCATCATTATGTACATTATAGACATCTTTTTTATTACCATATTCACCACAATCACTATTATCTCAACCAGCACCTTCCTCTACCAAGAGTATGCACAAGTTTGATAAATTTGCAGCGTCGTCCCAATAGTCTTCGTTTTTTACCCGTAACTCCTAATGGCATTTTAAAACCATGCATCCCGCAACACTTACTATGTATGAACACAATTTCCTTCAGAAAAGAATAGAGTGCATTAGAGAGCATTTTTAAGAAAGATATATTGCGGAAGATTGGAGCTTGTACTGGTAACCATCCTAGAAACGCGGAACAACAGGTTTGACCTCGGTAAGATATGAACTCAGAGCACTAAGAATTAAAATAAAAAAGAGCAATGTTTCCTAACCGATATTCTAACGAATCTGGAAATTCACAACACAATGATATTGTATTTGATAGAATACCTAAAATAATTCTATATATTCACTTTCTTCATTGACTCAGCAAGTCGGAAACCCAATCTATGAAGTCAAGTTTGAAGAAAGATTGAAGCAATTGGTGATTGATCAGACTTCGAGTAATTATTAAGCTTGACTTGGCCATTGCTTTCAGAAGACTTGTATTTTCGCGGAAACGAAATTGGACAATAAGAACATATACCTCTATAAGGCAGATATCCGTTTCATACTTCTGTAAAAATTGAGCAGATCTGTCAAATTCCTGAGTTGCCTTGGAGTTTCAAGTCTCAATGTTTACACCTTAAAAAAAAAAAAAATAGGAAAGCGCGCCATTCAACCACAGGAAATATCATACGTACAATATGTTGTGGAAGATCAGTAATCACCAGTGCATGTCAAAGAGAAAGGCAATGACCGAGAGATATTGGCACCAGTGCTATTGCAATTGATATTTCCCTGCTACTTGAACTGGAGAATGAAATATATTATCTTGCGTTATAAAAAAATGGAACAGGATAAAATAAAGTGACTTGCCGAAGGAAAACAATGGAGCGGGATTAAAAAAGGCTTCAGTCCCGACCTCGAATGGAAATCATTAAGCCACTCTCCTTTGCTGCCATTATTGTATTAATTTTATTCAATTTAACTGTTTTGCGACCATTATCAATATTAGGTATTTGTGTGCATATATGTCGAACTTGGCAGGAGAGTTTATCATCATCATCATATTAAACATCATCTTCATAATAGTCATATTTAACATATTTATCCTCATCTGCTGTAACGTACTATTTCTGCTATGGAATAATTTTAATGTATGCTCTTGTATACTCACACACACAAACAACATGCACGCATGCACAATCACACACACATACACACACATATACGTACACACACACTCCAACAAACACACGCTAACTTCCTCTTTCTCTCACACACACACACTTATATAAATATGTGTGTGTCTATATATGTGTGTGATTCTGTGTGTGTAAGAGTGAGTATATGTCGTCATGCGTTGTGTTATCTTATTCAAATTGCTTATGCCATAGACACTTTAGAAATCCATGCCTCTAATGTCTCTTTTTCTCGTGAGACCAATTTATTTTTGATTTTTACCAATAGTCTCCAATTTAGACATAGACCCAACAATTTGTGGGAAAGGAAAATTGATGAAATAAGACGTATGTACCTAAATTGAACTTTATTTTATCTACTTCTGAAGGATGAAAAGTAGTTGACCACGATATTACTTGAACTAAGATCGTAATCAACCAATATAAATACGACAAATCGTTTTGTTGGTCATTGCTTGGTCAATTGAAATGGTTTAAACGTAACATTTGCAGATTAAATTATGGAATTTCAGCTTTAAATAATACAAACACACAGATATCTGTACACACATTTACGCACACAAACAAACACTCACATGCCAGTACACAAACACACGCAAACACGCAAACAGTACACGTACGCACACAAACACACACATATGCCAGTACACACACGAACGCACACAAACCAACACACATGTCAGTATACACACGTACGCACACAAACACACATATTACAGCACAAACACATACGCACACAAACACACACACATTCCACATATACGTACGGACACAAACACACACATATGCCAGTAAAAATACGCAAGCACACAAACACACATACTTGCCAGTGCAGACTTACATACGCACACTAACACTGCGTGTATACAACTATAAATACAATTCTCCATATAATAAACGCTGCATCGTGACTGATAAAATCATGAGTAGAAAAGTAAATGGAAAAGAAGGATATGAACAGCAATCCAGAGATGATCATGTTAGAATGGGTGAAATAAAAGTAGTAGTAGTAGTAGTAGTAGTAGTAGTAGTAGTAGTAGTAGTAGTAGTAGTAGTAGTAGTAGTAGTAGTAGTAGTAGTAGTAGTGGTAGTAGTATAGTATTAGTAGTACTAGTAGTAGTGGTGGTGGTAGTGGTAGTAGT
>OZ024742.1:329496832-329514332 GCA_964016885.1 Eledone cirrhosa
TCTCCAACCGTAACCTACTTAACAAAAAATCTGAGGTGTTTGCAACTTGCCAGCACCGCCTCAGACATTCCTTCCAAAACTTTAAGCCCTATATATAGCAATGTCGGACTGGAACCTAACACCACATCTAGCATCAAACACCAGAAACACACCCTATACTACATACCCAACACTAGCTGATCCATTATAACACAAACAACGACATCCCTCTGGAACCCTTCGCAGGGAAAATACCCATTTATACCTCTACGGCAGGTGTGACAACATCCACCCACTTGATGGCACTACACCGCTCTAAGGGTAATTTGAGCATGAATTGATCGGTTGGATGGTGTTGGGCAGAGGAAACACCTTCCTTAGACAGATGTAAAATGATTTAATCGAGTAGCGCTGTTGACCAGTAGGACCGGGCTGCTGAGCGCAGTGAGTGAATGCAATGCAACTGCCGTGCGGGTTGTACGTATATGGATGATCTGACGGTCAGAGAGGGGTCGCGAGGACTGCGGATTGACCTTGGCCTGCCTGGGGACGATTATCTTTCGACATCCAATGTAGCAAGCGATGACCCAGATCTTACCAGAGATCATTGGGTCCTGAAGCAATCCTGCAATCACCGCGCCTGGTCATATGAGCAGACTACAACCACAGAGATCATTAATTTAGAATCCTCGCTCATCATCTATAATTTCCATTTGTAGCACCTTAAGATGGGTTAATCCACCTTAATAATAATATAAACTACTCTATAGTTAGTACACTTTATGCTTTAAAAGTCTCTCTTGGAAGGTGCACCTCACCATAGAATTTAGGGTCTATATTGGGACACATTTTAATGGCTAGATATAGAAACCCCAGAGTTACCTCCCCGCATGCATTAACTCCCCTTAGCCACACACACACTTCCGGTATTCAATGGCGTTTCTCGAAACGTAACATCCCCCTGTATCGAACTAAAGAACACCAGACTACGATCTCTTACTGGATTGTCGTGGATTATGTGAAAGGCATATAATCGAAATATACACTCCCTTGACCATGAAAATGCCGAAGTACATGAATTACTTGACATCCCTGCGCTGTGCATCTCCAATACTTATAACACTTTTAATGCTTGCACTATCTTTAATGCTTATAATATTTCTCCACACACAGACTATATCAATCATATAAAGACTTTGCCACCAGACCTACCAACCTAACACTCTTATTTACCTACCTAAGTGCCTCTACCACACATATCTCTCTGCCACACTATATAAACAAGACGCACATGCGTGCCACACATATAACATTTGCACTATATAACCACTTATCTTCATGTTGTACTTTAACCTATATCTTTGATTTTTGATTGTACCTATTAATATAGTTGTAATCTCGAAGTGTGTACTGCCACTCTAAATTCTGTAATGAATGTTGACCCACAATGTTTGAATATGTATCAATGTTTGAATATGTATTTGGTATGTCTCTCGGCTGAAAAGGAGGTCATATAACTGTCCATGCATTAATAAATTGCTCCGAAGAATCCAAACCTCGGTTTGGAGGAAACAGCTGTAAGCACAATAATGTTTTGAACAGTTCTTTGATTCTTATATTTCATATAACTGCTCTGTAAATCATCTGATGTTTTTACATTGAGCTACTTAACTTACTGGTAATAAGGTAGTAATACATTACTGCCTACCACTATTTAGGGTGTGTGTAAAATACTTACAACTGCTTAAGGTTTTGTATTTACATAACCATAAATAGTATAACTAATACTATATATATATATATATATATATATATATATATATATATATATATATATATATATATAACGAACATTTTCGCTCTGCATGGCTGAATACAATAAATGTAATCTGAGTTTTTCGAATATTAATAATTACATTTAATTCGTTTGCAATTATGCATACAACCTTCAATCTGCAGACACTAATGTTTCTGGGTTCACCCTTCGTCAGTACAGCTCATTGTTCACCTGCCAAACTGTCAGAGCTAGTGAAAATATTTGCTATTTTCAAAATTACACAGGGACTGATCGGCCTGATTTGCATATTAGCAGACTCGCTGATCAGTCAGATCTGCATATTAGCAGATCCACTGATCAGCCAGATGTGCATATCAGCAGACTGGCCAGTCACTTTCCTGTGTACGAGCGATAAATGGCCGGCTTTGCTAAATTCAAATAAAAAAGAAAATGTTCGCTCTACATGGCTGAATACAATAAATGTAATCTGAGTTGTTCGTATATTAATAATTGTTTCTACTTTAGGCACAAGGCCAGCAATTACCCAGTGCATTACTGGTACTTTATTTTATCGACCCCGTAGGGATGAAAGGCAAAGTCAACCTCGGCGGGATTTGAACTCAGATCGTAAAGGGACGTAACTATGTTGGAAAGCATGGCGTCCGACTCTCTACCGATACTCCCAATCCTCGATTCGTTTGCAATTATGCAAACAAGCCTCAACTTTACAGCCATGTCAGTAGAATGAACCCTTCAGTCTTGCTCGTGTGTTGGCATGTGAACAGAACATTCTACTGACATGGCTATAACATTGAGGCTTGTTTGCATAATTGCAAACGAATCGAATGTTATTAATATTCGAAAATCTCAGATTACATTTATATATATATGATTCCTTTTATTTCAATCAAGGCATTGTAGAGTTGTTGGATGTGCGTATTTTACACTATATTGGTTGTTAACAACTAACTTGCGAACAACTCATAGAAAGTTGAAGAAAAGCCGGAAAAATCAAAATTAAAACTATATACATATATATAAATGTATCGCAAGTATTCATGGTTTGGGACGAGGAAATATACAAAATATAAAAACTAATTACTAACAACTGTTTCTTTGTAGGCGGCTATCGATTGCAGCGGTGTGGTGGCTTCCCCATTAACTCCGAATTTAGGATGTTTCTAAATTAGGATGATTTATGAGGGCACTTTATGAGAAACGAACTTTGGAATCTACTCACTATTTCGCCAAGGATTATTAGATATTTATACAGTGCAGAAAGTTCTTTCAGATTCAATTATCCCAGCTTTCCAATGTTATTGGTTAACTTTCCTTCTGTTATATACAGATAGTATTTCGCTCTATTCATCTGTCAATATATCCACTTCTATACGACCATGTATGACATCCCTTTACTTTGTAAAAAATAAATATTTGACTCTAGAAGGGTTTTGTTGGCTTGGCATACGTAAACATTGCTTAGATAAACATTACAGATATATCTATTTATCCGTTTTATCGTAGGTATCTGCTGAATTGATTTATATCTGTATGTGTACGCATGTATATAGGTCGACTGTGCACAGTATTTGATTGTGTTTGTGTGCATTTCCATATTTGTGGTTGTGTAAGCCTTCATATTTGTTTAGCGCGGGATATAGAAGATCTTTATAGAATGTGGATCCTTGTGGAACAGCACAATACACTTGAAATGACAAGTTCTTATCTCAATAATGAATTTGTGATAATAGAAAATGCATTCCCTTGAACGGAAATATATAAATAAGATGTCAACTCTTCTTTATTTCAAGAGGATTAAGATTCATATGCCCGAGAATTAAGGCAGTAAGACTTTTAAAGTATGCATGCTTTATAAGTAGTTAACGATAGCTATGTGTATATCATCAAAAGAGGCACTTACATTGTAGATATATAAAAAGCTACTCATATCACTGCATATATGAGTTGCTTATTTTAGACCTGTAACTCAGCGTGAAATGGTAGTGGCACTTTATTTTCAAACGGTGTTTCTTGGGCATTTTATGCTGGACATGGACATTTTACGTCTGGACATGGTAGATTTCCTTCAGAGATTGACAGAAAGTGAGAGAGAGAGAGAAAAATATATGAAGGAAAAATTGATCCCAGCACTAGACTGGTACTTTTTTATTTACCTCGGCGGGATTTGAACTCAGATAGCTGAGAGAAGGAATAAATGACACAAAGCATTCGATCTGACGTTCTAACGACTCTGCCAATTCGCCACCTTATACTCGAATATTATCTACAGAGACTATTAAATGAAAGCCAACCATTGAAATAATTAGAGGTTGTTGTTGTTTTCCTTGTTAATATAATATACTCGATCATTCCAATCATATTTACCAGATAATATCTAAACTCCCATAATATTTGCGCGTGATTATGTATACGTGAATGAATATTGTTTTCTCACCATAATCTTCTGATGATTCATTCGAACAAGAAGCCCTTGCAATTATAAGGGAAGCTTCTATATTATTGCCCCATTTAGCAAGATGCTGGCACTCATTACTATCTCTGTCACTGGTTCACGAGAACCAGATGACATTCCAAGTATAGCTTAAACGTCTCTGTTGGATGCGCCTAAGAACCTGAACCATGCTTTATATGAGTAAAGACCATGTTTTATATGAGTAAAGAAGAGATGCCTCTACATATGTACCATGAACTGAAATATGTGTTACCAATGTGATAACTTGTTGAGAATCGACACCAGATTTAAGAAACCTCAAGGTCTCAGTTGCTTTGAGACACCGCGCAGATATTTCTTCATCTAAGCAGAAAAAAAGAAAAAAACAGAATATACTGTTCGGAGAGACGAAACTGTGTATTTCTGTCAGCCTACTAAAATAGTACAACAGTCCGGTCCGGGCTAATTCAGATTCCTTACACACTCCTGAAATGACAATTTAATATCTTCAGTCGCATGTAAATTATGTGCAAAAAAGATATCATGTACAATAAGACTTTCGAATCAGGTGTATATAATCGGATATTGAAGAGACATCTGGATGCACGGCAGCTGAAAGAATGACCGCATTATGGAGTGCGGATACTGCTCGCATACTTTCCTTGTCTCGTCTCAGCACCGATGCTTTTTAAAGCACATGGACAAAATATGGTTGTGCGAAAGGACACTTATCTTTATGGCAGTAGGTAAATGCTATTCGAACATAAAAAAAGTTTGCCAAAACATGCAAAAAACAGTTTTCGTTAATTATGTCGGGCACCTCTTGGTGGCGTTATCTGCCAGTGTCATCCATAGCTCTGGCTTTATAAACGTTTAATTATAACCACATCGTATTTCTTTAGAAATACGGAATTCAAATACATATTTGTATAAAGCTATGTTCGAAGCTAAATTCTTATTCTATTCCATTTTAAGTTGAGCCAACTTATATAGCTTAATATGCAAATAAGATTAATCACCTCATTTACACCGACGAAAATAACCTATATATTTTCGTCTGTTTTAAAAGTCCGGCAGTTGCAAGAGCGGGAGAGATCGTCCTGACGAGAACCATTTGAGTTCGCAATGTATAGACGGTTGTCCTTCTTACATTTTGCCGAGCTCTGCTTGGTGGCGTTAGCTGCCAGTGTCATTCATAGCTATGACTTTCTAAATGTTCATTTATAAATATACCTTATTTCTTTAGAAATACGATATTCAAATATATATTGGTATGCAGCTATGTTGGAAGTGGAATTCTAATTATATAATATATTATTTTTACATGTAAAATTTAATATCCAATTTATATTGTTTATATACAGACGTCATGATTCGGCATATTGTAAATCATTAATATAGACAAATATATGTTAAATGAAATATAGTGTATGCAAGTAGTGAATTCGTTTAACGGTCTTCCTTCCAAATCAAGGAGATGCTGTGACAAAGGTATAAATAAACAGAAGCATATGAAAAACAGAATTTCCCCCTACTGACACAGAAACAAACACACACCCATATAGGGAAACATACATATTGACACAAAGACACATAAACGCACATATATTTACATGTGAATTTGTGTGTGGTTGTGCCTATGTGTGTATATCTAAAAAGGGTGCGTAGTAATTATGATGGTAATATAAATATATGATGTATAAGTCAGTAAATAGATGAGAAACAACTACAGATATATTAAATATAAAAAAAACTCAATTAAACCAAAACCGATACAAATCTAATTTATCTATTCATAAAATTGGTTGCTGTCAAAGTTTCATGTCCATCATGACCCATTAGAAAAATAAAGAAATTCAAGCAATATGTAGAATGTTTATCTCAATAAAGTATTTGAAAAGGTGGGGTGGGTATTTTAATATCACGTGGTTCGTGGTGCTCCTTACTACGGTTATTTTAGTAAAGTACTGACGGCAGTTGCTGGGAATCTGGTAGAAGCAAAATATAGACAAATCTATATGTTCACAAAATGCTTAGCACTCAAGAAAGTGTGAGTTCGATAATACAGTGTGGTACCTTACGCAAGCTTTGATCACCATAGTCTGTGGTTGGCCGCTGCTTTGTTAGTGAAATTTGGTCGACCAGACCTGATTAGAAGCCTGTCAGTTTGTACAGAATGTACCTACAATTCAAAGTTCCAGGCTTGCCATAAATGTTACGCTACATATGTCAAACAATAAAAATGGACATTAAATAAAAGAAAATTATTTTTTTTTAATGTTTAAAATATGGTTAATTTGACCTTCTTTGAAGGGTTTTATAACTGAGCGAAATAGTCTTAAAGCTAAAAACCCAACTATGATCTTATTTCAAGACATTTTCATAAACTGGTGAGGTTACTATTAGTATATACTTAGGATGTGAATAAGATACATATAACAATCACAATATATATTTGTTATTCTATATTTATTTACTTCCCATCATAACTATACGTTCATATAGATATATATAATTGGCATTACGTAAAATGAATTAAGTATCAATCTGTACATACATACCTGCCTATATACGCATGGATGGACACGCACATTCAAAAATGCACGTAAATGCACATCTGGTTTTCAGATTCACATAACGTCCTACAGTACAAAACACACATCTATGACATCCAAACACAAATTTACTAAGAATTTAATAACAAACTGGCTATTTGGCGACAGAGGCGCCAACATCATATCTGCACGGAGGTGACTTTTTAATCCAGCAACATAATGCAAGACTAAGACTGCACCTCTGGGTATTAACAACACTTGAACATAAAACACATCGGCATAGACGTCTTGGAAAATTGACTGCTCCCGCTTATACTATATCACGTGAGGTGACAAAAATACGGAAGTTGCAGTATTTTATCGGCGCAAATTCGCTTGACACACCAAAGTTGCAACAACAGGTCTAATGTCTATATGGTGCCAAAACTTTAACGTTATGTCTTGGTTTCGCTGGAGATAGAGATACTGACAGTTCATAAGATCACCAGAGAGCGAGAGAGTGAGTGTGTGTGTGTGTGTGTGAGAGAGAGAGAGAGAGGGAGAGAGAGAGAGAGAGAGAGAGAGAGAGAGAGAGAGAGAGAGAGAGAGAGAGAGAGGGAGAGATGTTTCTAGTATAAAATGACACACGACGCAGGCAAGTTTTGTCTAAACAGAGCAATTTTTTAAAGGAGCAAATACCTCGCCTTTAACCCATCTCGTAACTTACAAACATCAACAGAGGAAGTCCCACACCCGGGCTTCGATTAAAAGATTCTAGATGAGGCGCAAGCTATTTGTGGTACTTTAGCAGAGGGTAGATCCTCAGGCCTACTCAATGATATTTTTTGGACATACATACATAAATATATAAATACGTACATACACTCATTCTCGCACGAATAAAATCGATTAAGTTTGTTGATCATTTTCTCTAATTTACTGGGAAATTCGTGTTTTAACAAGTTAACATGCATACATATGAGACATATGCACATATATATATATATATATACACATTGGGGTAGTCTCGGTTACACACTCTGTATCTACATAAATATAACTCTCTCTCTCTCTCTCTCTCTCTCTCTCTCTATATATATATATATATATATATATATATATATATATATATATATATATATATATATATATATATATATAAATATAATTCAGCGAGAATCGTATTCGGGCTGGTAGAAAAAGCGAAAGGAAACGCAAAATCGTAGAAATGCTGGCAAGCGCTCAATAGTTAAACAAAAAAACAAAGCTAAACAATATGTTAAAACGCCATACAAACTAGAAAAGTGGTTAAGAAGGCATTAACGACCTAAGGCAAAAAACAAATCAAGCTAAACAGGTCAAACAAAATAAATGATAAAAACCTGGACACAAATGGAACTGGTGTTAAAATCCAAATGTAGGGTTTCTATGACACTAAATCAATAATACTGTCTGGTTAAAACTATAAGCTTCCAGCACAAAGATCGAACAAGGAATATCACGTTATCAACAGGTAATTCTGCACTGTAACCAACTTTGCGAGTGACGCAGAGCATAGTAAACGCACATGCGTAAGTCACAAGGGAAAATTCCCAATATTTTGGCAAAGGAATTCAGTATGTGTATATCATACAAAAAATTGCATAGATAGCACAAATCGAATAAGCACTCAACCGGGTAGTTTTTAAAAATAAACTTATGCAATTAATCTGTCAATAGAATTATTAACAGGTTATTTGTAAGAGACGGGAGATTAATACAAATATAATTCAGCGAGAATCGTATTCCGGCTGGTAGAAAAAGCGAAACGAAACGCAAAATCGTAGAAATGCTGGCAATCGCTCAATAGTTTAAAAAAATAGAGCTAAACAATATTTTAAAACGCCATACAAACTGGAAAAGTGGTTAAGAAGGCATTAACCACCTAAGCCAAAAAACAAATCAAGCTAAACATGTCAAACAAAATAAATGATATTTATATATATATAGTGAAAACTGGGACGGGAACAAAAACAGAGGCAGTACAAACAAAGGTTTATTAGTTTCACGCTCTTGAGAGTGTGGGCGGGGAACGACGTTTCGGGCATAAGCCCTTCTTCAAGAGAAAAGTGGGTGGGAAGAGAGTTCTGAAGGTGTTTGGGGGAGTGGCGGAGAGACATTTAGAAAAAAAGTGGGGCAGGGGAGAAAAGGAAGGTAAAACGGTGGAAGAGTACAAATAAAAATAAAAATAAACATAAAGATAAACAAGTGGTGGAAGAGTATGGGTCGTGTAGGGGTGGTGGCGGGTGGAGTAGGGAGAGCGAGGCGGGGGGTCCTAGCGGGGAGGGCTGAAGGTGGTGTTTGTGTATATGTGTAGGTGTATGTGCGTGTGTATGTGTATATGTGAATGTGAGATTTGGCGGAAGAACGAGGTTCCATGTTCAGGAAAAGGTGTGTGTGGGGGGTGGGGTGTAGGTCGGTTTGTGCATGCGTGTATTGGGGAGGAGTCAGAGGGGTGGGGGCTGGAGGATTCCGGAGGCTGAGTGTGTATATGTGGGGTACGCACGTGTGTTCTGATATTTATACGTGGTGTGGATGTAGGTGGCAAGGTTCGAAAAAAAATTGTCACTGTATGTCCGTGGGTAAGTTCCTAAGGTAGTTCCGTGGAGTGTGCGATGGGATGCTTGATATTTTTCATATTATGGAGTGGATAGCTGGAACGATGACCGGTGGTGTGTAAGCCGTTGGTTGTGGTGGTCGGAAGTGGGGATGTGTTGTGCGCGCGCAACAGGAAGTGGTCAGACGGTCAAGGCAGGATGAAGGCATAGCAGTAGAGGAGAATGACAGGTGGAGAAAGTCAGTGTGTTGTGAGGACTGCGTGTCTGTGTATGCGGAGGTGCGGTGGACAGGGGATGTGATGGGTAGGTGTGAAAGGTAGAGGGGGAGGTGGTTATGTGGGGGGGTGGGGTGTGTATTAGTAGAGGTGTCAGTGGGATGTGTGTCCGAAGGGGTGTGGGTGGAGCGGGGAGAGGGAGAGGGAGAGAAACGGTGTAGCGGACGGTCGTGGGAGTGTAGTGTACTGGTGTGTGTGTGTGTGTGGTAAAGGGGGTCTTAGTGGGTGTTAGTATACTGGTGGTGGGGAAAGGGTTGAAGGCGGGTGTGTTAGTTGTGGTGTGGGTGTGGGTGGTGTATGTAGGTGTGTGTTGGTGGGAGTGGAGGGTATGTGTTCGTGTGCGTGGGGTCGGGGGGATGTTAGTGCCATTAGTTGTGGGTTGGCTGGAGTGGATATGTGGGTGAGGGTTAGTGGTGGTAGTAGGGTGTGTGGATAGTGTGAGTGCGTGTATATATGTACAGGTGGGTGTGTGCTTGATAGGGGGAGGGGTGGGGATGTTAGCATTGTCAGTTGGGGGAGGGTGGCCGGATGTGGAGTGGGGGTGTTAGTGTTGTTAGTTCTGGGGGTGGGGAAAGGGGGTGGGTGTTGAAAAGGAGGAGTGTGTCAGTGGTGTTAGTGGGGGATGTGTGGGGGGGGGCAGTGCTGTCGAAGGCTAAATGAATAGGGGTGGGGAGATCAGACCGGGGGGTCTGTAGGGTGAAGATGGTGCGTTGTTCGACCGTGTGGCGGGTGGCGGGTGTTCCGTAGCGAAAATGTCAAGACCCCGACGACAGAGCTCACGTCGTTTCGACTGCTATTTCTTGACCAGAGAGATAGCCGTCGAAACGGCTTGAGCTCTGCCTTCTGGGTCTTGAACATTTTCCTATTACCCACTCTATTACCCTAAGTATTGGGTATTCTGGTGCGTTATGGTCTACCTGGTTCCTTACCACACTTCTTTCGTTACATATATATACATATAAGTTTTTGCCGCATTTTTGACTTGAAATATTTTAGCATGATAGTGGGGTTTAGAACACTCCAAGAAATGGAAAAAATGAGTCTTGACGTGAATACTGAGCCTCTTCTATTTCTTAGAGGGTTCTAAACACCACTATCGGGCTAACATTTCTTTGGTCAAAAATGCGGCGAAAGCCTTTGGTCCTAATTTCAAACTTACTCGCTGTTTCAAAATATACTTGATATATATATATATATATATATATATATATATATATATATATATATAAAACTTGTCGAATGCTTCGAATCAGTTATAAACATATATATTTGTTGAATTACCAACAAATTAAATATCCAGTTTGCGTATATATATATAAATATATATATATATATATATATATATATATATATATATATATATATATATATATATATATATATATATATATATATATATATACACATATATATATATAAATATATATATGTGTGTGTGTGGGTGTGTATTGTCCTCCCATCAGGTGTGAAGTTATGTGATTAAGGCGAGGAATGTTCATATTATCTCGAGGGAAGTTGCAACATGCCGATTAGTGTTTCAAGAATAAAGGAATGATTTCCAAAATAATTCCTTAAACCAGCCTGAAATCATACTTTTATGCTTAGACCTATATTAAAAGGCCGCAGAAACAAGGAGACTACGGCTCCAGACACCGACCTGCCGACACTTCAATAAAATCTAATTGTTTCTACTCTTGGCACAAGGCCAGCAAAATACCTAGTACATTACTGGTACTTTATTTTATCGACCCCGTAAGGATGAAAGGCAAAGTTAACCTCGGCGGGATTTGAACTCAGAATGACAAGAGTCGTAACTCTATGCGTCAAAGCTTGGCGTCCGACCCTCTACCGATACTGCCAATCCTTCAATAAAATATAATAGCAGTGACGTACATTGGAAAAAATATTTCGTTATCTTAAAACAGGCACACACAATCACTGACATACACACTCACAGACACAAACACGCTCACACAAACACACTAACATAACCCTTCACGCACGCGCGCGCACACACACACACACGCACGCACACACACACACACACACACACACACACACGTACACACACACACATAAATACACACACACACATACATACACACACACACATGTCTGAGTTTGAGCGTGTGAATATCTGTGAGAGTGTGCGAGTGAATGTATTTATACGTGTGTGTGGTTGGACCTGAGTGTGTTTGAATGTGTGTGTGTGTGTATCTGCGGAAGCCTTAACACAGGTCTGAGATCGCTAATATTGAAAGGTAATGTATCGATGTTAATCCCAAATTTATAGATAACTAATCAGTGACAACATTATCTGATTCATCCGTACGTGCTTTAAATTGAGGCATCAGCTTTCTAAGCCATGTAAATTCATTCATTCATCTATGCCTCACGGGGTTAAATACGTAGGTTGTCTCCCTTGAACTGTGCCTTTTTTTTTTATGTTACATCAATTTAGGAAGCGAATATGAATTATTAACAGTGTTGTTTATTTATGTCTGTCGTAGATTATTGAAATATCATATTTCCTTTATGTTATTTAATATATATATATATAATTATAATAATAATTGTTTCTACTTTTGGCAAAAGGCCAGCAATTTAACCAGTGCATTACTGGTACTTTATTTTATCGACCCCGTATGGATGAAAGGCAACATTAACCTCGGCGGGATTTGCAATCAGAATGGCAAGGGCCGTAACTCTATGCGTCAAAGCATGACGTCCGACCCTCTACCGATAGATCTTCGTTACATTTATTGAGGCGTGACGCACGTTTTGCGATTGATCAGTGTGTGTGTGTGTGTGTATTATTTTATTATATTCAATTAATGAGTCTTTTACGCTGGAGTTTCACCTGCAGGATCATCATACAATCTATCTATCTATCTATCTATCTATCTATCTATCTATCTATCTATCTATGTCTATATATATATGATATCATATGATATCATATATTATGGGTTAAACCTTCGACAGATTGGTGTATCGTCATGTATCTAATTTACGGAACGTAAATAGAGAGACAGACAAGAAATAGTCTGTGAACTCCCTATGTATATAAAGGGCAAAGAGAATCTGAGCTTATGAGGTAAATATAATCAAGCCCGCGTACTGTGCTACATAGTTTTGTATGGTATGATAGAAAACGGAGGTCTACACGATATATGTAGATGAAGTTGCGTAATTGCAAGAGACATGCAAATATATTTGGTACTATTAAATTTCTGAAAATTTTAGCAGCGGAACACATTGACATTTATCAACTGCTTAACATACATATATATATATACACGTGTTCTCACACATGCACATTCATTAATACTTTTATTCGCTTTTAATGTAAAGTGCCAAACGATATCAGATCTTACTCATTTTGAAATATAGTGAGTAGTAACGGAGTAAATGATGCATGTCAAATTTACTGCTAACCCCGAAACATTCTCCTTTATCATTTTGGATTGGATAAATAATGTAAACTAGTTAAATTATAATATTTTGCTTCATGATAGATATCTATGGAATTTATTCCATGATATACATTTAAATATGAGAGAAAATGGACACAAAAAGAAAATGAGATATCTTATGAATTCAATGCAAAATGAAGCACAATAACTTAGTAGACAGTGATAAAATGAATAGCCAATGCTTATAAATGTGAAATATATAAAAATCAGTTCCAGCGATTGATTATTGAATGGAAACAATTCTAGATATATAAGAAGTGAAATTAGGAGATATAAACATAATGTGTTGTAATTTAGTGGTAATGGAAATGTCGATCATATCGACATAGTATTGTATTGGAAATGAAATGTATCGACCTGCGTAGAGAGAAACGCAAAGTTGACATGGTCGAGATTTGAATTCAGAAGGTGAAAATTGCCGTACATCTTTTACTTTAACGCTCTAAAGATCTCCCTAAGCCATCTCCCTAGAAAACAAACCAGAATAAGAAACGCATTTGTTCGAGAATCAATATATCGTGAGATACGAATGAATAAATCATTAAATGATGACCTATCTATAAGCTGTCAATCCAACTATGAAATAGGCCCACAATTGCTTTCGGTTAGCTTTTAATGAATATTTGTCAGATCGTAATCATTGTCATTTAACGAACTTTCTAAGAGTTCAAGCAATTGGGCAAAGTTAAAAGTGTCTTTCTTCAGTCCTTTCAACCTGATCCACGACAGATCTTTCGCTACAACCAGCAAACAGGCAAACTGTAGATATGGCCAGCATGGTAGGTAGTAAGTAGCCACGAAAGTACAAGTTTACAGTTTATAGCGGAGGCTCGTTTCAATAGCTTACATACTAATTACTTCGACAATAAGTTAGAAGGTTCTAGTAATTTCTAAGATGTAGCAAACCCGATCATTTTTTCTTATTGAGATTGTATCATGTTAGTGAATCAAAATATCTCTATAGATATTTCTAGAATAGTTTATATCCAATGTTCTATTGTTAGATCTAATAATGATATATTTCATATTCAATACATTGAATAGTCATTCCACCATAGTAAACAAATATATTGTTCTTGATGCATTGCATTCCTGCAGAATCTCGTTTTATCGCATTTTCAATTTTCTTATCTTTAAACACAGATCACGGAAGAAGTCCACAAATATCTGCCACGAAGCAAACATATCATCATTTTTTTTATTTTACATTATGTATCCAATAAAAATGATTAAAATAAACTGTAGAGATTAGTATTATATTTGGTATGTATTATTTTGTCTTATCCCTATATTCCAAAAGGTGGGTGGTCAGATACACTAAAACAAAGCAAAGTATTGACTGTGCGTGTGTGTGTGGGGGGTTTAGAGAGAGAGAGAGAGAGAGAGAGAGAGAGAGAGAGAGAGAGAGAGAGAGAGATAGAGAGAGAGAGAGAGGGGAATAGAGAGAGAGAGAGAGAGAGAGGGAGAGAGAGAGAGAGAGAGAGAGAGAGAGAGAGAGAGAGAGAGAGAGAGAGAGAGAGAGAGAGAGAGAGAGAGAGAGGAGAGAGAGAGAGAGAATGTGTATGTGAACATATATATAGTTGTGTATAGCAGTTTATATATATGTACGTGCTTGCCAGTTTAAATTTTGAGAAATTTAATATCACGAAAGATTTTAGCATGTCTCTAGCAATTATATAACTTCATCTACATATATTATGTATGCCTCCGTTGTCCATAATACATATCAAATATATGTAGCACATAACACTTACTAAATCCTGCATGTCTCATGAAACCAAACTCTATTGATTTAATTCTAGATTGTTCTTTTAAATATTTTGGCAATCAATCAACCAATCAATCAACCAATAAATCAATCTATCTATTTATCTATCAATCTATCTATCCATCTAATTCATCTATCTATCTATCTATCTATCTCTCTCTCTATATCTCTAACTATCTATCTATCTCTCTTTCTGCCTGACGCGTGGAACATCGCCGGTAAGATTTTTGTAAATTTATATACGAAAAACAACACAACAAAAACACAAATAACAATACGCATATATCAACACAAACAACAAGAGTTTGATGGAGGTCATCTCCCAAAACCCCAAGTTGGAGACGGAGGGCAAAACTTTCGTCAAGGCAGAATCGTCTCCACACCTTAAACTTATAAGTGTTTCTATGGAAACCTATAATGTCCTGAAAAATAAATTTTCACAGGACGTGGGCAACCCCTGCCAGAAACCCATCAACCGCGTCCTGTTCAAATGTTTCCCCACCCTACCCAACACCCCATACAGCACCCAAATGGAGATTGAACAACCCGATCTCCAGGAAACGAAAAGGTAAGTGCATCTTTCGTCCTTT
This sequence comes from Eledone cirrhosa, assembly GCA_964016885.1. Lineage (NCBI taxonomy): Eukaryota > Metazoa > Mollusca > Cephalopoda > Octopoda > Eledonidae > Eledone > Eledone cirrhosa. The sequence goes on from OZ024742.1 coordinate 329,512,281, forward strand.
TTCTCCAACTCTTCTTCACCAACATGGCTAGTTTACGAGTTGGAAGCGTGAATGTACATGACCTAGGGTTGCCCTGGAAACAGGGCAAACTTTTAAAAGACCTTTGGTCAGACGGTATGGATGTCATAGCCATCAATGTGTCCAGGATCCATAACAGGCAGTAACTAACCCCCATCTTCGATGACTTTGAGATCTAGCATCTCTCTGTCAGCGAGGAGGTGGAGGTGGAGTGGCTGTCATGTTTCGGAAGAACCTGGACATCAAAGTACAGCAAGTACACTTGGACCCGGAGGGTAGACTGGTAGTCCTAGACGTGAACTGTATTGGAGGTGGAGCCTTTAGACTGGTGGCCGTTTATGCGCCGACCGAGCAATCGCAATCACGGTCAGACTTCTTTAAGCGTCTAGAGACTTTTCAGGGAACGTCTCGCTCCTTACTTTTAGTGGGGGACTGGAATGGTATCCTAGATGCACGATGGGACTATGTGGGAACATGTCCCAGTAGAGGGGGGTGCAACAGCCTCAAAACTTTAATCGGCCAATTCCATCTGGCCGACAGGTATCGACTGGATTTTCTGACTGCACAACAGTGGATGTGGGCAAACCGCAACGGGACATCTAGATCGTATTTAGATAGGTTCTTCATTAGAGAAAGGGACAAGATGTTAAGCTGTCCACGAATGCAGATGGTTGCCTATTCAGATCACAAATTAGTCGTCTGCTTAGTCAACCGTTATATAACACATAAAGAAGGACCCGGATACTGGAAGCTGAACGTGTCGTTGCCGGCACCTAAAACTTACAGTGAACGGATAAGTAGACTAGTCAAGCAACAGTTAACGGGAGACATCGTCAACAATAGATGGTGGTACTCTCTCGAGAAAGCAATTACAATAGAATCGATAGGGATTAGCAGAGAGTTAGCCTTAGAGAGAAACAAACTAGAAAGAGAACTAGTAGCCAAGTTACAGGAGGCACTTAGAAGTGGTGACGCGACTAGAGTGTTAGCGTTGAGAACGGCACTGGACCAGTTCGTCGATGTGAAACACGAAGGCTGCTCTAGGAAACGAAAGAGCGAAAGCTGTCAGCTGGGCCCGAGTGGCGGAGGCAAAATGTAGCAACAAGTCCACGATTTGGTCTTTGAAAGACCAAAACGGACGCGTGCTACTTGACCCCAAGCAAATGTGCGGGGCCTTTCACCAGCACTTTGCGCGACTGTTTGAGCAGAACGACGGTGAGCTGACCGGGGCAATGGACTTTAGTTCATACCTCGACGGCCTGCCGCGCCTCTCGAACACGGACGCCGAGTTCTGCGAAAGTCTGATCACGGATACTGAAATACGGGACGCTCTGGGCCGCTGCGGGAAACGCAAGTCACCCAGTCTAGATGGTCTACCCTATGAGTTTTACATAGGCATGCCGGACTTGTTCTCTGGCGTCCTCGAAGCCGTCTACTGCAATTGGCAGCAGAACGGGAGAATTCCCAGTTCTGCAGGCAAGGGCGTAGTGACGCTGATCAGGAAAGACGAGAACAAGGGGGACAAAATTAACAACTTCAGGCCTATAACTCTGCCCAACACAGAGTTAAAGATTTTGGCCAAGGTGCTAGCGACGAGGTTGGCGCTTGTCGTCGAGAACGTGGTAGGGAAAGGGCAAACGTGGGCAATCCCGACCAGGTCCATACACGGCAATCTCCACCTCGTGCGATACATCATCGAGGGGGTGGGTAGTAAACCCGGCTTCGGTGGGGCTCTGATCAATTTGGATCAGTCTAAGGCATTCGATAGGGTAGACCATCGATACGTGGAAGCGGTTCTCAAGGCGGCCGGTTTCGGTCCCGTGTTCAGAGGCTGGATCGAGGCGATGCGCACCAGCATCTGCTCGAGGATCAAGGTGAACGGCTACCTATCGGAGCCGTTCGTAATCATGCGTTCCATACGACAGGGGTGCCCTCTCTCCTCCATTCTGTACGTATTGACTCTAGAGCCACTGCTGCGGAAATTGGAGCTGTTGCAGGGCAACCCTCTAGAACCGGGACTGCGCAAAGCGGCGG
>OZ024742.1:329521832-329536832 GCA_964016885.1 Eledone cirrhosa
AAAAATACTGGCAAATAAAAATGTGAACGGTCTCCATACTTCCGGGTATGCAAATACGGAGACACGCCACCACTGTTTTATGCTAGACCCAATGGATATATCTGATCTTACAACATACATACTAATACAAATGACCCGAGCATGATTCATCAAATATTTTGTCAATACAGAATACTACTGATCACAACGGTCACTTATTCAGTGAAATCCAGAAGGCATCTCAGATGCTTCTATGTTGACCTTGATCTCATCTTTCGACTGGATCCGTAAAGTTTGATCAAAGGAACGATCTGCGAACCCTTGACTGCCATATTTTCACTTAGATATTAAAATCAAGCCCCAGCCATTCTTCGCGGTTTATCATCTACTAACGTGGAGTTCTCTCTCTTCTTTTTTTCTGCCCCTTTGTGTTTTCTTCCGAGTCAACGCAGAATGAGCTGTGTTTTAAAGTCCGAAACCTATAACATTAATAGAAACCCAAGAAAACAGTATTAGTAAAAGAGAAGTTTAAACAAAAACAAAACAACAAATAAATAAATACAAACAGGAAACTGGATAAGTCATTTAAGAGCTTATTCCAGAATGGAATATAAACATATTTTACTGGAACAATTATATAATACTACTATGACTACTACTACTACTACTACTACTACTACTACTACTACTACTACTACTACTACTACCACTACCACTACTACTACTACTACTACTACTACTACTACTACTACTACTACTACTGTTATATATATACATGACAACAATAATCAAATGATGTTATACTGAAAATGATGTATGTACAATATAACATCCCAGATGTCAACGAAGTATTGATGAACATTTATAAAAACCGAAATGAACAGAATTATAGATAAAGCGGAGATCAAAGCAAGAATTGGTTTTATAATTTATGAAAGAGCTGCGTAAGCTGCCTTCATCTTGACACAAAGTATAATAAAAAAAAGCAACATGATTTGTGAGGCATTACTAATAGCATGTGGATAAATAATGCAATACTACATGTACTGACAGTTACGAAAATACACTACTAATATCCAAAATGTTGATCATGTCATAGCTATACCATCTAAACATGGGTGCTGAATTCCATCATACAGTCAATGTGTAGCTGTACTATATGCAATGTGTTTTGATTGTTTTAATCCGAGAGGAGCCCATACCTCTCCAGGTGCCTTAACAACCGATACCTTCCAGAAAAAGAGAAGGCAAGAAAGTGAGAACTACAGGAAGGCAGAGGGAGGTTAAGAAAGGATTGATCCTAGTAAACTCGTATTATACTTCTCATACTCGAAATGATGAAAGGCAATCAGAGGTATTTTAAACTCAGAGTACATATATTTCCGTGTATTTTATTCGGTATTCTAATGTTCTATTCGGCGCCAATGAATAGACAACATATATAAATGTATAAAACGTAAGTAATAAATAACCGAGTGTTAGAAAGTATTTGTAAGATCACATATAAAACAGCCTATTGTCAGATTGCACGAAAACACTACTTGTCCATCGGTCTTTTCATTGGTGAAACTATCAGTCAGGTTTAACTCTTGGCGATGTATCACTGCTATTCCGGAGTAGGAAGCGGAGTTTGTAGACAGAACGAAGAGAGCTGGAACATATATGGCCAAGCCTTCAGTAGTAAAAGGAGTAGTGTTAGTGATAGTGGTGGTGTTGATGGAAATTGTGATAGTAGTAGTAGTAGTAGTAGTAGTAGTAGTAGTAGAACGAATATTAATGTTAAAATTCTTGACAGAAATTATAATAACGTTAATGGATATCAGAAAATATTGTTGAGAAGGGCGGTTGTAAGGAAATTACGTGGATTATATCCTATTGGAAATAGTAAATTACGTTGATATATTTTAATGTAAAGAAATAGAATACTGAAAAGTAAACCGTGATCAGGGTAAATATTAATACCACCATATTCACCAACAACATCAACAACATATTGAACAACTTTAATAATGATTAGAGGATATTATCAAATTAGTTACAATTCTTTCATAAATATGTTAATAAGAATACTAACACTATAAATAATAACTAATAGGGTCATTATTGAAGTAGTTACTGTTTAGATGTTGCGATTAATATTGATATTATTATTATTATGGGGATAATTATTTGATGATCTATGAAATTATTCTGCCGAAGATCATTAAGGGAACTCAGGTTTCATGAGAATTCTATGAAAGGACAGTAAATCTCTTAGACCTTGTGTCATCGACATACTCGGAAATTGTTGTCGGAGATAAATTGATATAGAGATACACATGTAATCGCAAATGCATATTTGTATGCGTGTGTGGGTATTTTTGTGTTTCTGTGTGTGAGTTTGTATCCTCCTAAAACACACACACACACATATATATATATATATATATATATATATATATCTAAGGCGGGTAAAATTCCCGAGAATATATATATATATATATATATATATATATATATACATATGTATGTATGTATGTATGTATGTATGTATGTAGTGTAGTGTTTGTACCAGAGTTTTCAAGTCGCTGGCTGGACTAGAAAGTCACACTCCTTCAGCGCATCGGTAGGGGTTCTCCTACATGGATATAAAGTAGTGGCCGTACTCTAAAACGAGTTGGCAGCCACCATGTATGTATGTATTAATGTATGTTATTCTGGATTTATAATTTCACTATGTGTGTATGTATGTAGGTATGTATGTATGCTTGTATGCATGTCAGGGCACTTTTGAGCGCTTCTTGTAATATGTAGGCCAGTACAAACTGTAACATAGACGAACCGAGCAAAACCCGGCAAGCTTGGTTGTAGAGGAGATTGGATTTTGGACAACCTATGGAATGAAAAACAAAACCCATCATAATAACGTATATGAATGATAAACGCGAAATACATTCTAACCAGAAAATAGTTACGAGAAGTGGATAATAAAAACCATAAGTAATAAATGTGATGTATTTAATTTAAAAAAAAAATCTTTAAAGCTGTAGGTAATAGGTATAGAGTCAATAGAGAGTCGTAATATCCAAAACTATTAATTGCATAGAAAATATAAAGTATATGCCATAACACATTACACGTAAAGTCATGTCCCGGAAATTGTTGCAGTCAGTCGTTGGGGAGCCACTCTAGACGCTTTTGGATTCAGTTGTCGCCATGGGTCCTTATTCTCCGCCATGCGTAGAAGGTTCTCGATGTTGTGACCTGTCCAGTCTTTGAAGTTGGACCAGAATTTATCATTCTGCCTCTTCTTTGCCATCTTTCGTCTGTGCCTTGAAGGATGGTTTTGGACAATGAATTATATCGAGATATAAGATATCACCAGGCACGTTTTCGTATTTACCTTGTTTTACAAGTAGATCCTGTCACCAGGCATATTTGTTAAATTGCTGCCTGATAAAACTGTTTTTGTATGGGATGTGTAACATACCTCTGAAGCAGTTACGTTCAAATGACTTGTTTCTCAGTCCAGCTCTCACTCCTATATAATAAAATGAAAGTCACCAAAGACTTGTACAGTGTGAGCTTCGTTGGAAAACTGATGCAGGTGCATTTTCATGACATTCAGCTTCCCATGGCAGAAGTGGCCAAGGTGAGTCTTGTCAAAATCTCCTTTTGAGATCTGCTATCTTATGTTTGAGTGGATCACAGGTACTTAAATGTGTCTACATCTCGAAGCCTTCGTCCGTTCAAAATGATGTTAGTGTATTCTGATTATTACTGTTAACCAGAATATTGCTTTTTTCTGAGCTCGTTTCCATTCCATATACTTCTGATACTTCTTCCATTCTGGTAGTGAGTTCTTGAGTTCTGCTTCCTAGCTTCCTAGCAGTTCAATTTCATCAGCAAATCACGGGTTGGAACTAGGTCATTCACCTGAGGTGTGGAAGTTTTGTTTTGGAGGAAAGAAACACCTTTAGAATTTTCTCTGTTTTCCTGAAGAATTCTTCAATGTTGTTATTCAGAAGAACCGCACTGTTTGAGTTGTCACCTAGTGCTTTAAAAACTTGAGGTTAATGTCACAGTTGTAAACCTTCCACAAGCCCACATATATTATAATTATTTCTACTTATGGCACAAGGCAAGCAATTACCCCAGTGTAGTACTGATACTTTATTTTATCGTCCCCGTAAGTATGAAAGGCAAAGTTTACCTTGGCGGGATTTGAAGTCAGATCATAAATGGCCGTAATTCTATGCTGCAATGCATGGCGTCGGACCCTATATAATAATATAAGGTTATACAATCAGGAAAAGTGCATATGTTAATTGGAGAACTACTGCGGCCATGTATGGTTGGATATGTGTCAGAATTTGTATGTTACAGAGCATAAGCACTAAGTGCTGTGTGTCTCTATACCTATAACACAGTTCTTCAATAATTCCATACTATTTCAATTAAATATATTTACCACATCTAATACTTATTATTATAATTATCCACAAGAGCATGGGATTTGCCGCATACAGTTACGGCCCTTTATGATCTGAGTTCAAATCCGGCCGAGGTTAACTGTGCCTTTCATCCTTACAGAGTCGATAAAATAAGGTACCAGTCACGCACTGGAGTAAATTTCATCGAGTTTTCTCTCACCCAAAATTGGTGGCCTTGTGCCTAAATAAGAACCATTATAATTATCCACTTTTCGTAACTATTTACTTTTTAGAATTTAATTACCTTTTATGATTCCTCAACATTTTATTATTTACAAATGTGATTCTTTCTTACATGTGATGTTGATACTGATATTACTATTAGAAGGAGGTATAGCAATGAGCACATGACATGTTTTTCATAGAATAGGGGAGGAAAAAAGGTAAACGACAAAGAACCAGAGATAATTTTTACCCCTGAAATATTTGATGGTCCTTATATTTCAAATGAAACATGAGTCGTCAAGGAGTTTTGCAATTATCTGCAAACCATCTCCTATGTTTTCTTTCAGTGTAAATTGAGAATAAAAGAATGATTTTCACATCAGTTGAAATTCTGACAGCGAGGCTTATATACGGTGGTTATTCCTATATTTAATTTAATACACACACAAACGTACCCTCATACATACACAAATATATGAATATGTATATATATATATATACAAATAAAGATTCAGCGACTATCACATTTTCGGCGCGGGGGTATATATATATATATATATATATATATGCGTGTGAAGGCGTGTGGCTGAGTGGTTAGAGAATTGGATTCTCAATCGTAAGGTTGTGCGTTCGATTCCTGGACCAGGCGATGCGTTATGTCCTTGAGCAAGACACTGTATTTCACGCTGCTCCTTCCACCTGGAGTTGCGACCGATAGATAGTATTAGCAATTGGAAAGGCCAACGGAAACATTGTTCCCTCGGTCCGATTTGACGAAAGTCGATCGTTCCTTATATATATATATATATATATATATATATAAAGAAAAGATGAATATAAAATGAAAGTGATTTTATAAAGGAATTTAGTAGGTATTCACATATGTTTCTGTACCAGACGGAATACCTATGTATCGCTGCTTGCGTAATCATATAATGTTAGCAAGTATTCGATAGCAAATATATAATCAGTTGTTACTTCTTCAGAGATATTGGATAAATTGGAAAAAATCAGAAAAATCAAAGTATTTATATTAGTTAACCAGCGTTATGTAATAACACTCGCAGACAAGGCTTGGCAGCCTCGCGAAAATGTCCAACAATTTAACCTAAAATGGGATATAATAGTTTATGCCCCTGCATATTTCTCAGGACAAGAATTTTCTAAATTGTGTAATATGGAAATATTTTGTATTATGAAATCCAAAAATATGTTATTAAATAACAGAATAGAGTGATCGTTATACTGTAACCATCGCTTGAAATCTACATTTTAATATTACAGACGCTACCAGGATTGAACGCCAGTCTCCATCTCTGTTTGATTATCAAAAATACATATTAACATTCTCTATTAGTCTTAATTCTATCAACTCTTCTATTCTTTACCATGCAATATAAACTGCTATAGATAAAATGAGATTTCTTAATTCAATTCTCTAATGCATATACCACCAGGCTACCAGCGTTGATGTTATACATTAGCAGTGAAAATCTCTCTCTTCCTTACTTGAAACTTTATATCTGTAGTAATACTACTACACCAAACGACCAGCCCTGTTCATTGTTCAACTGGTCAAATATAGATTAAAATAGGCACTCCCAAAAATACTTATTTAGATAAAATAAGCCATATACTCATTGTATTCTCATTAAAAACCTTCTATATACTTGTTTACCAGCAAATTGAATTGCCATCTGTCATATACTATCTCTTCTCTTCTTCCTTTCTTGCAACTGATATAAATACTTTGATTTTTCTGAATTTTTGCAATTTATCCAATATCTCTGAAGAAGTGACAAATGATTATATATTTGCTATCGAATACTTTCTAACATTATATGATTACGCAAGCAGCGATACATAGGTATTCCGTCTGTTACAGAAACATATGTCAATACCTAATAAATTCCTTTATAAAAGCACTTTCATTTAATATTCATCTTTTCTACATTTTCTCCGGAATATAATTTATACTCGTTTAGCAAACCTACACGTACGCTGTACATCTCTAACGTGACGATATATATGTATATATATATATATATATATATATATAACAAAGGAATTGTGGTAAGGAACCAGATGGACCATAACGCACCAGAGTACTCAATACTTAGGGTAGTAGAGTGGGAAATAGGAAAAAGTAAGACCCCGACGGCAGAGCTCAAGCCGTTTCGATGGCTATTTCTCGAAATACCCGTCGAAAGGGCTTGAGGTCAACCGACGGTTTCTTACTTTTTCATATATATATATATAACGGCGATGAATTAGTTTTGCGAGGTTTTTAATATGAAATCGTGTGTCGAAACAAATATTGTTATATTAAGGGAGGGTCATATTTGTCTAATATTGCCAGAATTAATAACAGAACACACTCACTGTTTGGTTGGTTTTCGCTTTTCGCTTCTGTGTCTTTTATATCGGTTAATTGAATTTATTTGGTCCTCAATGTTGCCATTGACTGACCAAAGGTAAAAAATACAGATACAATATAGACACAAACACATATATATATAGTCTATCAAAGTTCTCTCGTTGCACATCTGCAACACCGTCAGTGGTGCTATTGTTTCCTCCCGTTGCATTGTATGTCTACGCCATCTTTATTTAGTCTGTTTATATATTTATTCATTTGTTTATTTTTTTGTTTTTATCTTCTTTGCGCATGTGTTTGCGTGTGTGTATAGTGTTTTGTTTGATGTGTGTTCGTGTTTGGGTGACTGTGTATTGGTTAATGTATTCTATATTTACTAGTGTGTGTGTTTATATGTGTTTGTTGTTATTGTGCTTGTCTATGTATTTATTTATTTATCTATTTATTTATTTATTTATACTTCTCTTAGGACAGTGTTGTTTGTTTGGGGGCTGTTGTTATTCCATTCATTGTTTCTGTTTAGCCTTGGCCTTCTAAGTTCTATTTCACTGTCCTCTCTGATTTGCCTATCTGCTGGGTCATTTCCATTTTTAGATATTATTCTAATTTCTATTATGTCTATGTTACCATCGTGTTGTTGTCTGGCATGTTCGTATAGTACTGAACCGTTTTTTAGTCCTTTTAGTTCCCCCAGTGTTGGTCTATCCTTTCACCTATGCTACGAGCTGTCTCGCCTATGTATGTTGTTGTCATGTTTCTGCAAGTACCCTCTGTACATCTTATGCTATAGACTACGTTTCTAGTTTTACAGTTTATCCTCGGGTTTACTTTATATATGATTCATGTAAAACTAGAAACCTAGTCTATAGCATAAGATGTATATATATATATATATATATATATATATATATATATGTTTTTATATATATATATATATATATATATATATATATATATATATATATATATATATATATATATATATATATATATATATATATATATATATATATATATATACATATATATCATAGATAGAATATTACCCACTCTTAAATTGAGATCTAGTTTGAGCTTATGGAAAGATACAAACGAGATCATTGAATGCTACACGAATATTGAAGATAAGAAAAACTATAAATTCATCCGGTTGGATATTACTAGCTACTATTTCTTCTATAACACCTAACCTTCTAAATAAGGTCCTCTCATATGCTTATAATCATACTGATGTAACCACAAATGAAATAGATATAATTTTAACAACCAGAAGAACTCTCATTAACTTAAATAACGAATTTTGGACACGTTCAGATAGAGATTGAAACTTTGATATCACTATGGTGGCATCTGATTCCGCGAAAATCACAGATCTTCTGGGAATTTTCATATTAAACATGATAAGTAGAAAACTGCCGGAGATTATCGGTGGTTTATATAGCGATGACATTTTATTTACTGTGGTCAAACACAACTATATAGAATTAAATAGAGTTAAGAAAAGTATAATATAATTCTTTAAAACAAACGACCTTAAATTAGAAGTAGAAAATGGTACCAAAATAGTTTAATTTCCTTGACGTTACCTTTAACTTAAACACTGGCTTCTATTAACCTTTTCATAAGCCTAATGAAAACTTAAATTATGTTAGTAACTATTCAAATCACCCTAGATCTGTAAAACAAGCTATAGTAAATAGTGTGCAAAAACGTATTAATAAAATATCTGATAATAAAGATATGTTTGATAAAAATGCTGAATACTACAAAAACGCATTAAAAAGAGCAGGATATGAATAATATAGAATATGTAGATAATAACAATCCAAGTATTATTCCTAATAATAATACTAAAAATAATAATAACATATATAAGAGTAACTCTAATAATTATAACTCAAACACACATACGCTAAATAAATCGAGAATACGAACTAGATCTAAACCAGTCATATGGTTTGCACCCCCTGCTCCGGTCGCAGTTAAAACACCAATTACAAAACTATTCTTTAAAACTCTTGACACCTCTTTCCCTACTCAATATAAATACCCTTCCATTTTTAATAGACTTGCCATTAAATTCGCAAATTCTACAACCAGTAACATGCCCCAAAACATCGCCAAATTAAACGCCAATATGCTAAAACCAAACCAACATAATGATCATAATAATAGAGTTAACATTAATGATACTAAACAAAATGTAATTGTAGAAATAAAAATAATTGCCCATTGCAAAATAATTGTTTAGATAGTAATTTGGTTTATAAATGCACCGTAAAAACTGACCACAAAACATACAATTACATTGGATCAACCTCGTTCACATTCAAGGTTCGTTTCGCGAATCATAAATGCTCATCTCGAATTCTAAGGAGAAATCATCCACGTCTTTATCACAGCTCATATGGTCTTTAAAAGAGAAGAATTTAGAATACTCCATTCTTTTGAGAAAACCTCGGAACTGTGGAATTTACCGCAACTCTAGTATATAAAATAACTGCCCGCTCTGTACAATGGAGACCCTGTTCATTATTAATAATTATGAGACCCTAATTAACAAAGAAAGTGAATTATTCTCTAGTTGCCTCCATAAAGCTACGTCCACTTTTTTAGCCTCACATAAAACGAGAAAGAAATAACCAATAACAACTCGGTTACCAGGAATATATAATCAACAGTAAAAAACATCAATGGCCTTTAATATTGCTTTATTTTATAACTATCTATAGAAAAAACAACGTTAAAATGAATGACAATATTTCAATTAACATGTCTAAACATTGATACACACAACACTATTCGTTAAATTTGATCAACACCAAAATTTATTTATCTCATTATGTCTATCTATAATTTAGTACAATACCTAATCCTTACATATTTATGGAATTTATTTATCTGTGAATTGTTAATACATTTGTGATCTCTTTTAAATTTTAGTTTAATACCCAATCCATAAATGTTTATGAAACTTATCTATAACTCCACATTTTAATGAGTTTTTTTATGTATTATTTAAAGTATAATGTAGCATATATTTCTTTTAAATATACTTACTGCACTATAAAATCTAAATTTTGAGACGGATTCAAACTTATATATAAATGTGAATTTTTCGCTGTACTTTCGATCTCTTATTTATTTATTTATAATATAATGTATTATAATATATATGTAGTTATATATTGTATTTTATATATTTTTAAATATTTTAAAATATACCTACCACATTTCTATATATATGATTCAAATATAGAGAAAATATCCAAACTAAAAATTATTATAGACATTATTTTGGACTCTGTATTATCCACGCACTCATTGTTTGTTTTTCTTATATATATATATATATTTAAATGCAACACGTTGATAAGAGTATAACTCTTGTCATTTACCTAAAGTATACTACACTAATAATACCTAATATATATCTATATATATATACATTCCTATATCTATTAATATGTTGATATCTTGGTTGAAGAATAATTATACATTTACACCCAGTTATACATATGTATATATTTATCCTTAACATATTATTTTATTTTTATCTTCGTCTTTATTATTTACCTTAAACATACTGGCTCATTAATATATACCTATATACATAATAGTTATTTAAATATTTATAACAATAAGTACTTCAAAAGCTTTACATACCTAATATGTTGGTAGATTTGTTAAAGTTTAAATTTAGGTAAATATTCAACAGTATAATATTCCATTCTTTATGTGCCAGCTAAATCCTTTAAATGTTATTCTCACAATTCAGAAGTTTAGAAATGATAACACACTTATCGAATTTATATAAATAATATATAAATAACTAGCAAATAATCCTGAAATCTGGAGTCTTCACCCTAATATTATAAATTAAATATTTTCAAATCTAACCGTTTAACTTTCGAAAAAAAAAAACCCACACTTTATTTTTCCCTCTTTATAAATCTTTTTCCAGTGGCTATCATTGGCTGTTATGATTCATGAGACGTTTTCCTAGATATATTGTAGTATCATACACTTTAACATTTTAGAACACTTAGAGTATGCAACGTTTTTATTACTCAAACATTCTCTAATGAATTTATTACATTTTCGCATTTTCCCATAGATAGGATATAAGTAAAATTTTCTATCGGGTTAATCACTACCTTGATTAAATCTTAACCATTTAACATCTCAGGGTATGTCAATTATAATTATATTTTGTCTGATGAGGACGTACTGTTGTACATCCGAAATATGTATAATAAAATGTAATTGATCAAAAGAACATCTATTTTATTAATACTTATATTTTAATATATATATATATATTGTTATACTTGGGGAGGGACATATTTGTGTAATATTGCCAGAATTAATAACAGAACACACTCACTGTTTGGTTGGTTTTCGCTTTTCGCTTCTGTGTCTTTTATATCGGTTAATTTAATTTATTCGGTCCTCAATGTTGCCATTGACATTGGGGGTTTACTTTACATATGATACATGTATCATATGTAAAGAAAATCCCCGGATAAACTGTAAAACTAGAAACGTAGTCTATAGCATAAGATGTACAGAGGGTACTTGCAGAAACATGACAACAACATACATACGCGAGGCAGCTCGTAGCATAGGTGAAAGGCTAGACCAACACTGGGGGAACTAAAAGAACAAAAAAATGGTTCAGTACTATACGAACATGCCAGACAGCAACACGAAGATAACATAGACAACATAGAAATTAGAATAATATCTAAACATAGAAATGACCCAGCAGATAGGCAAATCAGAGAGGCCAGTGAAATAGAACTTAGAATCTCAAGGCTAAACAGAAAAATGAATGGAATAACAACAGTACCCAAACAAACAACACTGAACTAAGGGAAGTATAAATAAATAAATAAATAAATAAAGAGATAAATAAATAAATACATACACAAGCACAATAACAACAAACACATATAAACACACACTAGTAAAGACAGAATACATTAACCAATACACAGTCACCCAAACAGGAACACACATCAAACAAAACACTATACACACACGCAAACGCATGCGCAAAGAAGACAAAAAACAAAAAAAATAAACAAATAAATAAATATATAAACAGACTAAATAAGGATGGCGTAGACGTACAATGCAACGGGAGGAAACAATAGCACCACTGACGTTGTTGCAGATGTGCAACGAAAGAACTTTGATAAACTATATATATATGTGTTTGTGTCTATATTGTATCTGTATTTTTGACCGTTGGTTAGTTAATTTCAACATTGAGGACCGAATAAATTCAATTAACCGATATAAAAGACACAGAAGCGAAAAGCGAAAACCAACCAAACAGTGAGTGTTCTGTTATTAATTCTGGCAATATTACACAAATATGACCCTCCCCAAGTATAAGTATATATATATATACACGTGTGTGTGTGTGGGGGGGGGGGTATTATATATATATACATATATATATATATATATGTATGTATATATATATATATACATATATTTATATGTATATATATATATATATATATATATATATATATATATATATATATATATATATATATATGTGTGTGTGTGTCTATATATATATATATATATATATATACATATGGATATATATATATACATATGTATGTATATATATATATATATATATATATATATATATATATATATATATATATATATATATATATATACACATGTGTGTGTGTGTATATATATATATATATACATATGTATATATATATATATTTACATACCTATGTATATATATATATATATATATGTATATATATATATATATATATACATATCTATATATATATATATATATATATATATATATATATATATATATACATATATATATATATATATATATATATAAATATATATATATATATATATATAAATATATATATATATATACATATATATATTCATATATATATGTGTACGTGTATGAGCGTGATTAGTCTTTCACATACAGTATATATCACTGTGCACAATCCTATCATTCGTTATAAGATTAATATTGTTTCTCGATAGGTGAAGGTGTATATTGAAATAACTCCAATATGTTCCTGTTATTTTATCGACCTTTAAAAATAGGAAATCAATGTTGAACATAACAAACCTACAATACTAGAATGGTAGGGGAAAATATACATATAGTTGGTAAAGATGAATTGAACAGTGCACTGTCCTATCATCCGGCAAGTCTCATACTTCTATAATATTAATTAACGTTTCACTAACTTACATATATTTTATAGCTTCATATATTACAGGCTAACAGTTTTCTCATTAGTTATCTCTTGCCGAGAAATTATCAATATCAAGATATATGGCCGGAATGTTAGGCGTAAAAACCCGTCTAAAGACGTTGATGACCGCTGCCGAATCTATTGTCTTCTCGTAATTCCACATCGTTGCACATTCTGAAATTCAACACATTAATATAATTTGCTATAAAAATGAATATAGAAATCTTCTCTGTATTGAATTAGTTTCCAATCATATTACAAAACTCATGTCTTTGAACATACCATGACACACCAACAGACACTCACTAACACCTATATACGCAGAGCAGTGCGTTAAAACTTTATAAACATGCGGATACACACAAACGAACACAAAATGTATATACGCACACACTCGTATGTATGTATGGAAGAAGCAAACGGAAACAAAGCAAGAAACAGCACAATGAAGAAACATTGTAGTTTAACTTTTCATAAAGTAGGACAAAAGTATTTAAGTTTCAGTCGCTAGTCTTCATCGGGAGATAGAATGATAAATAAGAGATGGAATAGAAAGAAGGAGAGTGTAAAGAAGAGGGAAAGAGGAAAATGTTTTTGAGAGAACAAAGGGTGTATTCAAACAGCCATATATATAGAATAGGTCATTCTGTGAATTACTGGTGGTATTACCAATATTAGCAATATTAGCACATGCAGAGTGTATATAAGATATCAAGCGAGGAAGATTTGTTTACATGGTTGTATGTTTCTATTGAGTAACGAACTGTTTAAATACCAGGCAGGCTGAGGAGCAGATCGATGCTGTAGACGGTTCCATAGCTTATGTATGTGAACTTGAGTGAGTTATCAGCCAAACGTACGTAATAGGTCGATACAAATTAAAAACAGGAAGACATGGAAATGAAATGTATTTTCTTATTATATACATATATAAGCGCATATAAAAAATACTTATACACGCATATATATATATTGTTATACTTTGGGAGGGTCATGTTGCCAATAAGAAACACACGCACCACATGCTTTCACTTCAATTTATTATCAATTAAATTTATAAATTTAGGAATTTATAAATTTCCGGTTGGTTGGTTGGTTCCACAACCATACGATTGTTCATATATTGTCAAAGTTCTTTCGTCACACATTATGTGACCTCTTCAGTGACTGTGGATTCTTTTCATTGTTTTTGTGCCTCTCCTTCGTTCTGTCCTACGCCATCTTGTTTTTGTGTGTGTTGTGTGATTAGTTTACGCATGTGTTACATCCGGGTGTCTGTGTGTATTTATATTTGTTTATTTATTTGTTTTTTTTTTACATATTACTGGTTGGTTGTTTGTTCTGTGTTTGTGTGTTTTCATATTGTCCTTAATTGTAAGTTTAGATGTTGCTATTCAATTCATGCTTTCTATTTAATGTTGGTTGGAGTTCATTTATGTTTATTGCCTCTGTGATTTGTCTAAATATTGCGTCTTTTCTGTGTGTAGATTCTATTTTTATTTCTATGTTCTTTAATTTACCCGTATGTTCTATTTTAGCATGTTGGTAGAGTACAGATGATTCTTTACTATCTTGAAGCTCTCGCCAGTGTTCATTTATCCGTTCTCCTATACTACGAGCTGTCTCACCTGTGTACACTATATTCTTATCTCTACATTGTCATTCAGTAAATCTTATGCTATATACTACAATACTAGTTTTGCAGTTAATATGGGGGCTTAGTTTACAGATT
>OZ024742.1:329541832-329566832 GCA_964016885.1 Eledone cirrhosa
CTGTTTCGCGCTGGTTGGCGTTCAACAGAGCCATGTACTCCCCTGCTCTCGCAGAAAATTATAGAACCTGGATCCTTATGGAATTCCAGTAATAATTAGGAGCTGATTATACAGAGCGATTGCCGGTCCAGCAAAAGTTAGGTATTAGGATTGGTGCTCTGAAATAACGATGTATACATGAATGTATGTATAGTATGCATACAATATACCGTATGTTTTGTTTAAAATAATTTAGAAGACCATACGCTATCAGTTTTAATGTTGTGACTCTGTCACTTCTATTGGACCGGCAATCGTTCTGTATAATCAACTCCTGATTATTACTGGTATCCAGCTTCTTTATTTTTCGGCGAAAGCAGGGGAGTACGTGGCTCTGTTGAACGCCAACCAGCGTGAAAGCGACTGTCAGCTTCTCTACCTTCTTTCGCCGAAAAGAAGTAAGTGACATAGTCACTACTTTAAAACTGGTAGCTTATGGTCTGCTAAATGTTTTAAATTAAACATACGGTATATTGCCAGATATACTATACATGTGTACATCGCTATTTCAGAGCACCAATCCTAATACCTATATATATATATACGTATATATATATATATATATATATATATATATATATATATATATATATATATATATAAACATATCAAAATAAAAACTATAGAACAGTTTTATAGTTATATAAGAAACGATTATGCGTATAAAAACCACAAATCTACCTTAGATATCTGACTTCTTCTAAAATTTACCTTTTTCAGCAAACGGATAATATAAAAAAAAAAATGTTCTTAATTTGTAAAATAATATATATTACAATAGGCATTGCGCAAATATACGCACCTTAGTTCACATGAATATATGTGGTTTAGTAAAAGTCTCATGCATGTGTGCAGTTAAATTAATTATATATCGTATGAAGCTAAAGATAATTGAATACTTCCAATTCCTCATAAAATTTCTTATAGTTTTTCTTCTTAAAACAAATACCATGTGATCCAGATCTGATTTGATGTTTAACTAATACTCCCTTTATTTCCTGAATTCAATCTCCCATAAATACTATCAATGTTACTAATGTTAGTGCTGCCTATCTTGCTACTAATAAAAAAAAATTCATTCACAGAATACATGCCTGTCCTACTTCATTAATCCATTACACCGTTCAACGGACACCAGAATGATGGTCACGTGGTTTGCTGCACTTCAAATACTGTGCTTTTTTTTCTTTTATCATCTTAATTAGGTATTGAATAAATCTAATTTTTGGTATCTACACGCAGAAGGAATGGCACAGTCAAGTTGAATCCAATCAATTTGTGAGAATATAATATAATAAATTCTTAACAACGATAAAAAATATAGAAATAATAGAAATTGCCTAAAAACGCAAGCAGAACAAAGAATGTTGTATACAAACTGATAAGAAGTAGTTGTAAAATAAAGCCAATTATAATGTAATAGAAGAAAACAATATTATATGATTCACTGTAAATGACAGCAGCATAATGACATTTGTGTATTTGTAGGACTTTTTTCATTACTATCCTTATCATGGCAATACCAAACCTAGTTTTATAGCGAACTTTATTGTTTAAAATAAATCTCAACGAATTGCAAACATATTTAAAACGTTCATTGCTTATATTTGAGTTTAAAGAAATATGTTTGAACATGGGTTTAAAATTAAATGACCTGTGATGATGTGGAGGCAACCATCATTTATTGATGATAATTATAATCCCGTGACTACTATTATATGTGTACATAATCATGTAAAATATATGAAATAATAACGGAAGTATTGTATCTTTAAGTGTATTTAGTTGCATAAAAGTCAATGTCAACAACATTTCAAATTAAAGAGTCACCATTATGTTTACGGAATATAGTGAATTAAACGATAGCGTTTCTTACAGAGTCAGCTAAGACAAGTGTGTGTGTATATAATATATATATACACGGCTTCCTTGTTCAGTCATCTTACCAGAAGCCCAACATTCTTTATGTAGGCGGACAGTACATGATTTTGGAGTCGCAGAAACCAATACTGGATTTTACCATCAGTCCATGGTCCGGGAAAGTATCAACACATATATTTTTATTGTTTGACCCGAATTACTTGGTCGTTTGTTTTGGCTGTGCGGATGATATGTTTAACCATCATCTCAGTGTGTTTGGCTCTTAACGTATGTTGTAGCTCTGATTCACATGAATCATCGAGCACTTGCCACACATATCGGGTGTTGATTTTCGTTAATTCCTGAGCTGAAATACGATTCTCGCTAATTTATATTTGTATTAATCTCCAGAGTCTAGCTATTGAGCAGTTAATTTTATTGATTTTTTTAGTTGTTTCTATTGACTGTTGAATAGCTCTGTTATATTTAACTATTCTGTCGAAAGCTTTATTCGATTTGTGATATTTTGCATTCTCGCAATATTATACACAACTGAATCATTCGGCTAATAGAGGTGTTGCCTCCCTTGCTGAACCCCACGTGGGGTCAGTAGTAGCCACACTTATATATAGCATTTTGGAGCAAAACCCGTTGATAACACGGCTTCCTTGTTCAGTCATCTTACCAGAAGCCCAACATTCTTTATGTAGGGTCCGGGAAAGTATCAACACATATATTTTTATTGTTTGACCCGAATTACTTGGTCGTTTGTTTTGGCTGTGCGGATGATATGTTTAACCATCATCTCAATGTATTTGGCCCTTAACGTATGTTGTAGCTCTGATTCACATGAATCATCGAGCGCTTGCCACACATATCGGACGTTGATTTTCGTTAATTCCTGAGCTGAAATACGATTCTCGCTAATTTATATTTGTATATATATATATATATATATATATATATACATATATATATATATATATATATATATATATATATATATATATATATATATATATATATATATATATATATATATATATATATATATATATATATATATATATATATACATATATATATATATATATATATATATATATATATATATATATATATATATATATATATATATATATATATATATATAATATATATATATATAAAAATAAAAAAGATGAAATCGAAAATGCAGGTATTTACGACCGTTTCATTGGTAAGTGCAACCTTATATTGCTACACTGCAAACAGCAGCCACTCAATTATAATTGTTGTTCACGTCCAAATTTTCAAAATAGTGAGTAACTGCCACCTACCTGAAACCTGTCCATTACATAATGAATGTATGCAGTCTAATCTGGTTTACCAATGCACAGTGAAATCAGACAACCAGAAATGATATTACATCGGAGCGACTGGGAATACAGTTAAAGCCCGTTGGTATACACACCTTTACGCAATGAAACATTCCCAGTATCGTTATGTAACTTCCCTTGTAAACAAGACCTGGAACCTGAGGGAAAGTAACCATCAATACACCCTGAAGTGGAAACATTATCGAACGCGCCCCCATATCGGAGTGGTATTAGAAGCTGTCGATTATGTGACCTTGAGCTGTTCCACATTTTGAGTTCGAAGAATAAGTTTCTCAACAATAAAATAGAAAGATCAATTTATTGTAACCATAGACTCAAAGAAAAATGTTCGCTCTACATGTGCAAATCGAACCCTTAACCTCTTACTACCAACTGGCAAACTGCATATACTTAGACTTTATACCCTCTTATTGTATCTTAACCCTTTTAATTACCCACAGAAACCAATACCTATAACCCTCCCTACTCCTTCATTCCTCTTCTATTTCTTCGTTTTCTTCCTCCTTCCCTCCCCCTTTTGGCTATCTTTTCTTTTCTTCTTTCTCCCCCTTCTTTGCTTTTATTTTAGTCATTATTATTTTTATCTTTATTTTTTATATGTATATTTATCTCCCTATATCTCCCCTTCTCTCTCTCTCGCTCTCGCTCTCTCTCTCTATCCATCCCACTATGATCAATTTAATTCTCTTTAACTCACAACATTCGACGACATGAAGTCTACATATCAAAACTGATCAAGGAATCCTTCTACCTCTACCCCTCCATCCATCTCAGTTTGTCACTCTACTTCCTAACTCTTCTTCCCCTTCCTCTCTCTCTATACTATTCCGTTTGTCCCTCACATTCTAATTCCTCTTCCTCTCTCTCTAAACTAGTAAATACAATTCCAAAAAAAGCTTATACATTCAGACGTTCAAGCATCTGGCAGGAAGGTATACGTTGCTGACGATAGCTAATAAACTGGAAACTAGTACAGCGTTCCTTTGTCAGTGTTGAACAAAAGAGCAACGATGGTTGCTAAACACTGTACGGCTTAATTCGGGATGTTTGTTTACAAACACACCGAGCATTATAATAAATGTTCGGTAAATCCATACGTACATATATATATGCATGTATGTATATATATATACATACTACTGTACGTCTGTATACATATATTTATGTACGTATACATACTTATATTTACGTAACAGCCGTACTAAGAGTGAGAAATGAAATTTCGTTTCATTTTTTCCGTTTATATATTATATATATATATATATATATATACACACATATATATATATACATATACATATATATATATATATATATATATATATATATATATATATATATATATATATATATATATACGTATATGCACATGCATACGCATATACATACATACACATACTCAGCCAACATTTATTGAAATAGATCAGGGTTTATAGAGAATTTTGCCTGATGATCATTTGCAAATAGAAAACACCGACTGACAATGCTAATTTGAATATAGTGTGAAATTGGGTGTTTATAATTAATTGGTATTAACACTAAGACTTGTCTTAGGCCTTATACATAATAGATGTGTATATGAAAACATATATAAACATATATTATACGTTTATATAGACAACAAATCTGAGTAGACTCACTATTGAAGACAAATATTTTTCGTAACGAAAAAAATATTTTTATTTTCTTATATCTGTGACTATATCACAGAGTTCCTTGCACGTTTTGAGAATGACAGACAATGATGTTTGAAGGTTTATTATTCTTTCAACAGTGACACTTACCCAACACATACGTTCTACTTACCTATCCGTCGTCTGTGATAAGTATCCTCAGGGTATTGAGAAAAGTATAGGCTAAATCCTATAATGGTGTTGCCTATCTTTGGCTACTTGATTCAACAAAGTGGTCCTTCAACTACCTGGCGTCTCACAGGGCCACTTTCACCTGCAGCTTTTAATAGCTGAAGCAGAAACCGCCGAGCTGAACAGACTCAACCACGTTTTAACGTCGTCAGTTTGTTCTGAGAGTTATCTGAATTTGAAATGAATATTATCTGCATACTTGTTCCTGACTTCCTTATCTGCCAGTCCTTCCCAGTTTAACCTGTAGGTCGACCTGGACCTGCATGTTTTATGAGGTTTCTTTATCTTTTCTAGTCTCTGGCTGCCTGTAAATAGCTCAACCCCTCTCTTAACCCAAACATCACGCATGGAATCGAAGAAATCAGAGACAAAATAAAAATCAACTATTTATCTTTGTCCTCGATTCCCCTCATACTATATGTATTTTTGAATGTCTTTGTACTAGAGGAAGGCTTTCATAATATAGTGTCAATTACTAGAACAGAAGTTTTATAAGGCCTCGTCATTCATATTTACCTCGGTATCATTGTTTCTTCCCATCATTCCTTTCCCTGTCATGCATTCAGTGCCAATATCTGCATTGAAGTCTCTCATTTAGGGTATATAACTCAGTCTTAACTACATCTAATGCCGCAATGACTTCATGAGGAAAGGATTTATATACAGGTTATCTGTATGGCGTCAAAGAGACTATTCTTTTAACTCAATCTTCAAGAAGAAAATCCTCCCACCCAATTGAATCCATATCATATCACACTCTGTCTGCAGAGGGCTTGTGAATATCCCCACTCCCGCCTGTGCAAACTTTTCTGGCGCCACACCTGTAGTGGATTCTACATCCTCCATTCGAATTTACTGTATCAGACCCACATAACTTTGTTGACGAATCCTCGACTATATCTCGCCGGTAGCATCTGATCACCACTACTTGTTTCTGCTCGTTGCCTGTATTGATTTTAACGTTCCAGGTGCCAATCGTCATGGCTTGCTCCTTACTGCACACTTTCTGATGTTTCCGGATACGTAAACTTCGTGCTTCTATTCGACGCCTGCCAGAAAATGTCACAGCCATTCCTTTCAGCGTTGGATAGTGACAGCTATATTTCTTTCAAACAGGCCCCTCGACCAGAAACATAAAGGCCCCTCTTGTTATCCAGCATGAAATGCGATGCGGTATGCATGTATTTTCTGTTTCCGACCATATTACACACTTTTTGTTGTTTCATTCGCGACAGGCACCAATTTAGTTCTTTTCTCTCACCCCTAGTGTCTAGGAATTTTTAGATGCAACCGTTACCCACCTTGACGTAGCTAGATGACTGGGTTGGGAAAGTTTTCTTGGGAAAGCTAATCTTGTCACCCATTGTCCCATCTCCCCTTGTAGTTTACCGCTGTGAGTTCAGAGTTAATTATTCGCCTGACAGGAACCTGCATAGATAGAAACTAAACATTATGTCTGGTAGTGGCATCACTATCCGCTACCTGCTACCGTTTCTCTAGTAGAACAGATTTGTTGCTAATAATTTTGCTGCTGCTGTTATTGTTGTTGCTGATAATGATAATGAGAAGGTTAATGATGTTGAAGAGAAGGGTGTGTTGGGACGAAGTGACAGGAGTAGGAACGCATTAAAAGGATTGAGGAAATGGCATTGAATCAAAGAAAGAATATCTGTCTTATCGATCTTTTTTTCTAATTAAAATCCTAAATAATCGTATTCAGATGTCTAAATTCACACGGCTGCCTCTTGCTATTGTTCTTATCATAGTGTCAGTTCTTACAGTTATTGGAGTTTGGTAATTATACTGCTGTCGTTGGTATTAATATTCTTTCGATATTACTTTCATTCTTTTTTTTTATATTTCACTAATTGTCACTCCTGTCTATCACCTTCCCTCCTCAGTCTCTTATGTTTCCATACAACATTTTAACCTCACAAACAACAGATAAGCGATAAATGAAAGAAAAACAAACAAACTACAAACCGTTCTTTAAAGTCAATAAATGTTACGTGCCTATGAAATATTGACCAAGCTCTTCTTCTTTCTGATTGACACTATCTAGAAACATATGATGTGATGTTGCATCTCTTAATCCTTTAAAGTTTATTACGTCCCCTTGGTACACGTTTCATACATAATACAAACATTTTGTCCTGCAAGATTTTTGTCTCATCACGTAAACCACGTTATTATTTTTTAAACTGCATTCTAATTAAACAATTCAGATTTGCTTTCATTTATCCATGTGTTAACCAAACCAGATTTGTTTTGATATCCAAGTATTATCCAATTATCATTTGTTTTGTATTCATTACTTATGGAGGCAAATGGCAAAGATGATCCACTGACAAAAAGACGGCATTAGATCAATAACATTCAGTTGGGTATATATTCAACGCACAATTGTAAACAGAGCTACTTACGTGAAGGCACAATTTGTATATGCAAATAGTAGCATAACATGATCACAAACCTGCACATTTTAAGGAAAGGGAAGTACGATAAGCAAGGGAGGGAAGCAGTACTTGGAAAATAATACATGCATTCACATGTACTGAATGGTGATCGACGTTCTATGTGTACATAAAAACCCTCTTCAATATATATATATATATGTAGTGTAACATACACATAGAAACACACACACGCACGCACGCACACATACACACATACACAAAACACACATATATATATATGTATATATATATATATATATATATATATATAAATATATATATATATATATATATATTATATATATATACATATATATATGTATAAGCATTTTAGACTCTGAAAAGGGGTTACGTTTAGGAAGTCGCTATAACATAATGCAGCCATGGTTTAACATATTGACGTAACAAAGTCAGCTAAGATAACTAATGACTTGCTGAAAGAATGGAATAAAATGAGAAACAATAGATGTTGTATCCTTAGTAATATATATTTTCCCCATATATTCGGAGAAGCTATGATTCTTAATAGAGAGTTGTCGGTCAGCAGGTCACAGTAGATATTTTCTCGAATTGGTGGGGTTGGAACAGATTGTGGTTGCTTGTTAGTTTGTTATCAATTGCGGGCTATTTCTTCTCGCTCTTTACATTATGATATAAAATGCCGCCTAGCCCAAATTCGCCTTTCAACCTTCCAGAGTTAACAAATAATGTATTTATCAAGTATTGAGATTGATTTACACAACATTACTCTTCACCAACATTTGCTTGGAATCTGCCTAAGTTAAAACAAAATAATCATGGTATTAGATGTGGTAGGGGTGCAGTGTTGGTTGGATTGCATTGTTTTGTATATCTAGTTTTTTAATGATATATATTAGTGTTAAAATTTAATTTGCCGTTGGACCTAGGATGTTTCCTATCTATTACTCATGTTTGGCTAAAGGTTAAAAATACACTACCACAGATTCTCCGTAACATATGAATATCTGAAGAATGATAGCTGCCTAGCCACCATCATATTGTTGGCGTTATGACATGTTTGTATTTTACGTTTCGATGGACTGTTAGTAATAAACTACCTTAAGATAACCATCAATAATAGACTGGAAACCAAACGAGGTTCGGTGGCTAATATAATCCGAACGTCAAAATATATAAATAAACAAATAAATAAGCCAAAAAAATTCAATATGACTCCGATTAAATAGCACATCCCACTACAACCACACACCTATTACAATTTCTACCAATTACTACTTTAGGCACAAGGCCAGCAATTTCAAGGGGAGGGGGAAGTCGACTAAATCGACTGTAGTAAACTACTGGGGCTTTATTATATCGACCTCGTAATGATGAAAGGCAAAGTTCACCTCGGCGGAATCAGTCTTGCATTTCATCCTTATGGTGTCGATAATATAAAACACTGTAGTATACTGTGGTAGAATTGAAAACAACATAACCCCCTACAAGCATCTGTCTTACAATCTCCACTCGGTAGAATATCTATTGATTGTAGACCGTCATTTAACTGTCATGGATTATTCTGCCGAATTTAAGCTGACAAAACAACCGGCCAAGCGCTTTAGGCAAGCTACCCATCCACAATTTCGATGAAACAAGCAATACTACTTTCAATAAAAAAAAAGCAGAAGACTCGACTGAATTCCGCATGCTCGACACAATTATACGTCAAAAGCAAGCTACACGGAGGCAATAGAGTACTTGCAGATACTACTGGAGTCCCCAAATCTCCCTTGAAAATGAATACCTTACACAAATAAATATAATCAAGGTAACATGTTTTTTTTTTTCTGAATTTAGTAGCCAGTAATATTCAACCACTTCTGTATTATAGCAGCTTCGCAAACTTATATATATATGCATATTTTATATGTGTGTGTATGTGTATATATATATATATATATATATATATATATAGTTTTGCGAGGTTTTTCAATGGCAACATTGAGGACCGAGTAAGTTAGATCGCAGATATAATAAAAGACAGCGAGAAGCGAAAACCAACCAAACAGTGAGTGTGTTCTGTTATTAATTCTGGCAATATTACGCAAATATGACCCTCCCCAAGTATAACTATATATATATATATATATATATATATATATATATTTTTTTTTCCATTTATAGTTTTCGGTACGCCTGACCGACTAACTCACTCGATATGCAAATTAGGCTGCTCAGCCGTTAATATGCATAAGGTAAGTATATACTTTCAAAACGTTCAATCGACTGACAGGAAGGTATACGGTGCTGATGACAGCTAATAAGCTAGAAACAGTTCATCGTTTCTTTGTCAGTGTTGAAGAAATCGGGCAGCGATGATTGCCGAAAACACTGTACGGCTAATAATTCGGGCTCTTTGTTTAGAAACAAACCGAGCATTATAATACATGTTCGGTAAACCCATACGTATATATATATATGTGTGCATGTATGTATGTATATACATTCTACTGTACGTATATATGTATGTACGTATATATGTATGTACGTATACATACTTACATATATATATATATGTATATGCATATATGTATGTAAATATATATATATATATATATATATATATATATATATATATACATACATGTATGTATATATATATATATATACATATACACATATACATACATTTATGTATATATTATATATATATATATATATATATATATATATATGTACATGTATGTATATATATATATATATATATATATATATATATATATATATATATATATATAAATATATACATATATATATGCGTGTGTGTGTATAGATGTGTAGATATTTTCTGCGTTATATTGCTTCTATAAATTGGTATATTTTCAATATATTTATTATTGATTTCTTTTCGCTAGAAGTGCGTGAAGTTTGAGATCATTATCTTTTCCATCATCATTTAAAGTTGAAAAACTCCAGTCACCTGCCATTACACTTTTGGGAGTCTATCTTATTTGCCATTGTATTACTCACACTTTTTGTATGAGAATTGTCATTTATGACCTTGGCAAAAAGCCACAGACCTATAAAGCACAAGTGAATTCGTTCGAAAAAATCGACTTTTTAATATTTTGGTTCATTGCTATTCATCTTTCCGTTGACGCAATATGGACCAATGGATAAGGAGTTTATTACTCAATGATTAATTTCGCGTTCCGATCCCACTGCGAGATATGTTGGGTAAAAGTCCTTTACTATAGACTCCATAGACCCATGCATTGTGAGCGCGGCTGGATAGACGGGAATTGTTTAAAAGTCTGTCAGATGGGCTGCACCTGTAATTAAAAATGCTAAAAGACTCATTGACTGTCAGGCTGAATTTCTCTGACAAATCCAGCAAGGAAACACCTGTATGTGCACTGTTCAGTCACTTATACATGAATTTCATGAGCAGGCTGTTCAGTTGATAGAAAACTTGGAATATGCATCGTCGAAACCTACGGATGTTCGGCGATGTAGCGATTTATTTGTCCACATATGATTGTAAATAAGTACATATAGTTGTTTGATTTGTTTGTTATTTAATGCATGTCCTTTAATTATTTGAATCCTTTATTTTTATCAGTTGTTTTTCCGACTTCTCAATAACGAATGAAAGAATCGACCACAGCTGTGCATGAATTCGAATAAAAGTGGTAATAAATGCAGTGGAAGATTTTGTCTAAATTACTAATGATTCTGTAGATGAACTGGGTATCATGATTACTTAGTCACAAAATCTAATAGATCGGCAGAATAATTAGATCGTTGCATTCAGTCAATGTGAAATGAAGTGTCTTGTCTCAGATATATACTCCACCAAGTCTGTTAAATGACTCCAGTTCACAAGAACCACCCCCAAACTACTAGTAATTTTACGTAAAATATTCATTATCGTTATTCTTTTTTCGTAGTAATTAATCAGTATAATTTCAAGAATCATTTTTATTCTATGCCATTATCCTAATGTCACCCGATGTGTAATCGATGCCAAGAGTCTCTCTTATCATCCATCGATGAATATCTCATATAAAAAAAATCATGAAAAGGAATCTATCTACATATTCAATAAAAACATAATCTTGATTATAAAAACAGTTTTAACACTGTTTATTCAAACTAACTAATCAATGAAACTGTCTACTCATTGATTTATATGTGACTGATTATTACAGCGCTAACAAAAAGATTGACAGAAACAGTGTAATACAGAACGCAATAAAGCTGATCCGTTACTTCACAGCAATTCATTATTTCTACTTAATTTATATAAAACTTATTAGGTCAGCCTGTCGCTAAATTAATAGGGTACACCGCATTGATATTTAATCCGAGGTTTCAAGATTGCAGAACGACGCTCACATTTTCTTCTTAACACACATCCTAATATTTGTACAATCGTTCATTTATATTTTTCTCGCCGTGCCATTCCTCTTAATTAGACAACCATTGTATCTGAATATCTAACAAATTATGCCCGGCTATCAAAATATATTTCCCCATATCTGTCTTCTATGATATTAGATTTTTCTACACAGGTCCTACGTTTTTATTTTCACCGTTCATTGTTTTCGTTAAAGTGGCGTAAATGACTGTTAATTTTCGTTACTCTCTATGGTTAAGGTTGAGATCCTCCCCGTCCTGCCTAAGATGGGAATAGAATTTCGGATACATTCTGCTTCAATTGTGTCTACATATATTCTGAATATACGTATGATCAGCAATCATTAATCAAAGTATTTTTGAGGGCGGTAGATTAGCAGTATCAGTTGAGGGTCGGACGCCATGTTTTGCAACATAGAGTTACATCCCTTTATGATCTGATTTCAAATCCCGCCGCGGTAAACTTTGTCTTTCATCCTTACGGGGTTCTTAAAATAAAGTACCAGTCACGCACTGAGGTCGATATAACCGACTTTCCCCTACCCAAAAATTGTAGCCCCTGTTCCTATATAAGAAACAATTAATCGCAGTATTTTGTGTACAGTACTCTTGTAAAATTTTTAAGGAATTAAAAATTACTTAAAAGTTAATTTTCCATTTGTATATTTGACTATATTTGCTCTATGCGTATGCACGCATTTCCAACATTTTTTCCCTTAAACAAAATCTACATTTTTGTCACATTTATTTAATCCTGAAACTAAGTAGCAATTATATGCAATCATATATAATTCTCTACATGCATTTGATCTTTGTATATATAATTGTACAAATGCTATACATTTACACACACACACACACACACACGCATACACACACAACACATACACACACGCACACACACACACACGCACACATAAACCCACACACATATATATATATATTGGCGGGAGCACTGAAATAACGGATGTGTGAGTGTGTGTCGGTGCATATATACGCGTAATTTCTCGCAATATTTCAAGTAATAAAAGCATACTAGACAACCCGTGACCCGTTGGGTCACGTTCGCTTCAAAATAATTTTTAAATATCTAGAGACATGTATATAATGCGAAATGAAACTTGAAGGCACACCCATATTTATATGTGCGTGTATTTGTATACCTATATCGAGTGTTTTCGCATATGCTTGTGTATGTACGTATTTGGAGGCGTGTATGTGTTTATTTAATTTCATTTACCTCTGTATTTTATTTACTTTATTCTTAACTCTGAAGCGGAGATTCATTCGGTTTCTTAGTTAGAATTATAGTCTACGACTTCAGTTATACCATTTACGTGGTTTTGTCTTTGCGTGCAATTGTTCTCCACGACCTACATATGAAGTATTATATTCGTTTTTTTCGTTCATTGCCAGAGAACGTTTCTATGCACCACCTAAGAGAACATTAGTCTACGACTTCTTTTATACCATAAACGTGGTTCTGTCTTTGCGTGTAGTTGTTTTTCCCCGCTCCAAATAATGACGTGTTATACTCGTTTTTTCCCGTTCTTTCCCAGGGAACGTTTCCACGAACCTAAGTATCGTCTTCCTGTCTTCCTCCGGTTGCAACGTTTTTTGAAATATTCACTTCTGCGTTTACAGATTGACTTTGTCAGTTTCAGAAGAACCCGTTAAGAGTGAAAGCAGCGATTCTTTGCTTAAACTTTAATCTGTTATTTTAATAAATATTTGCTCTACGGTTCTTATATATTTGATAGATATTTATCCTTATCGAGCCCTCTTTGGATTTTAGTCTTCAAATTGATTACTATTACTATATATATTTATATGTATGTATGTGTGTGTATATATATGTGTGGGTACCTGTGATCTATATACACTTGTCATAGACACATGCACACACACATTAAAACACATTCATATATATATGTATATATACATATTAATTTAGGTTTGTTGGTTCACCACTGGATAGAATTGGTTATTCCGTATGGTCAATCTCGATGTAATATTATGGAGAGTACTCAACGTAATGCAGCTCACCGGTCATCGTTTGTGTAGTTGGTGGTGCGAGTACGGAGTTAATTATTATAATAATATAACAGGAGCCTGGACTTGTGTAAATCCTTGGAAGGTTTATTATAGGACCTATATCTTAACAGAGGCATATATAGTGGGCGTCTGTATGGTATAATGTGTGAACGTTAAACTTATGTTTAGAGTTATAGGATGACATTTAAAAAAATAAAAAAATCATGATTTTCAGCCCCATGGATTTTATCTGATATATTCCTTTGTTATATTTCGAATACCTGATGATATCCCCGGATTCATACGGAACCTGGTTATTGAAATGATCATAGTATAATAAACCTTTCAAGGATTTACACAAGTCCAGCCTCCTGATATTTTATTATAATAATTAACTCCGTACTCGCACCACCAACTACACAAACGAAGACGGGTGAGCTGCATTACGTTGAGTACTCTCCATAACATTACATCGAGATTGACCACACGAAATGACCAATTCTATCCAGTGGTGAACCAACAAACCTAAATAAATATGCTCCAAAAATGTTGAGCACTTTCAGATGTAATAATGAACAGAGGCGCTGACTCCAGTGTACAGCTATCGCCAGCATGGGACTGACTTGACTGATCTACTCACCATTCAGATTTTGGCTACTCTGTGCTTTGTCTACCGCTCACCTGGTCTAATGCTGCTTCCCTGTCGGGAATATTCACACTTCGACAAAATTCTACGGATTATAATATAACCTGTATTGTATTGACTGAATTATCTACCCTATACTTCAGGGCCTTTGGGATTCACACTGAATTCTGAGATTCTAACATACACTTGGTATCACCTGATACCATTCCATCTCTTCCATCCTCTTTATCTATATGTATTATCTAACTGCAACTTGATCTGTATTTCCCCTGTGTTTTGATTTCTCCGATATGTTCTTATATACTCCCGTTTTACTTCATCACCACCCTAGCTATGACGGCGTTTTATTTATGTGTTTTTACTTTATTAATGTATTATTATTATTGTATTTTTATCTTTGTATTCTGCTTTTATCTATTTATGTATTTTTGCTTATTGTTCCTTTATTTAGGTTTTTACTCCCTTTACTCTCATTATGTACTTATCATTGTACTCATTAGCACACGACACTAGAATATTACTCTCTGTACCCACCAAAGAACCACACTACTTATAACCAGGAATAACTGGGACTTAAATATAGTCTATTTGTGCATTTCATCGGGCTTACCACTTTCAACCTCACATCACAGGTGTGAATATATAATAATCGTTTGTTTACACGCGATGATCCGACTGACGTGGTGGCTTTCCCGGCTGCGCCCTTGGCGTTCTGGTGCATAAGCCTTCCTTGAGTGCTTGGAAAAATAATTTTCCTCTTCTTACGGTAAATTAAATTACTCGGAGCGGATGGCTTCGCCCCGGGTCCCGCCGCGCCGCCGGTTTTGACCACCATATAGTACATTTAAATTCTAGGCCTAACCATAACTATTAGCTATATCATGCCTCCCTCTACTGGTACGTAAACAAATCCCCCTCCTGTGTGAATTAATAGAATTCGTTGGTATAACGATGGCCCGACGGCGATGGTAGACTTCCCGCTAACACACCCGAAGCCTAAGACATCTACATTCCTGGAGTACTCGGAAAAATTAATTTCCCTCCCTTTCGCTAGACGATATCACTCGGAACGGCTGACACGTGGTTAGGAAGGGCGGGCCGGAGTCTGCAGTCGTCGCGTGTTATTGACTGCTAAACAAGGGCTTAATCTTTACTCTATATCCCACCCTTAAAAGTTATCGAGAATCTCTATAATACACTTAAACTTTTTCATAAAACACTCTCTCTGTAAATTCTTTACCTAAATCTCGCAACCCAAACCTTAAACTTTCTTTTTATAACTTTTAATTTTTTAATTTTTTTAATTTCATACTATAACTCTAAACATAAGTTTAACGTTCCAATTTTCTGTTCATACATTATACCATACAGACGCCCACTATATATGCCTCTGTTAAAATAATTTTCTTTGGAAAAACATTTTTCGCGGCAATTTCTAACATGGCATTAACGCTGACTTTTCTTCTTTCATTCTTTCTTTCTTCTCCCTCTCTCTCTCTCTCTCTCTCTATATATATATATATATATATATATATATATATATATATATATATAATTATAACAAAATAACAGGAGACTGGACTTGTGTAAATCCTTGAAAGGTTTATTATACTAAGATCATTTCAATGACCGGATTCCGTATGAATCCAGGTGATATCAACAGGTATTCGAAATATAACAAAGGAATATTACAGATAATATCCATGGGGCTGAAAATCATAGACAAGAGGACGACCGACAATCTAGCATCTTTTACTTTAGTCGGTCGCCCTCAAGTGTTGGCTATTCGGTCTACTTATGACCATCTGGTGAGGGGGCGAAAGCTTATGATGTACTACTACTTCTCCGTCAAAGAGAATAAAGAAAGAAAGAAAGAAAGAAAGAAAGAAAGAAAGAAAGAAAGAAAGAAAGAAAGAAAGAAAGAAAGGAAGAAAGAAAGAAAGAAAGAAAGAAGAAAAGTCAGCGTTAATGCCATGCTACAATCAGGCTAGAAATTGCCGCAAGAAATGTTTTTCCAAAGGACCCATATCTTAACAGAGGCATATATAGTGGGCGTCTCTATGATATAGTGTGTGAACAGAAAATTGGAACGTTAAACTTATGTTTAGAGTTATAGGATGAAATAAAAAAAAAGAATAAAATAAAATATAATAAAAAAAAAGTTTAAGTTTTGGGTTGCGAGATTTAGGTAAAGCATTTACAGAGAGAGTCTTTTATGAAAAAGTTTAAGTGTATTATAGAGATTCTCGATATGTTTTATGGGTGGGATATATATATATATATGTTTTATGTGTCTCTTGGGTTGAAAAGGAGGTCAAGTATGTTATAAATAGTTGCTCCGAAGAAACCAAACCTCGGTTTGGAGGAAACAATTGTAAGCAAATAAATGACTTAAACTGAACTTTGATTACTGTAATCTCTATATAACTGCTCTGTAAAACAACTGATGTTATTACATAGAGCTATTTATCTTACTGGTAATAGGATAGTAATTAATGACTATCTCTCACTATTTAGGGTTTGTGTATATATAATATATTACCATCAAAGGTTTTATTGCATACATAACCATAAATAGAACCCTTAATACTAATAACTGCTCCATTTTGTTGAGCTGATATACCATAAATTACCAGCTTGCTGATCAAAGACCAACTCCCTATGTCAACCAAGAACATACCTTCACCAACCAAAAATACATATGAAAAGTTGTTGATCAACAGTGTAAACTCCTTTATCAATAGAGTGAGATGGAGGACATTCCATTATGATAGAAACAAATCTGGCAAGGATAATAACACCAACAAATTTGACTCCTTCGGCTTTAAAACATTTAGAAGCCCCCCTCATAACACACTACTAAACCTCTTCGAAAACGACCTAATTAAACTAGTTAAAAACATTAAATACAAAAAACACCATAATAAAAACAACACCTTCTTAGACAAACTTAGCACCTCTATTAATGACTTCAAAACTAGTAGTAAAATTGTTGTACATGCCTACAAAACTAATAACATATACAGCCTAGATTATAATACGTATAGAAAGTTTATATATAATGAACTACATAAAAGCTACAAGAAAACCACTATGAAAAACTTAGAAGATATTAATATGGAAGGCTATAATATAGTATCCAAACTAGGGCTCCAGAGACATACACAACCTTACACCCCAAATCCCCCTAGATTCTCTCTGAAGAACCATAAGGTAGACTTCATTAGCAACCCCTCGATTAGACTAATCTGCCCCTCCAGGTCTGACATTGACATTATCAGTAAAATAATCCTAGACAAAATCATCCCACAGATTAAACACAAGATTTACCTTAAGCAATGGGGAAATACGGGTGAAGTGATTGAATGGTTCAAAAATATCATAGATAACAAGGATAAAAAATGTATTCAATTTGATATCAACTCTTACTACACCTCTATTTCCCCTATCCTACTAAATAAGGCACTTATAATGGTCATGGACAATAGTGACTTGACTAGACCCCAGATTGATGTCATACTTGCGGCCCGTAAAACAATAATCACCTTTGAGGACCAATTATGGACCCGCAAGGATACGCAAAACAACTTCGACATTACTGTGGGGTCTAGTGACTCGGCGCAGGTCACTGATTTGGTTGGCCTATACTTACTTAACCTAATCCACAGGGAACTTCCGTACCTCAGCGGTGGTTTGTATCGCGTCGATGCACTTCTACTTATAGACTATAAAAAATTCAATATAGAAAGGACTAGAAAACTATTGCACAAAACATTCAAAAACTTTAACCTTAGTATTACCATGGACAAAAACACCAAAAACGTCAACTTCCTAGACGCCACACTCTACTTAGACTCAATGATATATGCACCTTTCCACAAACCTAATGAAAAACTCATCTACGTAGATACCAAGTCTAACCACCCTAAATCTATATTGAACTCTATCTCTAAGGGAGTATCTAATAGAATCTCTAATCTATCCTATGACATAAACACATTTAACAATAACTCGCAGTATTATGATCAGGCATTAGCTAGATCAGGCCATAACACAGGGATAGAGTTCCTACCTACAAAAACACATAGCTACAACATCATTTCACACAACATGTCCATGGGAAAATTTAATAATAGGAATAGCAACTGCACACACACTAATAGGGATTGTAACAACAAGAGTAACCCGCACCACAGAAATGACCATAGGAACATTAAAGGAAACAAATCACCAGACATAAAAAACAGAAATAGAAGAAGAAATAATACATTTTTCAACCCTCCTTTCAATTTAAACGTCTCTACCAACCTTCCTAGGGCTTTCTTCTCACTACTAGATAAACACTTCCCATCCGGCCACAGGTACCACCGCCTTTTAAACAAAAACACTATTAAGATCTCATACTCTACTACGCCTAACTTAGCATACCACATAGCTAGTACAAATAAAAGAAAAAATAATTCTTACTTCCAACAAACTAAATCACAACGGTCGATAAACCTTCAAAATAACATTCAAAATAACAGTCAAAGTAACATTATAACAAATAACCGTAATATCAATGGAAATAATAGTAATAGCACTAGTGGAAACATTAACGCTGCGTACCACAACCCGCATAACCATAACCCTATAGCTAACCTCCAAACTTCTACACAGCATAGTAACCGGCAGACTAGCACCCAGAGTAATTGTAACTGTAGATCAAGTAGAACCTGCCCTTTAGATAAAACATGCTTAACCAAGGATATCATATACTCATGTACAGTCACAACTAACAGCTCTTCTGAAACCTACATAGGCTCCACTTCTAACTGCTTCAAAACTAGATACAATTCGCACCTCCACTCTTTCAAAAAACACAGTCTAGCCAACTCCACTTCACTATCTAGCTACATACACTATCTAAAAACTAAAAATAAAATATATACACTTAAATGGGAAGTGGTAGGTAGTGCAACATCGTACAAACCTCCTGATAAATTTTGTAACCTCTGTCTACTAGAGACCCATACTATCATTATCTCTAAACATAATCTCCTTAATAAAGAATCAGAAGTGTTCGCAAATTGCCAACACCGCTTCCGACACTCGTTCCAAAACTTTAAACCCTATATATAATAATGTCAGACTGGAACCGGCACCACCCCTAGCAATTAACATCAGTAGCACACCTTACACCTCACATCCACACCCATCTCTATACTCTAAAGATAATACTGACAGCATTTTAGTACCACCTACCCTGGGAATACCCCCTTGTACCTCTAATACTAATATCTCGACCGTGGACTACTTATTCTGCATTGCACAAATATAAGATTAGTATAAATTGGGGACACGGTACTGGTTGCGATAGCATAGTCCTGCGCATGGATTACCACCAAAAGATAGATTGATGATTAGATAGATAATCGTATTGTTAAGTGATTATATACTGTAAGCGATCAGTTCATTGAATTATGCACGTAATCATCTTGATGTGGACTCCTTTAATACCTATTAATAGACTCCACTCTAGCTTGGAGATGTGATACATAATTGATTTATATTTGAGACGGGGGTTGTCTATTGCTTGATGGCCAGACTAGTGCATTTATATGAGAGATTGGATCTCCGGACCATACCGAAGATTTACTGGAGATGCAGGCAAGCAATGACCCGGAGCCTACCGGGTGGCATATATAATAGTGGGACCATACCAGGTCCTACTGTTATATTACATCTGCATGGAGCAGTGACTTGAGAGTCTGACTCCTCTTATGGAACGTTCAGATATGACACCCCTTTATTAATGGATGGTAATCATCCTAATATATACACCCTTGTACTTCTTAATGGACAACTCTCTAACTTATAAATGGGTAACATACACTAGATATTAGTTATAACTTCACATGATAGGCACGTATTTGAATCACCATTAATGTAGTTTAGCATAGTAATGTAACTAAGATAACTAGCTAGTTACCTCCCCTTACGCATGAATTCCCCTTAGTCATTCAGGCAATTCCGGAATCTGGACAGCATGATATATTAATTAAGAACCGACTGGATACGGTTTATAGCTTGACTATATGCTGAACCACTGCGAATTATACGATAGACGCGTGTTCTCTATATATATATTGCGTCTCATGGATTATGTGAGTGGTGGTGTGAGCAAGGACAGTGGTACGACCTTGCCTACGATACAATAAGGTTTATAGTATGTTGAAGGTTTTTGATATTTTGGCGTTTCCCCGCATCCGAGACTGTATATCATACAGATGTATGACAATAAATGACTTAATAATTCAGCTTATATAATAAGATCGATTGCCTGCTTCAGCTGCCTGACCCTGCAAATATCATTCTGACGCACTCTAATCATGTATAGGTAAGACACGCGTGCATGCTACACGGGAGATTGTTTCATACACTGACTACTCTAAGCTTTCGTCTTGCTTTATCTTCATAGACTGCCAACGTTTCATGTTTATCTTTATTTTCACTCTTATTTTCACTCTTGTTTTTATTTTATTTTATTTTTATCCTGTAACCTTTATATGTAAACTGCCATGCTATATCATTTGATGAATGTCACCCCACTGTTGATCAATATGCGCATATGTTTTATGTGTCTCTTGGGTTGAAAAGGAGGTCAAGTATGTTATAAATAGTTGCTCCGAAGAATCAAAACCTCGGTTTGGAGGAAACAATTGTAAGCAAATAAATGACTTAAACTGAACTTTGATTACTGTAATCTCTCTCTCTCTCTCTATATATATATATATATATATATATATATATAAATACATGGAACTCATTTAACCATCTTTTGATCTTATATATTATGTATACTCCAGTCCTACAAACTGTAGAGTGCTTCTTATCCGATATGTGCATTGCTTTATTGTACTGCAATAAAACTCACCTCCTACATATATATATATATATATATATATATATATATATATATATATATATATATATATATATATATATATATATATATATATATGTAGGAGGTGAGTTTTATTGTAGTACAATAAAGCAATGCACATATCGGATAAGAAGCACTCTACAGTTTGTAGGACTGGAGTATACATAATATATAAGATCAAAAGATGGTTAAATGAGTTCCATGTATTTTATTATGCGCATTTCAAAAACAAATATCAACATTTGTGTTTTCATCAGATCAAATAGGACATAATATGAAGGTTAAAAAACACTTGTGGATAGTGCAGTTTAAATCAACATATGAAAAGTAGTTTTAGATTGATGTGTGATATTGGGGAAAAAAAAAACTTTGAGTGGGGGGGTTGTAAAGGATGAAAAAGAGGAGGAGATGAGAGTAAAAAGTGGAGGGGGAGGAGTATAGTGAGGAAGGATGAGATAGGAGGAGAGATGGGTGATAGAGAGAGAGAGGTAGCTTTTATAACTGAGAAAAATATATTGTTTTACATAGAGAGGTTGAAAAAACCGTTGGAAGATAATGTATAAATTAAAAGAATTTGAAAATTAACGAAGAGAAAAATAATGTAAAGTTAAGGTTTGTATATTGAAGGGTTTAATAATATGTGCGATGAAAAGAAATTGTTAATATGTATTAAGAATAATATTTAAGGGTTTTATAATATGTGCAATGGAAAGAAAATGTTGATATGTATTATTAAAAAAAACAGAAGTAATGTAAGTAAAGATATATTGTGAGATGAGCATGAATGAGTTAGATGAAAGGGAGTACAAAATAATGAATAGAGGATGAATAATCTAACGTCAAAAAATGTTTATGTTTACGAAGGATTCTTTCAAGGTGATATGAAGTAAGAATATGGTGTATTGTGTAATAATTGTTTCTATGTTAGGCTCAATGAGAAAAGGTACAGATTAGGGGTTAGAAATTAGGAGTGATGTAGAATATAATAAATATAATAAATAACTTTGAAATAAGGTAGAAAGATGGGTATATTTTTAAAGATGTATATATATATATATATATATATATATATATATATATATATATATATATATATATATATATATGTGCCTTTGAGAAAAGGATTCTGAATTGATAAAGTTTATCATATTAGCTGTATACTTTATGGAAAGCAGATAGAAAACAAGTCAGTGCGTCCATTTATTATAGAATCTAAATTAGAAATAATGGTAAATTTTTCATTTAGACAGAGATTGCAAGTCTTAGATAGAGAACTGTTCAAACATAAAGAAGCAGAGGAAACCTTTTTCCAAGAGATGTTTTATTTAATATTTTTGTCTTTCAAGGACCATATGAGTTCAGAGAGAGCCGTGTTGGTTCTTTTAAGTTTATATTTAAAAGACGAATGATGATTATAAAGACGAGCTTTAAAGGAGGTGGGAGTGGAGCCAAAATAGGTGAAGGAATTGATGTCAGTTATAACTTTACATTCGTAAATTAAGTTTTTATCAAGACAATGGTTGTTGAGAGGACATTTATTTTTAGCAGTGCAATTGCAATTGCGATTAGAGAGATTATTAACGAGTGACCTAGTGTTATCTATAGAAGGAATTGGATTGGAGAAGTTATTGGCGATAGGAATAATAGTTTCTCAAATTCAAGAGATACCCTTACAAAGGACAAGAGCACCTTGTAAATCTCAAGAACACAATTTCAAACCTAAATTCCTCAAAAAATGTTTTAGTCCACTCTGACAAAACCAATAATTTATATGGTATTTCCCAGGATAATTATAACAACCTTATCCTAAAGGAACTTAGGAAAAAATATCGTAAAACCAACCATGATAATTTAGAATCCATAAACTTTGAAGCCTCTGAGATTATGTCAAAACTTGGCATCGGGAAAAAGACCGAACCATTCCTCCCAAGAACTCCGAGGATAAATCTCAAGGATTACAAAAACAATTTTCGCACTGAACTACCTGTTAGATTAATCGCCCCCTCTAAATAAGATCTGGGGGTTGTTAGTAAAGCCATCTTGGATAGAATTATCCCACAGGTTCGTTCTAATTGCTCATCTTTGAACTTAAATTTATGGTTTGGTACTTCTGAAGTGATTGGCTGGTTCAACAAATTGAATAATAAAAACAAACTAAAATTTGTTCAATTTGATATTGAAAGCTACCATTCTTCTATTTCGCCTTCACTTCTCAACAATGCTGTATCTTTCGCATTTAAATATTCTGACATCACCACAGATGAACTTCACATCATTCTCACCGCACGTAAAACCATCCTTGAGTTCAACAATGAATATTGGACCAGAGCTGATACCTCTAACAACTTCGACATCACAATGGGAGCATCCGATTCATGCCAACTGACAGATTTAATTGGTATCTTTATTTTGAATTCTTTGAGTCGGAAAATTCCTCAACTTCGCGGTGGAATTTATCGTGACGATGGACTCTTTACTATCTTAAATTGCAATACAGTTAACCTTAATATTATTAAGAACAATATACGTAATCTCTTTAACCAACATAACCTAAGAATTGAATTTGATAACAGCATAAAACTAGCTAATTTCTTGGATGTATCTCTTAATCTTGACACTGGCCTATATTACCCTTACCATATAAACAATGAGAACCTAAATTATGTTAATTTTAAATCTAACCACCCTACCAATATTAATAATGCCATAGTTAGTAATATTGGAAAAAGAATATCTAACCTATCTTCTAATAAAAACATCTTCGATGCTAACGTCAATTACTATAATAACGCTCTTTCTAAAGCCGGCTATCCTGATAAAATCAAATATGATAAAGAAACAAATTCTAGAAGATCTTACAGTAGAATAATTAATCATGATCATTCCACTAACTTTAATAAAAGACCTAGATACAAAAACATAATCTGGTATAATGCTCCTTTCTCCATCTCTATTAATAATAATATTCCTAAATTATTCTTTAGTGCCTTAAATAAATGCTTCCCTCCCTCACATATCTATAGTAAAATATTTAACAAACACACTATAAAATTTTCCTATTCAACATCCTCCAACATTTCCAACATTATCTCTAAACACAACAATAAAATACTAAATACTAAATCTCTTCCTTCCAACACTGAATATCATAATAATAGTAATAGTACTCCCGACGTCATTGTAAACTCTAGGCTAATTTCTGCAAACCCAAATACAACGTCAAACACAACTTCGCTAAATGTTCTTAATCCCATTCTAAATCAAGAAACTATTATTCCTATCGCCAATAACTTCTCCAATCCAATTCCTTCTATAGATAACTTTATCAATTCAGAATCCTTTTCTCAAAGGCACATATATATATATATATACTTCTTTAAAAATATACCCATCTTTCTACCTTATTTCAAAGT
>OZ024742.1:329571832-329589332 GCA_964016885.1 Eledone cirrhosa
GAACAAAGAACCAACCAACAATAAATAAATAAATAAACAAACAAATAGAAAAATATAAATAGAAAAATAGAAAAATGAACACAAACACACACACAGACACCCGGATGTGGCGCATGCGCAAACTGAGCACGCAACCCACACACAAACAAAATGGCGTAGGATAGAAGAAAGGAAAGGCACAGAAACGAAGAAAGAAATCCCCAGTCACTGAAGAGGTCACAGAGTGTGTGACGAAAGAACTATGACTATATATATATAAACAACTATCTGGTTGTGGAACCAACCAACCAACCAGAAATTTATAAATTTATAAATTTGTAAACTTATAAATTTGTAAATTTGTAAATATTTAATAAATTAAATTGAAGTGAAAGCAACTGGTGCGTGTGTTTCTTATTGGCAACATGACCCTCCCAAAGTATAACAATATCGGTTTCAACACACGATTTCAGATAAAGAATCTTGCTAAACAAATTCAGAAACGAAATATATATATATATATATATATATATTTATATATATATATACATATGTGTTTATATATATATATATATATATATATGTATATATATGTATGTATATATACACATATTTATACATATAAAACATTTTTGAAGCTTGTTTGAAGCATTGTTGAATAGGAAACACAAATTTAAATAATTTTGAAAACCAAACAATACACTAGAAAGACAATTACATCGCTAAGATAACAGGAGATTCTCACCTTAGCAAATTGAATGATCCCATATATTTTCGGCTTTAAAAAGTGGTTGGATTAGACTTGATTGTTTGGAGTACAGATTTAACTTAAATTTTGAACTTGCGCGTTGTGAAATTTATGATATATGCAAGTGTGTGCATGAATGTAAATATGCTTAGTAGGATGTTTGTATGTGTGTGCATGAATGTAAGTTTATGTAGTGAACGGTGTGTGCTGATATATATATATAATAAAACGGGAAAAGTATGTGTGTGTGTGAGTCTAAGTGTGTTTGCATAGTGAGGGCATATATTTACTTTGAAGGAAAGAAAGAAACTGGCCGCTGTGATGTTGGAATACACGCTTTTAAATCAGTATGTAAATTAGACTAATCAGTAAATTGATACGATAACATCTGGAAGAAAACTTCAAGAAGTACAGGAAAGGATAAAACAATTATTTGACCGGTTATTTTAGATGTGAAATAGAGTTAATTTCAATTCTGAAATCATTATGCTCGTCAGCAGATTGGTAAATATGTTTGAAGAAGAAACACAACCGCGTTTGATGACGTGGAGAAAAAAGATGAATAGCACTTTGATATGAATTTCATATATTTTAAGATTGCTGCATGTGAAAAGATGATATTGATTTATATGAATTATGATGTTAAGAGAAATTGCATGCCCTGTAGGTATATTTCATTCTATAGATATCATCACTTTGTCAATTTATTTCTAGAACGCAGATTCTGAATAAAATATAGATTGCACAATGGTCAAAATTTCATATCACAAATTTCATTCCTCATTCAAAGATAGACTATATACAAACATACTTATAGATATAGAAACAAAAATAGTAATAATGATTTCTTTATTAACCACAAAAGTGCTTACAAAAAATACATTATGGACAGCACAGGACGGTACAAGGCGTTACAAATATGGGTTTCTGCGTCTATAAAAAAAAATAAAACAAAGGATGTAACTAAATAAATCGAAACAGAAGAAGATTACACAATAGAGGGTGAAATTGCGAGTGTCCTTATGAAGAAAGCCCCCACAAAGCCATGGTAACACTGACCACCAGGGCAGATGCCCTCTCTGGATCTCTACCTTCAGTCTACAGGCTCACATTCAGAACTGGCCCATGAACTAGTACCGTGGTCGCTTCTGTAAGGCACCTTTCAATAAATTACTTTGAAGACAGCACATCTCTCTCTACCCTAATTTCCCCCCTTAAGTGGAACCTGAAAAATTAATCGGGGCTTCTCCAAATAGAAAAATGCTCGTCTTCAAACCTTTCAAGCATGTGGACCATACAAACTGTTTCACTATGGCCACAAGACACATATGCACGATATATCAAGGAGAGAGGCTGACGGGTTCTCCAACAACTGGAATGTGCATACAAAACAGCAACCATTGAATTGGATAGCTACCTCCACCGCACCCGAGACGAACTTCTTAAGCCTGTAATTACGCATGAACGAATTAAGAAACTATTCTCAATAACAAATGAGATAAGCACATTTAGGCAAAAACTGAACATGGAACAAGACATATCCATAGAAAATCAACAACAGAGTGCTGCACAACTTGGTATGACAGTGAAGATCAAAGCAAAGAAATTCCAAACAGAGGTACTAAACCGCGAATGAAACAACTACATGCTTTTTATCTTTATGGGGTCGATAAATAAAGTATCGGTAATGCACTGGGGTCGATTTGATCGACTTTTCCCCTCCCCCCAAAAGATGCTGGTCTTGTGCCTAAAGTATGAATAA
Organism: Eledone cirrhosa; assembly: GCA_964016885.1. Taxonomy (NCBI): domain Eukaryota; kingdom Metazoa; phylum Mollusca; class Cephalopoda; order Octopoda; family Eledonidae; genus Eledone; species Eledone cirrhosa. The sequence goes on from OZ024742.1 coordinate 329,574,322, forward strand.
TAATTATTATTAATGTCGTTGTGTTGTTTCGTTTAGCTCAGTTCTCTTTCTCTGTTGCCGGGTTCAGGCTTTGAACCTATAGCACCAGATGTGTTTAATGTAAATAGATAACTAGTATGAGAATATGTGCTGTTCCTAATAGCCCGATCTTATGTAGCTCATCTTTTCTGATCTTACAGGGCAGAACGCTAATATGAAGGCCTGATGATTTGGTATTAATGCTAAGCTCCTATTACCACAGGGATAGTGTTTGAGTCATCATCCCCAAATGTTTGATCTCTATTTCCAGGTCTTTGTATTTTGACAGTTTTTCTATTGTTTTTATAGACGTATTCTTGTCAACTCGTGAGGAAACATCTACAAAGCTACATGTCCGATTTGTTTTGCTTTTATGGTGATATCTGGTCTGTTGTGATAGATTTCTTGGTCGGTTATCACAGGCATATCCCACAAGATGGATATGTTGCCCTTTTCCATGACTGTTTTTGGTTAATATTCATACCATTTGTCAGAAGATTCGATGTCATAAGAGTGGCAGAGCATACTGTCCCCATATTTGGCGATGAGGTTGTGTCGTACTATATAGTCAGTTTTTGTCATTTCTGGAAAAACATGATCTATCTTTTCATGGTTGAAATATTGAACCACAGAGAAAGAGAACTGAGCTTAACGAAACAACACAACGACATTAATAATAATAATTATTTTTAGTTTAGGCACAAGACCAGCATACTTTGGGGCGACGCGAAGTCAATCAAATCGATCCCAGTGCATTACCGATACTTTATATATCGACCCCATAAAGATAAAAGGCAAAGCTAACCTCGGTGGAATTTGAACTCTGAAAGTAAAGAGCCATAATCTATCGATTCTGCCAAGCCTCTGAGGACAATTACATGCAATATTATATGTAGATGAAATAATAACTCTCGGTGCTGCAATCACGAGTGAACGAAAGAGGTTGGTCAGGGCCCTCACGCAAAGGAGACACTATGAACATGGTTTAATTTAAAGAAGTCACTTTTCTTTCATGTAATTTTTTCCTGAATATTTAGAATATCCGCGCAAACACGGGAGAGAAACTTATATGTCTCACAATTCTGACAACTTGTTAATCCGGAAAAGGGGCATACGCTTCCAAATACTGGAAATGTCATCTATTCTTTTCATCATCTCAATGTCAATAATTGTTGTGCCTATACAATAAATGTAGTCAATTCTCACTCTAACATTTAGGCATTGTCTCTTTCGCTGGAAGAAATTGATTGTTTCCATGCTGGAAATGATAGACACCATCATATTTAAAGTTACGCTCTATATTACGACACTAACCTTATGTCTATATCAGTATATCAAAAGCCCATGGATCACTGGATGTGATACATTCTTTATTCCACAATCAGAATGACGCCTTAGATAGTATTCTAACGTGTGGTTTCGTTAGAGTGTCATCATATAGCGAGTAAGAATATCATTCGCAGAAGGAAATATAATGCTGTAGTTTCATTCTGTTCGACAATAAAAGTGATAGAAATTCGTTATTTCTAATTGGTCTCATATCTTAAAAATGTTGAATCAATAGAGATGTAATTAGTGCAAGAGCATTGGAAATTTAGCGACAACAGATCCAGACATTAGGAAACAAAAGAAACGACATTCTTTTTTCTTTGCCTTTCATTAAAAAATAAATCATTAAAAAAAATGTTACACGATTATAAAGAATTTAATAATGGACTATAAAACAGAAATTGAATAATCAAATTAAATATATTGAATGAAGAATGAATTGTATAAATCAATAATTATGAATATAAAAATGTTTCTGTTAGAAACAACAAACGTTCCAAGAAGAAATGTAAAAAAAAAAAAAGTTATTGAAAGAGATACAGAAATAAAACTAACATTTAACAATGTCCATACACCCAATTTTGTTTTTTGTTACTTTATTTTGTTCGATTTATCATTTGTCACGTTGTTTCATTTTTGAAAGAAATGACCATCATCATCATCATTATTGTTATAATTATTATTGTTGTTTTTCTCTGAACGATACACCACGGCTAATTACGCTCCGAAAGCTTTGTGTGTCCATCCATTTATATTTGTTTTTATTGTTTGTTTTAGAATGTTGGTAAGAAACATACGGCCTCGGTTATTACCCTGTAGAAAGAACTTCTCAGAAAATTTGAGCCCCGGCCTAAAATATATGAACTTTAAATTTGAAATTGTGCTAATTTGTTTTATTGTAAAAAAAAAAGGAGGTGACACCCTTGTCAAACTCCTGCCTAGGCGGAAAAAATTCTCGTAAAACGTTTGTTTACGAAGGTGGATACTCTCAAGAAACTTTATGATATTATTTGTCAAATGCAAAAATTTCCCGTGTGCGAGGCAACATGTTTAAGCTGGTATTTCTAATGTTACCGAATGTGGAGATGCAATATATTTTTTAGGAACCACAAGCTATGAGGATGTAAATATATTCAACAATAAAAGCATTTATCAGTTCATTTTTTTGCCTCTTGTAATTCTTTTCTCTCTCCAGTTCTTGTTTATTTTTTCTAAATATATAAAATTGTTATTCTCTCATGGCTTGCCAACGTTATATTCATGTTTAAATTCATTAAAGGAATGAATACAAAAAATGCATTAAATTCGTGAATTCGTGATTCTGTTATCAATGCTGTTTAACAAAATTAGTGTAATGGAGCTGATAGAGATAGCAATAAATGTAACGATGTCCACATCAATAATAAGTATATTGATGAGAATAATAATACACGTCATTTTATAAGTATGGCATTAGTATCATATATATTACGACAACATTGTAATGAATTATATACGTTCTCAGAAACATACTGAAAAGTGAATATGACTCGAGACATTCTTATCACACATATACTCAGTCAAATATGTATATAAACACTTCTCCCTGAGACGAATCCACAACATACACACGTCCACATACATACCTACATCAACATACATCGTACATACATTTTTATCCACAAGTATCCCATACGGCAGGGCTTAATGGATTCCTTTGCAGTACGTACAATCTGGACACACTCACACACACCTTAGTGTTATGACAATACTATACATCATTTCACCTCTTTTATTATTGAATATTCACGTGACTTCTACCGACCAATCAAAAGTGTAATGCTTATTCACGTGACATTCAACAACCAACCAAATCACGAACGCTCTATCTCAAAATTATTTTTGAAAAGCATTTGAAATCCGCAACCGGTAAAATGTTAAAACTAACACTGAATACTAACCATTACTTATTACTAATTTATACTTATATATACTTATTCCTAATTAAACTATTTTTCACTGGAAAAAATCTGTCAGCATTTTCTTTTCCTTTTTACTAATATATATATATTTATATATATAATATATATATATATATATATATATGTGTGTGTGTGTGTGTGTGTGTGTGTGTGTGTGTGTGTGTGTGTGTGTGTGTGTGTGTGTGTGTGTGTGTGTGAGTGTGTGTGTGTGTGTGTGTGTATGTGTGAGTGTGTGTGTGTGTGTGTGTGTGTGTGTGTGTGTGTGTGTGTGTGTGTGTGTGTGTGTGTGTGTGTGTGTGTGTGTGTGTTTGGGGGTGTGTGTATAGTACCAGGAACAACACAGAAAAAATAATAGGCATGAATAAGTGGACAGAAAGAGAAATATATGCGTACTCTGTGTTCAATATTTAATATATGTTTCTGTACAACTACTTAACCGTCTACGTCTACACCCACTGACCGCATTATACAATGTTCAATCGTATGCTTTAAAAGAGAGGAAGAAAAGAAATTGGTTATACTCCTTTGTGTGTGTACCACATTTCTGCAAAAAAATATTACATACGGCTGTAAAAGCTAAAGTAAAAATCATTGGTTTATAGAGAAATTCAGAATCCAACTACAATATACAATTGACAAGAATAGTAGACAAAAATAGTAATCAAAAATAATAAATAAAGAATACGTTCACGAATTACAATAACTATACCAATTATAGATACTAAATTTGTAAGAGTGGGGAGGCATTACAATCGAGATAACTATTAGTGTTAATAGTATAGTGAGTTTAGAAAGAGGAAGGAATATGGCTGGTCAAGATACCTACTAAATTCATAGATTGTGGAGAGGGGAAGAAGGGGGGGGGGGATAAAATAGAAAAAAAAATGTGGCCGAAGTGACCAGAAATGTTAAGATATTTTTGAAAGGGGCGAGGAGAAAATTATTAGATTCTATATCAAAAGAAATGAACAACACAAGGGACAAGTGGGCGCCGAGAGGAATAAAGGCGGTGAGAAAGGGGGTGTAAGGGGTGTGTAATTCAAGAAGAGTGGAAAGAGAGACAAGACGTAAGACATACGAAATTAGAGTAATTTAATTTGGATTATTGATGCTCTGGGCAAATATTCATTGAGATTTTCCATCTCGGCCTAATAGATATGATATATGTTGTGATACCTTTAATTATTATATAACTGCTGCTCATACGATAATTGAGGGATAAGTTGTGTGTTTTAAAATCAAGTTCATTTTCTTAACGTGGCAGTACCCGTATAGGCTACGATCAAAAGTAACAGGACGGAACTGATACATGAGCAAATGGTCATCACGTATTGAAGATTTAGCTTTGTTGGAAATTTAGTTCATGCGCATGGCAGTCAAATTGTTGGACACATGATTATAGACCTTTGAGCGGTGAATTGTGCACTCGATGCTTCATTTAAAGTTTGTTTCTATTGAATACTCTGTGCACCGTGTCATAAAAACAAGTGGCAATCACGCTAGTGCAAACATCCTCACACGTGGCCAACTAAAAGACCATATATCTGAGTTTAAATTTCACTTTTCATTATATTCCATGAATACACTTTTAGATATTGACTTTATAATTCAAGATATATGAACAGTATTCTTGTGTGGCTATCACTTATGGTTTATACAAAAAGGGGTGTTGTATAACAAAATTAATCGTATTACACTAGCTGTCATCCTATATAGATGTATTATATTAAAGTGCTTTGTAGACGGCATAGAAGGACATGATTAGCGTAAACAATGGATTAGTGTTTTTCTACAAATTTTACACAAGATACATTAAAGCAGATTTCGGGTAATCTCTCTCCCTGTTAGTTTTATTGAATTTTGTTGTATATCTGGCCATGTATATATATATATATATATACTGGCACGCACACACACACGCACACATACACACACACACACACACACACACACACACACACACACACACACACACACACACACACACACACACACATACACACACACACACACACACACACACACACATATATATATATATATATATAGATAGATAGATAGATAGATAGATATATGTGTGCATGCTTGCGGAAATAAATGATTGTGCATGGATTCAAATGAAATAATGTACAAGGGATAAAGTTAAGAAAGGGACAGAAGTGTCAGATATGGAAAGAGAGAGCAAGAGAGAGATAGAGACAGAGAGAGAGAGACAGAGGGAGAGAGAGAAGGATATATATATATATATATATATTTATATATATATATATATAGAGAGAGAGAGAGAGTTGGGGGAGAATATGAGTGTAGACGAATGGAATTTATACATAGTGGAAAATATAATTCTGTTCGAAAACACTGTCGTATTTGTGGCTCATTCTTTTGTCGCTGTCTCTTTATATTTGTCTTATATGGTGGTTATGCGCAAGAGAGTCTAATATTTGTGTTGCGCATACATCTATAACTTACTATGGAGTTGCCTCCATTAGATAATGGGAAATATATTACAAATGTATAAGTAAGTTGTGTATGGGTGCGTATGAAAGTAAGATATGTGGGCTCTCAGAAGTATCCGCCTCCAATTGAGTCGTCTGCATCCACCAGCAAGATCAGTTTACCACATGGATATTATCCATCCGGATTGCAAGGGTTCTAACTGCCCTGTCCGCTGCCTATGTTTTCTGCGTTTGTCTCCTTAGATATTCTACCAACATTTCACTACTCCCAGGGCTGATATTTCAACTACGCATTCTAAAATAACGTATTACTTCGCGCATTACTCAAGAGTGGCACGAATGTTATATTGAAAATGTCATGTTTGGATTTTACACCGACCTACCTTCTTCTGATGAACAAATGCTGAAGCTGGTGCATTACTGTACGACCTCCTGTAATGCTTATACTTAATTCAGCCTTCTGCTTTCCATAACTCGTGAACTCCACTCACGTGTAGAGTCTACTGCGCAAAATTCCTTGACAGGACGAGGGTCATAGACATTGTATTACTGATTTCGATTCCGTTTGTGCAACACAGGTCAGCAAGTGGATATCGGATACCACCTTCTTACGATTTACGTAATGCCATGTCGTCCATAAATCGAAGCCAACTGATCCTAAACCCGCCAGTATCAATACCACATCCAACCCGGTTGCGCATGTCAATCATATCTGAAGATTATGAAGAGCTGACTTGATGGTAACCACCTTGTTGGAGGCCGATACCCACATTGAATGTTTTAGACCTAGCAGCGTTTATCGAAACACAAAAACTAAGACATTCATATAGCAACATCATGGCAAAAAGAAACTGTCCATCTATACCATACGCCTGCAAAACCTTTTATAATGAGACACGTGGCATAGATTATACCAGGAATGATTAACAAGAAGATACCTCTTTGACTGGACCAGCGACTCTCGTCTTCATATTTAAAATTGGTATTATCATTCCTGATTTCCATGGCTTGGACTCCATTACAGCGATCCAGGCCACCCCGTTCACACGTGTCTTCCAGAAAGGGACTTCTCTGTTAAACATCTCGTGTCGAATTTCATCGTCCCCGGAGGCCTTATTATATATGACCTCTTTAATTGGTATTGTAACTTCAAATTTCGAGAGGTTAGTCAACGCTCCCAGATACACTACATACACATCAGAACAGGCTGTTGTGACCAGATTTAAGAGATCAGCCAATTATTCTCTCAAAATCACCACGATTCACCTTTCTGAAGACAGGAGACCCACACATGCGTTCCTGTGAGACTTCTTATTACGATTTTGGCTGATACACTGCCATAATTCTTTATTTGCTGAGTCGAAGTCGGAATCTAGATCATCCTCTAACTCCTCTGCTATTTTAACTATGGTCGGTTTTACTGTAACTGCTGTGACCTTTCTTGCCTTCTTGTACCGCAAATGCAAAGATAACTTATTTCTAAGGCATGCTTTGTAAGCGTCTTTCTTTGCTCAGATGTGATCACTGAAGACGTCATTGAACCAACGGTTCTTCATTCCACCTGACGCCACACCAAGAAGATTTCGTACGCAGCATTTAACAGCTGTAGCAAGAATTGCCGAGTTGAAATCTAACAGAGCAGAGACAATAACAAAGTGAGTTATTGAGCACTTTCCCCGTTATCATTTATAACATATATATATTCGAATGTATTTCTGCTAGAAGTTTGTATGTATAGGAGATGAGATTTTCCAGCAGATGTTTAGAATTTGTGATATTTACATCTTTACCAGATGTTCACCACTTAAAATATGTACAGGTTCTAGTATATATATATATATATATATATATATATATATATATATATATATATATGTGTGTGTGTGTGTGTGAGTGTGTGTGTGTGCGTGTGCCCGCGCGCGTGTGAGTGTTTTTGTGTGTGTGTGTATAAAGATAAATTCCAGACAAACATTATTGGTGGAATCGTGAAAAATAGTCAGACAGCATATTTGCAAAATTTACTATGACGCTACACCTCATGGTTCAAATCTTGTATACTTCTAATAGGCATATATTGTCAGATCACAATAGAAACATTGCAGTAAGTATTGCTTAGTTCGTAGTTATTATGTTTATTAGTGGTAAATGCTTATGGTTAATGTTGAGAAACTCTTCATAATAATTGCATTCTCCCTGCTTAATACTGAAATAGAATTCACTATGTTAAATGAATTCTACGATAAATATCCACTAAAAATGATGATTAATGGTGTTATCAATATGTTAGATAACAAAAATTGACGTTTATATCATAGTCGTAGTGGTGACAACAACTATTATAGAAATTGGTTCACTACCAAGTGGTTTTGTCGTCAGTTCCATGGGATGGCACCTCGTTCTGCAGTAGCGTATGTTGGCCAATGAATTGTCCGTGATATTCGAGAGGCAGAAATTCCAGAACCCCTTCAATTATAAATAAGTAAATATTTATATATATATATATATATATATATATATATATATATATATATATATATATATATATATATATATATATATATATATATATATATATATATATACAATATATTAACAAATGGAAACTATATTAATAAAACCATATTTATTTCAATATACATAGTTCAACCTTTCTGGTTGGATTCTCCTGGATATTCCAACCAGAATGGTTGCATTTTTTAAGGGTATGTCAATATTTATTTATAAAACTAACGTATATTATATTTTATCTAATGAAAGCCCACCATAGTTTGCTCTTGTGGCCCTTGAAATATGTATAATGAAATAAATATGGTTTTATAAATATAGTTTCCATTTGTTAATATATTGTATATTTACTCCAATCCTTTGTTGAGTGCTTTATATCAGTTATACAAATATTTTGCTTGTATCCCAACAAATTAAATATAACCTCTCTCTACTCACACACACACACATATGTATATATATATATATATATATATATATATATATATATATATATATATATATATATATATATATATATATATATATAATATATATATATATATATATATATATATATATATATATATATATATATATATATATTTATATATATATATAAATATATATATATATATATATATATATATATATATATATATATATATATATATAAATATATATATATATATATATATACATACATATATATATATATATATATATATATATATATATATATATATATATATATATATATATATATATATATATATATATATATTTATATTTATATATATATATATATATATATATATATTTACATGTATATATACATATATATACATACCCACACGCACACATATATATATATATATTCCTGAGTTCAGTTTTTTAAGTTGCTATGGCAATGCGGCCAGACTGTCGGTCGCTATATTTGATTTGCAAAGCTGTCTAAACGTATTGTTATACCTCTGGGGTAATATTCTCCATCGAGTTCTAAGCTACATTCCGAATCTGTATTCGTTAGCTTGGCCGCAGCCAAAAGCTTCGTTGATGGTGTACTAAAATGTATATATATATACACACACACACACACATATATATATATATATATATATATATATATATACGTACACACAACCCAGTGTCTTTGTTTATGTTTCATAAATGTTTGACAAAAGAAATTTAAGACGAGGGTCGATATAATCAATTAAATCCCCTGAAGGCGCTGTTGCAATCTAATGACGGAGGCCAGAACAAGATAGAAATAGTAAATACAAAGTCTAGATTGTAGCAGCCAGTTAAGAAGTTAAACAAAATATTAGTTAAAACACGTAGGTATATGTAAACAGAAAACTAATTATACACTGGGTTAATATTGATTATTTAATAGGTTACGAAGTTAATTTAATTTCTAATTCAAAACAAGAATTATATAAATCTGAATATAAGTACTAAGATATATATCTAATTACTTCAGTAGGGTGGCATATGTAAATTTAGAATACACTAAAACACACAGTGTGTGTGTGTGTGTGTGTGTATGTGTGTACTTTGTCTGAATTTGCGTTGCTGTTACTTTAAATACCCGGCAATTCTAGAGATACAGATAGAGATAAAATGCGTATCATATCTAAAGATATACGCCTTGGATTTGATATGAGCAACTAAAATATTTTAAGCCGTTGCCTATAATTATTCAATGACTAAAGTCATGAAAAGAAATCGGCAGGGTGAGTTCCATTCTCGGACTGGGTGATGCGTTGTGTCCTTGAGGAAAATACTTTATTTTGTTTTGCTCTAGATTACTCAGCTGTAGAAATACTGGCAAGCTGTATGCACCCTTCGACAACATCGGTAGTGTGTAATGGGGAAGCTGGCATGCATGGCTGACTGCTGCTCTTCAACAAATAACCTTTCCCGGGTTTGTGCCTACGAGGGGATCTTTATATGTGCAATATCCCATGGTCATTTTTGACTTAAGGGGTTTTTTACTCACACCTTTATATATATAGGAGCAGTTTAGGTATGATACATTTTATTACTAATTATATCTAAATGTTTCTTCTCTCTTCATAATGTATTTTTAACTCTGATACTGGTTCAGTCTAGTTCAACCGGATTGGTCCGTCCCAGTCATTCATTGAGCAACATCGGTGAAGTTGGCACCCTTAACTCACGGTTGGGTGCGGATGCATTCATGTATATGTGTGTGTCCGCATGTATCTGTGTGTTTCTAAATATATATATATATATATATATATATATATATATATATATATATATATATATATATATATATAGGTATGAGTAAAAAAACCCTTTGGTCAAATGTGACCATGGGATTTTGCACATATAAAGTTCCCCTCGTATAAATATATATATATATATAATATGAGTATTGACGATAGAGCATAGAATGGCTCCCGTGTGAATAGACTCAACGGATATAATTGTTTCTACTTAAGGCACAAGGCCAGCAATTAATCCAGTGTATTACTGTTTCTTTATTTTATAGACCCCGTAAGGATGAATGGCAAAGTTAACCTCGGCGGGATATGAACTCTGACCATAAAGGGCCTTAACTATTTGTTGCAAAGCATGGCGTCCGACATATAATAATAGTCAACAATACCTATATAAAACTGGAGGATTTAATTAATAAAATTGTAATAGTCACCCATAGCAGGCGGTTTCTGCAGGAATAAAATTCTATTAACCTGCATTCACATGCATATCAATAGCCGGAGGAAATATAAATGTTTCTACGTTAGGCACAAGGCCAGCAATTGCCCAGTGCATTACTGGTACTTCATTTTATCGACCCCGTAAGGATGAAAGACAAAGTTAACCTCGGGAGGAAATATAATGATGTATGTGTGTTAAAAGCCCAAACTTATATAATTCTTTTATTTAGCTGTATGCAATAATTACTAACAATGTCTTATTTACTATTGCACATATTTTCTGTTCACTATCACATATATACGCCAACATTTCACTGCTTCTCTTTGTTCACACTTCCTTCACACATTCTTCTATACAACATTCTCTTTGTCTTTCCATTCTCATTTATCGCTACTGCCTTCCAGCCTCTTGGTTTTTCTTTACTTCTATTCGTCTTCCTGTCTCCACGAGACTCCCCCTTCCCCCCTCTTTCTTTCTACTCTTTATATATCACATCTCCTCCTCGTGCATTTAAAATTACATGTTTTCTTTTTCATTAATACAATTTACATTTTTCCTTGTAATTATTATACAGTTAATTATCTCTCGTTAGAGATGACGCTGTCACCTTTTCTAAGTGTTGTAAAGCTGACCCCTGGATCAAATATAATGTATCATGCTGTTATTATAAGTGGTGAATACAGCTATATTTTCAAGGAGATCAATTAAAAAGTCAAAACGGCAGTCGTTTTCTATTAATTAAGTACAACACCGTTCATTGTGTGTGGAATCAGCAAACTGCATACAATGCAAGAACACAAGGGAGTAAAAGAAACAAACTGAGTGGCCTACATGTGGAAGAGGAAATATATGGCAGCACAGTTCAGTAATTTTGACACCGCATTGTAATATTATGAGCAATTGCAATGTATATTTTCATGGCTCGCCTTATGATAAATACGTTCGATTATGCAAACATACAGACATATACACAAATGCACACTCTCACACAGAGACACAAGCAAACATGCGCACACATACACACACAAACACACACTCGCTCGTATATAAAAAAGAGGAAAGCCAGCGATCTACACACTAAACTTTTGGAATATAGTATAGTTATCTTCAACACCATTTCGTTCTGCCACTGCTTTCCGAAAATTTAGCATTCGTGTTGTTGTATTGGTATATTTAATAACGCCATACGACACCAAATACAAATTGATAAAATATCCATGGACCCAGTACTCTTTATGTATAATATCATAGTTTTCTTAATCACAATACGTTTCCTATAGGCAAACACCGTTAAAACAAAAGTATATATATATAGTAATAATAATAAATTTGAAGACGAAAATCCAAAGAGGGCTCGATAAGGATACATATATATAAAATATATAAGAACCGTAGAGAAAATATTTATTAAAATAACAGATTAAAGTTTAAACAAAGAATCGCTGCTTTCACCCTTAACAGGATCTTCTGAAACTAACAAAGTCAATCTGTGAACGCAGAAGTGAGTATTTAAAAGACTTTGCAACCGGAGGAAGACAGGAAGACGATACTTTGGTTCGTGGAAACGTTCCCTTGCAAAGAACACGAAAAAACGAAGATAATACGTCATTATTTGGATCGGTGAAAAACAATTACACGCAAAGACAAAATCACGTTTATGGTATTAAAAGGAGTCGTAGACTAATATTCTCTTAGGTGGTTCATAGAGACGTTCTCTGGCAATGAACGTAAAAAACGAAGATAATACGTCATATGTGGAACGGGGAGAACAATTGCACGCACAGACAAAACCACGTAAATGTTATAACTGAAGTCGTAGACTAAAATTCTAACTAGAAAACCGAATGATTCTCGGCTTCAGAGTTAAGAATAAAGTAAATAAAATACAGAGGTAATTGAAATTAAATAAATACATACACCCATCAAAATGCGTACATACACAAGCATACGCGAAAACACTCGCCATATGTATACAAATACACGCACGTACACTAAAAAAAAAGACACCCGGACGCAGTTACAGAACACACGCAACGCCTGTACCCGCACGCATACGAAAGTATACACCAAATACACATAAAAATATATATAAAATATATATATATATATATATGTGTGTGTGTGTGTGCTTGTATACATATAATTAAATAAACGTATATAAATAAATAAATACGAATATAACAAGCGCACACCCAGACGCAAAACTCACGTACAGACATAACCAAAAGATTATGTAAAAGAATATATAATATATACGCCATAACATATACAATCAAATATACGTACGTAAAGTAAACGTGCTTTCACAAAACATACAGGTAATATATACATCCTATACAAATAAATAAAGGTATAAACATAACATATACTTAGCTACCACATCAAGACGTAAAATATCCGCGTATAGTTCTTACTATCCGTTAGGGTATAATGTGGGGCTGTAATACAGGAAGGTTTTGTGCAATTTATGTTTACAAGCCGAAATTGCCTCAGATGTTTGATTTAAGATGTGGTCTTTGGCGTAGAGTATTTCCAGGGCCTCAGCGGCGCAGAGGTGACGTGGCCTTTTATTTCCATTATACAATCTAGCCCTAGCTAGGAAATGCCAGTGTAACTTATATTGGTGTGGTTGTCTTTTAGACTCCAGATATAAGCTGAAAGTAACGTCATATTCCTTCTTAAAGGTAACGAAAAAAATGGGTATGCATGTAAAAACGCTACTTGAATCTGTTGGCGGTTAACCTATGTAGGCCCTACGAGACGTGGGTGTTTCAACCTTACATTTGTAGACAATGTTACTAGAGAGGCATTTCCCGGATAGGGGGCAGTCAACCCGATTCCAATAATTACAGTTAGTACTAATTACAGGGTTGCACGTGTTCCTACGGCTAGGTAGTTCAGCTAAATTTGAAGCTGTGATGTTATGTGCAAGGTCAGTCGTAGAGTAAGAAAGGTTAATAGTATTTCTATTAATAATTTTACCATATTTATGTGTAGGGGGAAAATGCTTCATAATAAGGGTGAGAAAGATCTTAGCTAATGGTGTGGTCACCTCCATATTATATGGTGGGTTATACCATATAATGCGTCGGGATCTATTTCTTCTAGGTCTATGCTCGTACTCTGTATATGGTACTTTATCGACAAATCAACTCCGAGCAAGAGCTTCATTGTAATATGTGGAATGGTCATTGAAAATATGCTCGGTAGCAGATAGACGGGAAAGCCTCAAAGAAACGTTTCATACCAGGTTCTTGGTTATGCTGGCAGAATGGTTAGAATGCTTACTTATGTAATTAATCGTATCATTCGGCTTTCTATACGGGTAATGCAAGCCATTCGATGAATTGGGGGTAACGTCGAGGTAATTAATGACGGAGAGGTTGGCCTGAACTTGTATGGTGAGGTTGAAGCCTTTAAAGAAGGCTGTGAGTTCTTTTCTGAACCTGTCGCAAGTACGTGGGCCGCCCTTGGTCATGGTCAAAAGAGCGTCATCACGGTACAATCCACCGCCAGCTTTGGGGAATTCTTCCTTGATAGAGAAAAGAAGGAAAAGGCCGATATGATCAGTAACCTCCGCAGATACGCTGGCGCCCATACTCACGTCGAATGGGGTACTATTAGATTTTTTAATCCAAATAGAGTCATCGAAATTAATCACCGACTTCCGGGCATTGAGGATGACATCAACTTCGAAATCCTTAACCACTGTGAGTGTTTTAGTGAAATTGATAGCTCTAAGGAGAAGTGGTAAAGTGATGGAGGAGTAGCAATTATTGATGTCGAATGTTCCTTGTTGCATATGCCGTTGAACCAATCAATCACCGCGAAAGAATTTTTCCACAGTGCAGGAGGGGCCAAACTTCTAATTTCAGGCATAATTCTATCAATAATCCTTTTACTAAGTCTACCTAAATCGGACTTCGTAGGGTTAATAAGGCGAATAGAGGCGTTGTTTGGAAAATTGGATTCGTGATCCTTCAGGGTAAAGTGGGGAGAAATAGGGTCCAGAGGTTCAGTCCGGTCCAGGATGTTAAGATCAGAGGTGATTTTAAACCCAGCATCGTTGATT
>OZ024742.1:329594332-329664332 GCA_964016885.1 Eledone cirrhosa
AATAAAAATAAAATAAAAATAAACAATAAAAAAGAATAAAAAGAAGGAATCAAAGATTTATCGGCTAGTTTCCCATATAAATATAAATCAGACTAAATATACTACATTTTAAATTTAAATTTATATTTAAACGTTGAGTTTAATCTATGTTTGCAGCAACTGAATAAATTTGTCCGTAGATTAAGGGAATTTTTAGATTTTAGTATAAAGAATATCTCCTCTGCGCAGAGGTCACATGTCTCAGAGGATGAATTAAAAGGAATTCCTCTTGAGACTATATTCCAAGCCGTCGAATATCTAACGTTATCTAGCTTAAGTTGCCAGAGTACGCCTGATAGTGCCGTTGAAGATGTTTTGCTTGGATCTGTGAAAGAATTCTTGTGGTTATTATAGCGAAGTTTAAATTCCGTCGATGTGGAACCGACGTAGTTAAAAGAATTAGAGTCAGTATTAACATTACAATTGTATACTATATTTTTAACTAAGCAGTTGTTATTTAACGGACATTTAGATCTATCTCTACAGTTACATTTGTTAACTTGTATATTATTTATGCTATTATCACTAGGTTTTAAGTTCCTTTTATTTATTCTATTAATATTTTGTGCTAAATTTTTGGTGGATGAGTAGGTTAATTTAATTGTATGCCTATTGAAAATTGAGTGATACCTATGTGTTCTAGGGAAGCGATTATCAAGAGCTTTGAAAAATAGTTTAGCGATGTGGGTTTTAATGTTTAGTGAGAAAGGGGGGGCAAACCAAATTATGTTCCTAGTTCTATTTCTTTTTTGGCCTTTGGAATTATTGTAATGCTTTCTATTATAGTTGTTAAGGTTGTTGCCGTAATTAAAAAAGTTGTTACTTTGTTTAGTTTGTCTATCATTATCTATGTACATAATCTTATCAGCATATCCTGCTCTAGCTAATGCTTCATTATAGTATTGGGTCTTTTCGTCGAAAATCTTTCTATTCGACGAGATCCTAGAGATACGTTTTTGAACAGAGTTTACAATAGTGTTTTTGACAGATCTGGGGTGGTTAGAGTTAAAGTTGACATAGTTTAAGTTTTCATTCAACTTGTGAAAAGGATAGTGGAGACATGCCTTGAGATTTAATGTTATATCTAGGAAATTGACTATTCTATGGTTGTTCTCAATTTCTATTTTAAGATTAAAGTAATTAAAAAATGTTGTAATTTGTTTACATTTTCTATTTAGTTCAGGGTTATTATTATTAATAAGTAAAAGCATGTCATCTCTATATAAACCTCCGGTAGTACCAGGTATTTTCCTATGTAGCGAATTGATTAAAAATAAGCCCACAAGGTCAGTTACCTGAGCTGAGTCGGATGATCCCATAGTTATGTCAAAATTGCTATCTCTATCTGCTCTGGTCCATAATTTGTCATTAAATTCTATCAAAGTTTTCCTAGCCGATAATATAATATGCATTTCTTTGCTAGTTAGGTCAGTATGTTTGAATGCGTAATTTAGTGCCTTATTTAGTAGACTAGGGGTAATAGAAGAATAATAGTTAGCTATATCAAGTTGAATAAACCTATTATTATTGTTATATTTAATTTGCTTAAACCACTCAACAACCTCTCCAGTTCCCTTCCACAAGCTCAGGTTAGATACACAATCTAAGTTCTTAATTTGCAGTATCACCCTGTCAAGAATGTTTTTGCTTAATTTGCCCAGGTCCGATTTTGATGGTGCGATCAATCTAACTGGCAGGTCATTTTCAAAATTCCTCTTGTGATCCTTCATACTGATCTTCGGTTTCCTGGGCACGAAAGGTTGTGTTCTGTTCTCAATTTCCAACTCGTGCATTATACAAGATGCTTCGACATTCATTTTCTCAAGTTCGGCCTTATCTGCTACCTTGTACTTTTTCCTCAGCTCTTTCAGTATAAGGCCATTATACATGGCTTTCTGCACTCCATAGAGGTTGTTGGTCTTGTCAGATTTCACCAAGATCTTCTCAGTTTTCTCTAAGCTCTCAATGTTATCCTTAATGCCTTTCAGATATTCCTGGCCTTTGAAGTTTCTCTTGAATTTGACGCCTTGTATGATAGAAATTATATCGTTTTCAAAGTCAGATAAAAGTTTGTTAGGGGGTCGATTTCTTTTAGATTTGAAAACTTTGTTTAAGTCCGAGACATTTTCGTTTGCATTAGATTTATCAAAGTGGAATGCACGCCACCTGATTCTCCTTATAAAAGAGTCAGATTTATCTATTAATTGTTTTATAAAGTCTTTGTTTCTAGGTAGAGGTATGTCTTTTAGAGAGGAAGTAATCTTAAAGAATTCCATTTTTCCAGTTATAATATAAAGCGCTCAACAGTATTGGAGCAAGATACATGGAAAGTTATATTTAAAATTGTTGGGTTACAACTAGTAAATATTTATAACTGATATAAAAGCACTCGACAAATATTTGGAGTATATTTACAATATTAAATAAATGGAAACTATATTTATAAAACCATATTTATTTCATTATATATATTTCGGGGATATCATATTAACAATATGCTATGCCTTCCTCAGACAAAATACAATATAAACAGTTTTATAGATAAATAGATTCGACATACCGTAACAACACCGACTTGCATTTGAAGAGGTTGAGCTGGCAGTGAAAAAATTTTACACAGAGAGAAAGAAAGAGAGAAAAAAGAAAGAAAGACAAAAAACGAAGAAAAGGAAGAAAAAGAAGAAATGCATGGAACAAAGTAGAGAGATGGAGAGATAGATAAAGAGAAGAACTTCATGTAAAGAAACAGAAAGAGATATATATATAGAGAGAGAGAGGAAATAGAGATAGATACATATATATATAGAAAATTAGGTAGTGGGAGGTCAGTTGAGTAAATGTATCAATGATACATTTATTTATTTATTTATTTATTTATTTAGCTCTAGTATTAATGTAAGGGAGATATATATAGAGAGAAAAAATATATAGAGAGAAAAAATAGCGAGAGAAAAAATTTAAAAATAGCCAGATATATTCGAGGCGTAAAACCCGTAAATTTTTATTTTTTTTTTTTATTTTTATTTTTATTTTTATTTTTATTTTTATTTTTATTTTTATTTTATTTTTATTTTTATTTTATTTTTAATATCTTTGATATGTAAATTTTTTAATATGTAATATTTTTAATATGTAATATTCTTTCGTAATATTTTTTTAGTTTTCTATTTTATTATTACTTATTATTATTATTGTTATTTTTTTAGTTTTGTTTCTGATATATATTTTTATTAGTATATTGAAATCTGCTCTCTATTTCTGCCTGATAGATAATCATGTAGAGTAAAGACAGGAATAATAATACACATATATGTATACTCAAATTTTTATACCACATTGAGAATGTTTTCCGTGAACTTAGAGTTTGCAGAGTTGATCATGTGGATTCACATGGATGTTTGTAGCTATCACATAAACATATGAATTTTTTAAAAAACTAAACATAAGATAATTAATTTTCACACACTATGGATACTTGTCTCATTCAGGAATACTGATATTTACAATATAGTGGAAGTTTTATAAATACTAATACATTAATACAGGGTTTTACGCCTCGAATATATCTGGCTATTTTTAAATTTTTTCTCTCGCTATTTTTTCTCTATATTTTTTCTCTCTATATATATCTCCCTTACATTAATACTAGAGCTAAATAAATAAATAAATAAATAAATAAATGTATCATTGATACATTTACTCAGCTGACCTCCCACTACCTAATTTTCTATATATATATGTATCTATCTCTATTTCCTCTCTCTCTCTATATATATATCTCTTTCTGTTTCTTTACATGAAGTTCTTCTCTTTATCTATCTCTCCATCTCTCTACTTTGTTCCATGCATTTCTTCTTTTTCTTCCTTTTCTTCGTTTTTTGTCTTTCTTTCTTTTTTCTCTCTTTCTTTCTCTCTGTGTAAAATTTTTTCACTGCCAGCTCAACCTCTTCAAATGCAAGTCGGTGTGTTACGGTATGTCGAATCTATTTATCTATAAAACTGTTTATATTGTATTTTGTCTGAGGAAGGCATAGCATATTGTTAATATGATATCCCCGAAATATATATAATGAAATAAATATGGTTTTATAAATATAGTTTCCATTTATTTAATATTGTATATATATATATATATATATATATATATATATATATATATAATATATTTCGTTTCTGAATTTGTTTAGAAAGATTATTTCACAATATATAAATTACACAATAATCAAAACTATGTTCAAATCGTGCTGACAATCGTTTCTTCTTTTTGGAAACAATCACCAATGACCTTTCCTGTTTACAGTTGTATATAGTGTATATATAACTATAAATAATATTATTATTATTACATATATATATGTAAGCGCAGTGGATTGGCAGTATCGGTAGTGGGTCAAACGCCATGCTTTGACTCATAGAGTTACGACCCTTGCCATTCTGAGTTCAAATCCCGCCAAGGTTAACTTTGCCTTTCATCCTTACGTGGTCAATAAAATAAAGTACCAGTAATTTACTGGGTAATTTGCTGGCCTTGTGCCAAAAGTAGAAACAATTATTATTATTATATATATATATATATGTTTATATATATATTCCAAACACAGCCACAACCTAGGCTTTGAGACCATCATCCTCTCACCTTCTCTCTCCCTTCCTTCTGTGGCCTAAGAGTCCTTGCTTTTTACTGTATTTTCATCTCATTTATGGTATTTATAGACTCTCTACATTCGCACAAGGACAGATCTGCCTTTCTTTACTCCCTCCGCTTTTTCTCATTATTTAATTCTGTTTCCATCTCTTTTTTTTATGAATGATGTAAACATCAATGGTTGTTAAGACAACTTTGTGAAGAAAGATGCAAATATTTTTTTTAAAATAGCAGAATCATTAGCTTATCGAACAGAAAATGTGTAATAATAATAATAATAATAACAATAATAATACTTATTATTATTATTATAATGCTTTCTTTATTAACCACAAGGGTTTATATTAAGTAGACATTAAGGACAGTACAGAACAATACAGGAAGGTACAATTTGGCATTTCTGCGAGTAAAAAACAAAAACTGAGTATGTAACAAAAAAATAACAATGAAAAATTCCCCAATAGGGGGGAAACTTCAGAGGGACATTTGTGGAGAAAGCCCAGTAAAAGGCCACAGTGACCCTGACCACCAGAGCAAGTGCCCTCTCCCAGTTTTCCACCTTTAATTTACAGACACATACTCAGAGTAGGCCCATTCACTCGGGCCCTACTTGCTTCTCTCACCCATCTTTCAACAAAATGCTGGGAAGAGAGCACTTCCCTCTCTACCCTTATTTTCCTTTTCAAATGAAGAAGAGGTAAATGCTCGTCTTCAGCCCTTTCAAACGAGTCAACCATACTATCTCTTTCGCCATGGCCACCAGACAGATAAAAACTGCCTGCCTTTCCCGCTAAAGGAAGAGGGCGGGGCAATCCTCACGATGGACTCAGCTGATAGCTGGATGAGTCCTACACGTGACAGCAGGTGTTCGACATAAACCCACAAGTCAGCAATGATCGGACACTGGACGAGTGCGTGCAGGACGGTTTCGTCGCCCTGCGCGCATCTCGGACATTTCACCGCTGACGGCACCTCCATGCCAGTAGAGTTTATCCCGAACTGGCAAAGCTCCTCGGTAGCACTGCCAGGCCAGGGATTTCTGGAAGTTGTCCATAGGCCCCGGCCCGAATGTTCTTCCGAAGAGATTGGCTAGTTGATTTTCGAGGACGCCTAGAATTTCTCCAAGTACCTTCGTGTGCTCTTCCCCTCCACTAATCCTCTATAGAACGCCAAGGTGGAGTTTCTGCCGAACACATTGCCCTATTGGTCGAGGGCTGTGAGCGCCTGAAGACACTCCAGTCTCCAAGCGCTCCCTCACGGTCTTCGCTTGACCCAGGACTGTAGCTCCGTCAAGGAGACGGGCTGGGGAAAGACGCGTCTAGCAAACGGCGACCACACCTGATCACCGTCGATGAAGAGGTGGAGATGTCGTAGCCTGAGCGCGTGTCTGCGCATCATCAGCCACGGCAACCCCCCCCCCCCCCACACACACACACACACGTAGCGGGTGTTGACAGCAGATGGACCGCCTGAACATCGGAGCGCGTCCCTTCCACAAAAAGCGAAAGAGCAAACGCTCCAGCGCAGTCAGGCGGGGCTTAGGACAAGGTACGATAGTCAGGGGTAGTAAAGGACGGACGCGATGTACGCGTTAGTCACCTCCGCTCGACCTTTCAGGGATAGCTTCCTCTCGTCCCATTTCTGGGTGAGAAAGCCACCCTGCTTGTCACTTCGTCTCAGTTTTCGTCTGTATGGAGGTCCGCACCGAACCAGACCCCTAGCAATTTAACCGGTCTGTCCGTCCAGCGCCCGACGACGATGTTGGACGGCATGGACGTGCCTCTCCAGGTGCCGAGCTGCAGGCCCACTGACTTTTATTGGTTGATCATTGCTCCTGTTACCGCTTCGTATTCTCTTAGTGTAGTGCCGATCGCCTCGATGTGTTTGGCGTTCGACACCACTACGGTGACATCGTCCGCATATGCTGACACGGATCTTCCGCATCCTAGTTCGCGCTTGAACCTCCTCAAAGTCTCCATTTTGTGCAGTAATGGCTCGAGAGTCAATACGTACAAGAGGGACGAGAGGGGACATCCTTGACGGACCGAGCGGATGATGTTGAACGGTTCCGAAAGGTGACCGTTCACTCTCACCACAGAGCAGATGTCGCTGTGCATGGCAGCGATTCAGCCTCTGAAGACGGGCCCATAGCCAGCCGCCCTGAGGACTGCCGCTAGGTAACGATGGTCGACCCTATCGAAAGCTTTCGACTGATCTAAATTGATCAAGGACCCACCGGTTGCAAGGTTCCCTAGCTACCCTCTCTACGATGTATCGCATGAAGTGGAGGGTGTCGTGGATGGACCTGTCGGGATTATTATAATGCTACAAAATACAAAATATTGCACTACTAGGCACTGTAGACATATTACGAAAACAACTATCAATAAAATAGAAACAACAATAGTAAAACTACACTGCTCATACCCAAGGCGCGCAGATCTGTGCCCGGTAAGGCAGTCATAATGCGCGATTTGAAAAAAAAAATAATAATGATAATGCCACTAAACTATTACTATTTTGGCAGAAGGCAATTCAAATGTGTTGAAAACTTGAGATTTCAAAGAAAAAGCAGAATACAAGAAGGGAAAGCAAATTGAATCTGAAAAATAAAAATATGTTGGGGTAATTTTATAGTTACATAGAATCCAAATCTCATTTATAAAAGAGGTGACTAAGGCTGCAGAAAATTGACCTTAAACCAGAAACAAAAGCTATGATTTTTTCAGCGGCAGGAGCAAGTCATGAGAACACGTTATGTTAAATACAAGATTGACAACTCAGGTGAAACAGAAAAGTGTAGGATTTGCGGAGAAAAAGGAGAATATATGTGGCATATCACGAGCCAGTGCAAAAAGCTGGTAGTGAAAGAATAAAAGCGACGCTATGATGACGCAGAAAATATTATTCATTTTCAGTTATATGGAAAATGGGGTCCCGAAAGAGCAGGCCAACGGTGTGCTATGAGCACAAAACTGAACGCGTTATAGAAAATGACAAAACAAGATTGTGGGAATTTGAAGTTCAATATCACTTATCAATTGACCTCTCCAACCAGATATAATCAACAATGTTATTAAACAATATTTCATTGGAGATGCAGATTCGTTCAACTGACAATAGGGTTTGTAACGGAGAATTGAAGAAGACTGAGAGATACGAACGATTTGCATGGGAGATAACATATTTATGGGCAATGAAAAAGAGGTGATACCATTTATAGTTAGGGTTCTTGGTTCGGTCATCAGAAGAATTGAAAGCTATTTTTTAAAGCATCTGCCAATATCAGGTTGGGCCCCTACAGAATACAACACTCCTTGGAAAATGCTAGAATAATTAGAAAAGTTCTTGGCAATTGAAGGTACCGTCTCAGTTCTCTGATCGTGGATACCTGGCACCAGATAACATCACCAGCAACATATAATATGAGAGAAGCGGGTAATGATAATGATAATGTCATGTCGCTCTCTAGGGCTACTGGTAACATGTAACCAAATACTATCGGGTTCATCGAAAGGTCGTTGGCGAGTAAAGTGTTCACCGAAACAAACTTCCTTGGTGAGGATAGGCATTTTCGACTCTTGCGGAATAGAAACAAAAAGAACCCGTCAAAGGTTGGAGGATTTCAGGTAAAGGAACAGCAATCCAATAATTTATTTATAGGTATATTTATTTTATTTATATATTTGTATATATCTCATATGTTAGTGTGTGTTTTTGTGTATGTAAACACATACTCACACACAAATATATATATATATATATATATATATATATATATATATATATATATATATGTATATATATATATATATATAAATTTGTGTATGTGATGGTTGTTTACCGTCACCTCAATATGCAGGCTGGAGCACTCTACGAAGTGCGCAGGTTGGTTGGTTCACTCCGGAGTAATTTAAAATAATTGTTTCTACTTTGGGCACAAGGCCACCAATTATCCCAGTGTATTACTATTACTTTATTTTATCGACCCCGTAAGGATGATAGGCAAATTTAACCTCGGCGAGATTTGAAATCAGAAAATAAAGGGCCACAACTCTTCTTACAGTAATGTATAATGATTTCAGTGACAGCCATTATTGGCTGTGACCTCATCAGGTAGTAATAATTAAGGCAGAAAAACAGGAAAACATGATGTTGTAATGGGTTCTACCCTGTTAATTCATCGATATGTCAAGCTCCTGTGTGTTGTTAGTCCTCAAAGGAACTGGTATCATATTATATTATATATATATGTGTGTGGTGTGTGTGTGTGAGAGAGAGAGAGAGAGAGAGAGAGAGAGAGAGAGAGAGTGAGAGAGAGAGTGTGTGTGCTTATGTGTGTTTGTATGTGTGTGTGTGTGTGTGTGCGTGCGTGCGTATATATATATATATACACGCATGTTGATAATGATGATGATGGTGGTGATGCTGGCAAAGATAATTGTTTCTACTTTAGGCATAAGGCCAGCAATTACTCAGTGCATTACTGGTACTTTATTTTATCGACCCCGTAAGGATGAAAGGCAAAGTCAACCTCGGCGGGATTTGAACTCAGATCGTAAGGGGACGTAACTATGCTGGAAAGCATGGCGTCCGACCCTCTACCGATACTGCCAATTCACAGATAATGGTAATGGAGAAGCAAGAGAATGAGGGGAATGTATGGGAACTGGGAAACATTGATACAGCCATGTTTGTTATTTTAACTGTCGGCGGTGATGTATGATGTGAATGTTAGTATATATATATCTATAATTCATATTATATGCCTAGAAATGTTCATTGAATTGACTGAATCCTTCGTTGAATGGCCATATGTGGCTTGCCAGATTCATGGACAAGCGCATACAACATACATATTCGGATCAGATACCGAAAAGCATCCAGTTCATTTAATTTTAGCAATTCCACCAATACACTACCTTGTACAGGTACTAGATTATTGAACCTGCAATTGTAAAAATTAATAAGTTAAATATGATTTCAACTCGAGGATTTGAGAATCCTGACAATTCGCCACTTTAAGATGAATCCAGTGCAAATGGACATGTGATGTATCAGATAAGGGGGCTTCCTTTATCATGAACCTCAATTTTAAAGAAGATATAATAATAATTTTGGAAGGAAATATTAGAATATTTCGTTGGCAAATAATACAACTTTGAAAATGTCATATATTCTCATGAAGAATAAAATAAGGTTGACGTTATTTCGTAATAACACAGAAATGAAGAATCCACATTTCCAACATTATCAGCATCACTAACATTCACATCAAACATCACCGCTGAAAATTAAAATAACAAACATGGCAGTAGCAATGTTTCCCAGTTCCCATAAATTCGCCCCTTTCTCTTGCTTCTCCATTACCATTATGTTTGCCAGCATCCCCACCATCATCATCACTATCAACATGAGCACCAATCAACTTGGATTTCATAATGAATAAAACAATTGTAACAAATTGCAACAACAGATGACTTCATGAAAATAATAATATTGCAAACAACGATAATAACATTAACGTTACGATGATGGTAATGATACTTGTTTCTACTTTTGGCACAAGGCCCGCAATTAACCAGTGTATTACTGGTACTTTATTTTATCGACCCCGTAAGGATGAAAGGCAAAGTTAACCTCGGCGGGATTTGTACTCAGAATGGTAATGATAATGTTGATGTGGAGGCGGCGGTAGAGTAAGGACAATCATCGTCATCATTATCAGCAGCAGCAACAGTAATGTAATCAGCAGCAGTAGCAGTAACGGCACTAGCAGAGACAGCAGCAGCAACAGAAGCAGCGACAGTGACTATAGCAGCAGGATCACCAGCAGCGCAGTAGTAGTAGTAGTAGTAGTAGTAGTAGTAGTAGTAGTAGTAGTAGTAGTAGTAGTAGTAGTAGTAGAAGAAGAAGAAGAAGAAGAAGAAGAAGAAGAAGAAGAAGAAGAAGAAGAAGAAGAAGAAGAAGAAGAAGAAGAAGAAGAAGAAGAAGAATAAGAAGAAAGAGGAGGAAGAGGAACTTCATAGCTGGAAATAATATAAAATGCTTGAAGTACATAGCAACAAGAAAAACTCATTACAAACAGTGTATGTATGCATGTATGTTTTGGTGTATATATATATATGTGTATATATATATATATATATATATATATATATATATATATATATATATATATATATATATATATATATATATATATATATATATATATACCACACATATATATATACATACACAAATACAAACATATATACAAATAATATTTAATATCCCAAAGCATGCGAAGAAGAAAACGGCCATAAGAGCAACCAATAAATTTTTAAACTGTAAAGAAATGAATGGGTTCGGGAAAGAAGTTTCAAAGCCATCACGGTCTTTAGTAATTGCTGCAGATTCAATGCCCTTCCTGTTGATATTAAATTTCTCTTATTCACTTCACAAAATGGAATTTCGTTTTAACCATTTTCTTTACATTCTTGTTTCTTATTCTTGTCGTTGTTCCTATTGTTAGTGATAAATTTCTTCTTCTTCTTCTTCTTCTTCTTCTTCTTCTTCTTCTTCTTCTTCTTCTTCTTCTTCTTCTTCTTCTTCTTCTTCTTCTTCTTCTTCTTCTTCTTCTTCTTCTTCTTCTTCTTCTTCTTCTTCTTCTTCTTCTTCTTCTTCTTCTTCTTCTTTACGTGTCACCTCACCTCCTCCCTTTTATTAACTTTATTGTTATGGTCGTTATCACTATAAAGCTATTTTTTACTTTTTGTAATGTTTCTTAGTAATTATTTTAAAGAAGACATGTTTTGCCCAGTAAAACTCCATAATACATTTTCCAAACAGATGTAACAAAATCGATATTGAAATATCGATCACTTTTCGAAAGACTAAAATATGAAGCGAACTTCCAACACTCCCGCAAAAATATAAATAAAAACAATAGAAAGGAAACAAAATGGAATATAATATAACAAAATAATAAATATTTCATTTTATTCTGTCTTTCTTTGGTTCTAATTGGTGAGGGATGATAATGAAAGACAGCGTCTTTTCATTTTTTTTTTACTCCCGGAAGTTCCATGGCTTTTAATGCAGCTCATATTCATTTATTTTCCATATCAAAATTAACCTTCCCTTTTCGATAAGTTTTTCTCCTTTAAAATTAGTCCGTTTGAAATTTTCGTAGCCAACAAATATTTTTGTTAAAAACCGTTAAAGAAAACACATACACAGTTTCGAAAATATGAATGTCCATTCATGCTCGATAAAAAAAAAATGAATGAAACAACACAAACAAATTTTGTTATGAATGGATTAAACCTCAGTTCAATACACCTAGTTTCGTATTTGTGATATTTTCTAGAATGTTGATACTGCAGTCAATAGCACGCCATCATTATAGCTATATTGTTTGCATGAGTGCACCGTTTACCTCCCCATGACACATTAAAAAAATATATTATAGAATGAAATCCATAATATGATAGCTACGTGGGAATTTCTGATAGGAAATTATTTATCCTGTGATATTCAGTACAATAACGATTATATCAATAAACCTTTAGATCTATCTTGCAATAAATTGTGACATAAACGGCTCTTGTTGGTGTTGAGCTTAAGGTTAAAACCTGATAAAAACAGACTTAAAATGAAAACATGAAGGACGTGCTCATCCATTTATTTTAGGTTATACTCTATTTATGAAATCAGTTTCTAGATCATATTTTCTCATTCAACCCTTTCCTGGCCGCATATCTAATGAAATCCACTTTATGCCAATTAATTAATGAAAGATTTTGCGGAATAATCTAAAATTATTAATTATTTCATTACTATGGTAGTAACTTAACATGTGATTTTAACATAAAATTATTTTGGAAGATTTTATTTGATATAAGAACCAGCGTCATTATGAAAATAGTTGAAGAGGTCGATGTGATCTGATTAATATCTGAGGGATACTCCTTGAAGAGTCACAATACACATAGAAGATCCGAACATTTGTTTGTATTAAATTCAGCCTTTTTATTCTTCTCGACATATTTCATACGGAATTCATAAACCGGCATCCGTTTCTTCAAGGTAAATTGTGTTTATTGATCACTTCCAGAATTTAGTTGCATGTCCTACAAAATTAATATTTTTAAAAACTATATTACAAAAAAACCGCACCGTCAAGCTCATATGTGCATAAAAGAGTGCCTGGACATACATAATGCATATATCAAGGTTGAAACTGCATTGCTTTGGTTTTTCTTAGATGAGAAGAAATGTTGGTAAGGACCAAAAGGTCAACTGAAGGAATAATAGAGGATTATACAGAGACACTAAAGACGTTGTACCTGTCATGCACACAATTTTTCCAGGAACTGTGGAGATTCTGGGAGTCGTGTTTCTACACTTCTTTCCGCAGGGCTTAATGGTCAAATGTTACTGAATAGGTGTTTGAGAGTTTTGTAATTCTTTGGAGTGAGACACTGGTAGCTAGCTAGATAGGTAGAAGATAGATAGAGACTGCACAGTATGACCGCAGACCTACCAACATGAATCACGCATGGATGAGCTGCACTAGCCAATATCCCGTCAACCCTGCAAGCTCCCGAGACCTGAAACCGTTATAACGTAGTTGAAACGGAAATTAATAAACGCCTCCCTGACATTTTAAAATCCCAAAAGTCCGCCATAACTAGCACAATGTACGAAATAGATAAATATTATCAGATTCGGGAATGTCGACGTTTCAGACATTGCTTTCTCAAATATAGCTCATGTTTCATGACTTATGCGTCTTTAACTAAATTCATGTTAATGCCCTCAACGAATAGCGCAACTCATATCTATGTAAGTATATATATATATATATATATATATATATATATATATATATATATATATATATACATTTCGTTTCTGAATTTGTTTAACAAGATTCTTTATCTGAAATCGTGAGTTGAAACCGATATTGTTATACTTTGGGAGGGTCATGATGCCAATAAGAAACACACGCACCAGTTGCTTTCACTTCAGTTTATTATAATAAATTTATAATAAATTTATAAATTTATAAATTTCTGGTTGGTTGGTTGGTTCCACAACCAGATAGTTGTTTATATATAGTCATAGTTCTTTCGTCACACACTCTGTGACCTCTTCAGTGACTGGGGATTCCTTTCTTTGTTTCTGTGCCTCTCCTATGTTCTGTCCTATGCCATTTTGTTTATGTGTGTGTGTTGTGTGCTCAGTCTGCGCATGCGCCACATCCGGGTGTCTGTGTGTGTTTATGTTCATTTATTTATTTGTTTATTTACATGTTACTGGTTGGTTGTTTGTTCTATGTGTGTGTGTGTTTTCATTTTGTCCTTAATTGTAAGTTGTGATATTGCTGTTCCACTCATATTTTCTATTTAATTTTGGTTGTAATTCTTTTATGTTTATTGCCTCTGTAATTTGTCTAAGCATTACGTCTTTTCTGTGTGTAGCTTCTAGTTTTATTTCTATGTTCTCTAATTTACCCTTGTGTTCTATTTTAGCATGTTGGTAGAGTACAAATGATTCTTTATTATCTTGAAGGTCTCGCCAGTGTTCATTTATCCGTTCCCCTACACTACGAGCTGTCTCACCTATGTACACTATATTTTTGTCTCTACATTGTCCTTCAGTACATCTTATGCTATACACTACATTTCTAGTTTTACAGTTAATATGGGGGCTTATTTTACAGGTTATACATTTCTTATCTATACATGAGGGTCTTTGAAAATGGTATGTCTTGCTAATAAGTGTTTTTACGGAGGTACCTGGTCTTTCTACTATCTTAATATTGAGTTTATGTTTATTTAGGGCCCTTCTAAATTTGTAAACTAATTCACCTCTAGGGGTTGTATCGATGAACATTACACTCTGGTATTTATTGCTATCATACCATGAGTTTATTCTATTAGCCTTGTTCCTAGTTCTTTCTATTCTATTCCAAAATTTGCTCCTATACAAGGGGCAGGTCCCATTTATGTCATTATTTACCATTTTTTCCCATTTGGTTCTGGCTCCTCTATACACTCTGATTTTATCTCTCTGATTGTAGCCAGAGAACTGCATACGGTGGATGAAGTGTTGTATGTGTCTCTCTAGTTCTTCGGGGTTGCCCATGCGGGACACATTTCTCATCACCCGTACCAAATCCGCAATCAGTATGTTGATTTTGGTATGGTCCGAAACGGCCGAGTTTCGGTGGATCAGATGTTTGGAAGTCATGAGTTTGGTATAATGGGAATGAAGGATTTGTTTTTTGTTGTTAATGGTATCTAACCAGAGCTCTGTGTCTAATACAGGTAATCGATGGTTGGGGTGTTTACTTGGGTAGTCTATAGTAAATCTAATGCTCTGGTGGATGGAGTTTGCTATTTGCTGGATGCTTTCCATTGTGTTTTTCTCTAGTTCCTGACTGTTCTCTAGTGGGGGTGTCTTAACTATGATGTTTATATTATCTACGTAGCAGGAGTACATTATCAGGGTTAAGGGGTCTTCTAATTGTTCTTTAAGTTTAAATTTAAGTCTACTGTCCCACCATAGCATGAATAAGTTAGCTATGTTGCCTGCAATACTAACACCAATGGCTGCTCCTTCCTCTTGGGCATATGTTTTTCCATTAAATTTGAACATATGTTCCTTAAGGGTTAGTTTTATGCTGGCCCCTACCGCATGTGCAATCATTTTCTTCAGTTCATCGTGGTTTTCGGGTGACCGTATGGCTCTGGTCCACCCGTTCCATCTATCTGTGTGGGTTTTCTTGGCCATTGCGGTAATGGTAGGTGGTCTGCCGCTTGCTGGTCTTGTAGGGCACAGGTTGCTAAGGTCATATGTGTCTAGGTAATTATTCCTATAGGTAAGCTTAAGTAGGAGTCCCAGCTCACTGGTATCAATCCCACGGAACACAACCTTGCTCTCACTGATCATCTCTACGCATTTCTCCACAGCAAAATCCACGTCAATAGATGGATACAGGGACACAACATCCATACTGCCTATTATGCAGTTTGTTAGTTCCCCAGATCGGTTACTCACGCTGATTCTGCTGAGGAGGTCCTCCGTGCTGTCACATACATCTGGGGACATTTCAATGATGGGGCGTATGATCAGGGAGAGGAAGTAGGACAGTCTGTAGTTACTAGCAATGTTAGCTCCACAGACTGGCCGTGTTGGTGGTCCCGCGACAGGGTCACAGCCCGTTTTAAGGTCTTTTCGAAGCCCATACAATGCCGGCACGTCAGTGTTCCAGGCCTGGAAGTTGTTGGCAGTCCTTTTGTTGGGCTGCATTATATTCGTCCACATCACCATATGGGCATTGAGGGCCTTTTCTCTATCCTCATGCTCCTGTTGTGTTACCTCTCTTGTGTTAGTGATGTGGGGTTGCATTGCTTGGATGTAGTTTGGCAGGCTGTCAACCGACATTCTGCCAGACTTGTCTGTTGGAAAGCATGCTATCTCTCCATTACGTCAGCGCTGCATGAGCTTACGCAAGCCATTTGCATATTTTTCTCCCAGCTTATGGGCCTCAATTCTATTATGCTTCTTGCTATACTGTTCTATAATATTTATAAGTTCGGATCTAGCTATACTAAATTGTGCTTCTGTTTGTTCATCGACCTGCGACGGCAATTGCGTGCGTTTGTTAAATGGTAAAGTCGTGGCATGGACGTCGCAGGTCAAATGATTTATCGGAGGGATTATAAAACGTAGAGTTCGAGGCTGCTGCTTTATATGTACTAGTGCTATTGTTATTGTTAGTTGTGTCGTTTCTATTTCTATTTTCACCAACAGCCTCATGGTTGTTTCTATGTCTCTCACAATTACTCCTGTCTCTTTCCACTGGCCCATTGTTGTTATCTACCCTATTTTGTGTGTCTGTGTGTTCGTCTTGGTTATTGTCTTTGTCCTTAGTCTCCCTTCTCTTTTTAATCCTATTACTTTCCCTTATTTCTGTAATTTCTGTGCTACTGTCATTACTTGTTTTCTGTGTCTGTGTGTTTGTTAAGATTGTGGTGGTGGTGAGAGGCATTGAATGTGTGTGTGTTGTCGTTGTTGATGTGTGCTGTTGTTGATGTGTGTTGTTGTTGTCTCCGTGTGTGTTATTGTTGTGTGTGTTGTTATTGTTGTTTGTGTCTGCGTGTCTGTTGTTGTTGTTTCTGGGTATGTTGTTATTGTTGTTGTTGTTGGTGTGTGTGTTGTTGTTATTGTTGTTTGTGTCTGTGTGTCTGTTGTGGTTGGGATGTGCGTTGTATATGTGTGTGCGTATATTGTTGCTTTTGTTTTTGTTTTTGTTTTTGAGGCTCCAGCATAGTTTTGTAAATGATTTTTCTATTTCTGACATACAACTAATCAAATTTACCTTCTTGAATGTCGCAAATTTCGGGGGTAAACATAACACAGACATCTCATCGTCACTATTCTTGTGTTACCATATATATTTGTGTTGTTGTTGTTGTTGTTGAACTCTTCTGTTAATGAGGTGTCGGTCATATTTATACCGTCAATTTTGTCGGGATATCTATTGGTATTCTCTATAGTATCCTGATTTAGCTTTATCTGCTTAAGCCACTTTAGTTTCTTGTTAAAGTGCTTATCACATTCTTGAGTTATGTACTGTTCTTCAGGGCGTATAAGGCTTATAAATATTAGTTTCTCTCTTGGTGTGGTGATCCTAGCTATTTCTTGTATTAGGTTACGCTTATGTTTTTCTTGATGACTTAATTCTCTATTGATCTTCTTTTTTATGTTTAGAATTAATGTTCGTTTTAGCCTATCTGCTTCTTTTTTGGTGAGTTGTAATCTTCTAACGTCGGTGTTGATGGTGTGGGTGTAAACTCGGGATGAGCCACATTCTTTTATGAAGTGTAGTTGTCGAGATGTTATGGTTTTTCGTAGACAACAGAACATGGTGGTTTTCAGTATCTTGTTAGCATGGCTAAGCTGGAGCCTCAAAAACAAAAACAAAAACAAAAGCAACAATATACGCACACACATATACAACACACATCCCAACAACAACAGACACACAGACACAAACAACAATAACAACAACACACACACAACAACAACAACAATAACAACATACCCAGAAACAACAACAACAGACACGCAGACACAAACAACAATAACAACACACACAACAATAACACACACGGAGACAACAACAATACACATCAACAACAGGACACATCAACAACAACAACACACATTCAATGCCTCTCACCACCACCACAATCTTAACAAACACACAGACACAGAAAACAAGTAATGACAGTAGCACAGAAATCACAGGAATAAGGGAAAGTAATAGGATTAAAAGGAGAAGGGAGACTAAGGACAAAGAGAATAACCAAGACGAACACACAGACACACAAAATAGGATAGATAACAACAATGAGCCAGTGGAAAGAGACAGGAGTAATTGTGAGAGACATAGAAACAACCATGAGGCTGTTGGTGGACATAGAAATAGAAACAACACAACTAACAATAACAATAGCACTAGTACACATAAAACAGCAGCCTCGAACTCTACGTTTTATAATCCCTCCGATAAATCGTTCGACCTGCGACGAGTCCACGCCACGACTTTACCATTTAACAAACGCACGCAATTGCCGTCGCACGTCGATGAACAAACAGAAGCACAATCTGGTATAGCTAGATCCGAACTTAGAAATATTATAGAACAGTATATCAAGAAGCATAATGGAATGGAGGCCCAGTAGCTGAGAGAAAAATCTGCAAATGGCTTGCGTAAGCTCATGCAGCGCTGACGTAATGGAGAGATAGCATGCTTTCCAACAGACAAGTCTGGCAGAATGTCGGTTGACAGCCTGCCAAACTACATCCAGGCAATGCAACCCCACATCACTAACACAAGAGAGGTAACACAACAAGAGCATGAGGATAGAGAAAAGGCCCTCAATGCCCATATGGTGATGTGGACGAATATAATGCAGCTCAACAAAAGGACTGCCAACAACTTCCAGGCCTGGAACAATGACGTGCCGGCGTTGTATTGGCTTCGAAAAGACCATAAAACGGGGTGTGACCCTGTCGCGGGACCACCAACACGGCCAGTCTGTGGAGCTAACATTGCTAGTAACTACAGACTGTCCTACTTCCTCTCCCTGATCATACGCCCCATCATTGAAATGTCCCCAGATGTATGTGACAGCACGGAGGACCTCCTCAGCAGAATCAGCGTGAGTAACCGATCTGGGGACCTAACAAACTGCATAATAGGTAGTATGGATGTTGTGTCCCTGTATCCATCTATTGACGTGGATTTTGCTGTGGAGAAATGCGTAGAGAGGATCAGTGAGAGCAAGGTTGTGTTCCGTGGGATTGATACCAGTGAGCTGGGACTCCTACTTAAGCTTACCTATAGGAATAATTACCTAGACGCATATGACCTTAGCAACCTGTGCCCTACAAGACCAGCAAGAAGCAGACCACCTACCATTACCTCAATGGCCAAGAAAACCCACACAGATAGATGGAACGGGTGGACCAGAGCCATACGGACACCCGAAAACCACGATGAACTGAAGAAAATGATTGCACATGCGGTAGGGGCCAGCATAAAACTAAACCTTAAGGAACATATGTTCAAATTTAATGGAAAAACATATGCCCAAGAGGAAGGCGCAGCCATTGGTGTTAGTATTGCAGGCAACATAGCTAACTTATTCATGCTATGGTGGGACAGAAGACTTAAATTTAAACTTAAAGAACAATTAGAAGACCCCTTAACCCTGATAATGTACTCCCGCTACGTAGATAATATAAACATCGTAGTTAAGACACCCCCACTAGAGAACAGTCAGGAACTAGTGAAAAACACAATGGAAAGCATCCAGCAAATAGAAAACTCCATCCACCAGAGCATTAGAGTTACTATAGACTACCCAAATAAACACCCCAAACAACGATTACCTGTACTAGACACAGAGCTCTGGTTAGATACCATTAAAAAAAAAAAACAAATCCTCCATTCCCATTATGCCAAACCCATGACTTCCAAACATCTGATCCACCGAAACTCGGCCGTTTCGGACCATACCAAAATCAACATACTGATTGCGGATTTGGTACGGGTGATGAGAAATGTGTCCCGCATTGTGCAACCCCGAAGAACTAGAGAGACACATACAACACTTCATCCACCGTATGCAGTTCTCTGGCTACAATCAGAGAGATAAAATCAGAGTTTATAGAGGAGCCAGAACCAAATGGGAAAAAATGGTAAATAATGACATAAATGGGACCTGCCCCTTGTATAGGAGCAAATTTTGGAATAGAATAGAAAGAACTAGGAACAAGGCTAATAGAATGAACTCATTGTATGATAGCAATAAATACCAGAGTGTAATGTTCATCGATACAACCCCTAGAGGTGAATTAGCTTACAGATTTAGAAGGGCCCTAAATAAACATAAACTCAATATTAAGATAGTACAAAGACCAGGTACCTCCGTAAAAACACTTATTAGCAAAACATACCCTTTTCAAAGACCCTTATGTATAGACAAGAAATGTATAACCTGTAAAATAAGCCCCCATATTAACTGTAAAACTAGAAATGTAGTGTATAGCATAAGATGTACTGAAGGACAATGTAGAGACAAAAATATAGTGTACATAGGTGAGACAGCTCGTAGTGTAGGGGAACGGATAAATGAACACTGGCGAGACCTTCAAGATAATAAAGAATCATCTGTACTCTACCAACATGCTAAAATAGAACACAAAGGTAAATTAGAGAACATAGAAATAAAAATAGAATCTACACACAGAAAAGACGTAATGTTTAGACAAATTACAGAGGCAATAAACATAAAAGAATTACAACCAAAATTAAATAGAAAATATGAGTGGAACAGCAACATCACAACTTACAATTAAGGACAAAATGAAAACACACACACACATAGAACAAACAACCAACCAGTAACATGTAAATAAACAAATAAATAAATGAACATACACACACACAGACACCCGGATGTGGCGCATGCGCAGACTGAGCACACAACACACACACAGAAACAAAATGGCGTAGGACAGAACAAAGGAGAGGCACAGAAACAAAGAAGGGAATCCCCAGTCACTGAAGAGGTCACAGAGTGTGTGATGAAAGAACTATGACTATATATAAACAACTATCTGGTTGTGGAACCAACCAACCAACCAGAAATTTATAAATTTATAAATTTATTATAAATTTATTATAATAAACTGAAGTGAAAGCAACTGGTGCGTGTGTTTCTTATTGGCAACATGACCCTCCCAAAGTATAACAATATATATATATATATATATATATATATATATATATATATATATATATATATATATATATATATACGAATCTGTCGTCTGGGCGTATAAAATATATATATATATAACGAAAAAGTTGCCGTAAGGAACCAGATGGACCATAACGCACCAGAGTACTCTATACTTAGAGTATTAGAGTGGGTAATAGGAGAAAGTATGACCCCGACGGCAGAGCTCAAGCTCCTTCGACGGCTATTTCTGGACGCCAAAAATAGCCGTCGAGACGGCTTGAGCTCTGCCGTCGGGGTCATACATGGGGCTTGGGGACATGAACCGAATGCTTCCATTCTATTTTATATCAATGTGAACTGCTATTTCTAATGGCCATCTTTTCACCCCTTGATAATTTGTGTGTGAGACACATTGGCTGAGACTTTCGACAGGAACGAAAAGATTGATTCTTTTTAGCTTCCCGTCCCCACGTAGAATTTATAAATCAGTGGCTGGTTGAGAGATAGAGTCCTATCGGGTGCCAGTTGCTAATAGCTTTAACGTGTCAGTCGTCACAAACAGTCATGGCCGGCATAGACTGGTCATGGGATTCTGTCGATCGATTGGTTATTGATTAGGCGATACCCGCTGATGAAGCCGCATAAGCCGTTGGTGCATCGTTGCATAATATATGCAGACAGATGGGGCAGTGCACCTTACTGCTACATTAGTGCGGCAGAAACTCGAGTCCGGGAACCTTATAGTCACCCGTTTTACATGTGTTGTGTTGAAGCAAATAACTTTGAGCATACTCTGGTAATATATCTTATATTGCCCATGGAGTGCGCTGATATACAACCGGTACTGGCATTGATAAATATGGTGGGTCCGTCAACCCTTATTATATATATATATATATGTGTGGAGAGAGAGAGAGATAGATAGAGAGAGAGAGAAGGAGGGGGAGATAGATAGATAGTGAGAGAGAGAAGGAGGGGGAGAGATAGATAGAGATAGATAGATAGATAGAGAGAGAGAGAGAGAGAGAGAGAGAGAGAGAGAGAGAGAGAGAGAGAGAGAGAGAGAGAGAGAGAGAGAGAGAGAGTGAGAGAGAGAGAGAGAAATAGTAAGATAAATAGATAGATAGCCAGTAATACGATGAATTGATCAGCGGCAAACAACTGTATTTAAGGTCGAGTGACGCAACTTCTAGTGATTAGCCGCCTTTAGACTCACCTGATCAATGAAACTATTGTTAATACTATAAATAAACCCCTTTTTGTTCAGCCGACCATGTTATTCTTCAATATTTCAATACTATAGATAGATCGATATAGATAGATATAGATATATACGCCCAGACAACTGATTCACACATTCAGTTTGAATTGTATTCCTTTCTAAAGAAGTTTTTGTTATTTCATATATCGAGAGGTTATGGCTAAATATTCAATATGTGAATTTCCCGCAAGAAGTAATGTGGTTGTGGAAAACTAGACTATTAGTATCATACCATTGTGAAGCCTCTCCTATCACACTGTGATTTATTTTTCATTTTGTAACACTCGTACACATGGGCTTCGTATACCGCTCGAAATTTAAGAGAGCGATGCCGTTAATAAACCTCTTATGGTCTTGGATGTCAATTCCTTTTGGAAAGATTGGCATTCTGAGCAGATGTGTTGATGCAAAATATACAGAAAACTTGAAGAAGTCGTATTTTCGTTCTGAATTAAAACTTTGCTGAAATAAGCATTGATTTTTATTCCTAAATTTATATTACGTTATTCTAATGTTTGAAATCAATACGAAAAGACTGAATGTTAATACAATATTGAAGGAAAACAAATCAGAATGAACTATATTTTGTACAGAATATAAAAATGTACGCGGATTATATTCAAAAAGAAAACAAATCCTAAGCTAAGATTTTGCTTCAGCCTTTTATGTCTAAAACCACCACGGATACATAATACGATGGAGCATGTTCATTCAATCTCGGGTGATAAATGGAATGATGTGCTTAAAAGAAGATAAAATGTAATACAAAAAGTAAATACAAATTTAATACAACTAAATACAAAGCAAATATGATGTCAACGGATTGAGCAACTACATCCTATCCTGTGTGAAACTGAAAAATGCTGACATGATGGAAAATCATTCAGATATAATTCTTAATGGAAATGCAACAGCCCTTCTCTGAATTAAAATACTGTTATTTCAGGAGCTGAAGAACAAGGAACAATGTTGAGGCTGTTTCTAAGTAAGATACGTATTTGCCATTGACTCTATTCTGGGATACTGAGATGTGTGAAGCTATACGACATATGTAATGGAATACAAAATGTCAAGAAGGGCAACAAGGTGGCATGCGGTCAAACATCATTTGGGTAAATTCAAATTGAAATAATCATTTGCTTTAGTATTACCTGTCAGGCGGTCAGAATAGAAAGGAAGAGAATTGGAACGGTTCTTGTTGAAAAGATAGTGGAGTAACAAACGATATTAAAACACTGAGAGTGGATAAGGTACAATAAAA
This sequence comes from Eledone cirrhosa, assembly GCA_964016885.1. NCBI lineage: Eukaryota > Metazoa > Mollusca > Cephalopoda > Octopoda > Eledonidae > Eledone > Eledone cirrhosa. Next base: position 329,617,852 of record OZ024742.1, read on the forward strand.
CAACAGTAAAGTAGAGATACAATATATACACGCATGTCCACCAGTGATAGAAATCCATTAAAATGAGAACTGTTCGTGCGTGAATACTGAAACAGAATATAAGAGCATCTACTTTTCCCGAGTTATTTCAATTACATTCCAAACGCAAAAGTAATCTTAGATGATACGAAATTGGGGAAAGATTTCAATTTTGCTTTTTTATTATTATTATTTTGAGTAGGACCCTTAGAGGGATTTCGTTCATATTCACACAACCCTCACTCATTTTGAGAATGTTAAATCACTCATTTAGGTGGCCAGACGCTGCGACTAATTCTCCACCTGCAAATGTATCAATACGGCCGCCACACTAGCTGGAGGAGATTAGGTATCCAGGGGCCCGTGTTCAGAATTGATGGAAGGTAGGAGACTGAACTAAGTGCAATAATTGCAGGAGCTTGTGAAGTAATACGTCAGCTCTAGCATTCGGTAACCAGAATAATGGGATAAGTATAAATGCCAAACACACTATAGCCATGCATATTGAAAAATGATCGAAAAAATGCGATCTGTTATACAAATGGCCGAAATAGGGTTCATCAGAAGGGTCGTCGGAGAAATGTTACTCGACATAGTACGTATTTCAATCAGAAAGTCACACCAGTTATGGCCGCTTATTCCTACGAATTCAGAGATCAAAGCAACGGTACTATGGGCATGTCGTTAGAATGTCTTAGGGAAGCATCGTTAGAGAAATCTTACAGGCAAAGCCATAGGTAGAACCCAAGCAAGATGGTTAGATAACATCCATGAGCTCGGCTGGTCTCACTTGGGGATCCAGCCGGACCAGTTTGAAGCGGTGGCTTCTTATGGACCCGATGGATGGTGTGTTTCAGGACATTTTCCCAGAACCCTCTCAGAAGAAGAAGAAGAAGAAGAAGAAGAAGAAGAAGAAGAAGAAGAAGAAGATGAATAATAATAATAATAATAATAATAATAATAATAATAATAATAATAATAATAATAATAATAATAATAATAATAATAATAATAATAATAATAATAATGATTTCTTTATTAACCACAAGGGTTTACATAAAGTAGACATTAAGGACAGTGCAGGACAATGCAGGACGGTACAAATGGGCATTTCTGCGTGTAAAAAACAAAAACAGGATGTAACAAAAAATAACAATGAAAAATTCCCCAATAGGGGGGAGACTTCGGAGGGACATTTGTGGAGAAAGCCCAGTAAAAAGCCACAATGACCCTGACCACCAAGGCAAGTGCCCTCTCCCAGTTTTCCACCTTTAATTTACAGATATATGCTCAGAGTAGGCACATTCACTCGGGCCATTCTTGCTTCTCTCAACCATCTTTCAACAAAATGCTGGGAAGAGAGCACTTCCCTCTCTACTCTGATTTTCCTTTTCAAATGAAATTTGAAAAAGTCAATCAGAGCATCACCGAAGAGGTAAGTGCTCGTCTTCAGCCCTTTCAAACGTGTCCACCATACTATCTTTTTCGCCATGGCCACCAGACAGATAAAGACTGCCTGCCCTTCCCGGCTAAAGGAGGAGGGCGGGGCAATCCTCACGATGGACTCAGATGATAGCCGGATCCGTCCTAAACGCGACAGCAGGTGTTCGACATAAACCCACAAGTCAGCAATTTTCGGACACTGGACGAGTGCGTGCAGGACGGTTTCGTCGCCCTGCGCGCATCTCGGACATGCCCGGCTGACGGCACCTCCATGCCTGTAGAGTTTATCCCGAACTGGTGAGGCTCCTCAGTAGCACTGCCAGGCCAGAGATTTCTGGAAGTTGTCCATAGGCCCTGGCCCGAAAGTTCTTCCGAAGAGATTGGCTAGTTGATTTTCGTCGACGCCTAGAGTTTCCCCAAGTACGTCGTCGCTCTTCCCCTCCACTAATCCTCTATAGAACGCTGAGGTGGAGTTTCCACCGATCACATTGCCCGATTGGTCGAGGGCTGTGAGCGCCTGAAGACATTCCAGTCTCCAGGCGCTCCCTCTCGGTCTTCGCTTGACCCAGGACTGCAGCTCCGTCAAGGAAACGAGCTGGGGAAATACCTGTCTAGCAAACGGCGACCACACCTGATCACCGTCGAGGAAGAGGTGGAGATGTCGTAGCCTGAGCGCGTGCCTGCGCATCATCAGCCACGGCATGCCCAGCCCTCCACGTAGCGGGTGTTGACAACAGATGGACCGCCTGACCATCGGAGCGCGTCCCTTCCACAAAAAGCGAAAGAGCAAACGCTCCAGCACAGTCAGGCGAGGCTTAGGACAAGGTACGACGGTCAGGCGGTAGGAGATGACGGACGCGATGTACGCGTTAGCCACCTCCGCTCGACCTTTCAGGGATAGCTTCCTCTCGGCACATTTCTGGGTGAGATAAGCCACCCTGCTCGTCACCTCGTCCCAGTTTTTGTCCGTCTGGAGGTCCGGACCGAACCAGACCCCTATCAATTTAACCGGTCCGTCCGTCCAGCGTCCGACGACGCTGTTGAACGGCATGGACCTGCCTCTCCAGGTGCCGAGCTGCAGGCCCACTGACTTTTCCTGGTTGATCATTGCTCCTGTCACCGCTTCGTATTCTCTTAGTGTAGTGCCGATCGCCTCGATGTGTTTGGCGCTCGACACCACAACGGTGACATCGTCCGCATATGCTGACACTGATCTTCCGCATCCTAGTTCGCGCGGGACTCCCCTCAACGTCTCCAGTTTGTGCAGTAATGGCTCGAGAGTCAATACATACAAGAGGGACGAGAGGGGACATCCTTGGCGAACCGAGCGCATGATGTTGAACGGTTCCGACAAGTGACCGTTCACTCTCACCACAGAGCAGATGTCGCTGTGCATGGCAGCGATCCAGCCTCTGAAGACGGGCCCAAAGCCAGCCGCCCTCAGGACGGCCGCTAGGTAACGATGGTCGACCCTATCGAAAGCTTTCGACTGATCTAAATTGATCAAGGACCTACCCGTGCCAGGTTCCTTAGCTACCCTCTCTATGATGTATCGCATGAGGTGGAGGTTGTCGTGGATGGATCTGTCGGGAATGGCGCATGTCTGCGCCTCTCTCACCAGACCACCAACGACAAGCGCCAACCTCTTTGCTAGCACCTTGGCCAAAATCTTGAACTCTGTGTTTAGCAGAGTTATGGGCCGGACATTTTCTATGTTATCCCCCTTGTTCGGATCCTTTCTCAGCAGTGCCACCGCTCCTCGGCTCTCAGAACAGGGAATTCTTCCGTTCTGTTGCCAGTTGCAGTAGACGTCCGCCAAGAGGCCTCCGAACAAGTCTGGCATCTGTACGTAAAGTTCATAGGGCAGACCATCCAAACCAGGCGATTTACCCCTTGTGCAGCCAGTCATTGCCTCCCTTACTTCAGCGGCTGTTATCGGCTTTTCGCAACACCTCGCCTCAGTGGCCGAGAGCCGCGGCAGTCCGTCGAGGTAGACACTAAAGTCCATCCCTCTACCCGGCCCACCGCTGCCCCCGAACAGCTGAGCGAAGTGTCGCTGAAAAGCTTCACACATTTGCCCGGGATCGAGTAGCATGCGCCCGTCGTGGTCCACCAAAGACCGGATCGTGGCTTTGTTGCCACGACGCGCCTCCGCAACTCGGGCCCATTGAACGGCTTTCGTCCCCTCGTGTCTGAGAGCACGCACCCTTGCTCTGACAACGCAGCCTTCGTGCTTTGCATTGAAGAAATGGTCAAGGGCCTATTTCTCCGAAAGCACGTCGGTCGCAATGCCTTTGCTAAGCGCCTCGTCTAATTTTCTAACTAGTTCTCCCTCTGCTCTATTTTCCTCTATTGCTAAAGCCTTACTAAACCTAATCGATTCTATTCTAATCGCTCTTTTCAGAGCAAACCACCACTTGTTGTTGACGATGGCCCCCGTCAACGCCCGCTTAACTAGTTCGCTAATCCGGTCTCTGTAGGCTTTACGCGCTGGTAAGGACGCGTTTAGCTTCCAGTAGCCGGGTCCTCGTCTATGAAGCCTATCTATGTCAAGCACACAGATCACGAATTTGTGGTCCGTGTAGCTGACTATCTTGAATTGTGGACAGCCTATGCTAGACCTATCTATTTCCCTACAAAATACTCTATCTAGATATGATATGGATGACCCTATACGATTTGTCCAAGTCCACATTGGCACATTCGGGAAATCCAATCGGTACCTGTCAGACAGTTCAAAACGCCTGAGCAGGTTGGTGAGGCTCTTGCACCCTCCACCCCTATCCGCTAATCCCACACAGTCCCAGCGTGCATCTAAGATCCCGTTCCAGTCGCCCACTAACACCAAAGAGCGGGACGTTCCAAGAAAGGCCTCCAGACGCCGGAAGAAATCAGGCCGCCCTGCTCCTGTCGGGGCATAGACGGCCACTAGCCTGAAAGCTTGCCCGTCTCCGCTGGTCACGTCCAGCACCACCAGCTTACGTTCTGGGTCCAGGAAGATGGCCCGTATGGCGAGATCCAAACCTCTCCGAAAAAGCACAGCAACTCCTCCACGCGATCCAGGACGGCTGGGAGATGCGTACACATCGTAGCCGCCGAAGATCGGTGCGAAGGCCCGTGCTTCGGAGATTCTGGTCTCGCTGATGGCAAATCTATGTTTAGTGACCTGAGGTCGTTGAGCAGGTGACCCTGCTTCCATGACGACCCCAAGCCACGCGCATTTATGCTGCCTATTCTAAGTGAGGTCATGTTTAAAATAGAGTGGAAAAGATGGGAAAGACCACTTACCGTACTTTTGGTAGAGGAGGGATGGTTTTTACATCCCTTTTCACTTAATCGTCTGGTGAAGGGACCGTTGAATCGTCCCTTCAGCTGGTCGTCGGCTCTTCTAAGAGAATGTCTGAATATACTCTTCGATTGATGGTTCCTCCTAGGTCCCTGAAATCACCAACTGCGTTGGGGAATTTCGTTTTAATGTTTGTGTATTGTTTCTGTGCTATTTTTAGCAGTCTTATGTTAGTTGGCGTTTTGATTGGTGCTGGTATTATGTAGTCCTGTTGTGAAATGTCTGTGTGTTCAATTATGTAAGTCATTAGTTTCTTGTTGTGTGTATTTATTGCCGTGCATTTGTTTTTCTGGGGGTGGGGTGTGGTTCTGCTATTTTCTTGTCGTTGTTGCTGGGTGTGTGTGTTTTGTTGTTGTGTTTGCGATGTTGGTGCTTGTGGTGGTGGTGTTGAAGGTGTTGTTGGCGGTGGGGTTGTCGCCGGTGGTGACGGTGGTGCTAGTGTGGGTGGTGATGGTGTTGGTGGTGTTGCTGCTGTGGGTCTCTTTGCAGTAGACTTTACCCTTTTCTCATTTCTTTCCTCCCTTTTCAAAGGCGACGATGCGCTGCTTCTGCGTTTGTGCCTTCTTACGACATTTTGCCATCCCTCTCCCACCTCACACTCCATGTCTGATTCTGTGAGGTCGGGGAGGGGTACCAGCTCCACTCTTTCACTTGTTGTTGTTGGTGATGTTTGCACTGGAGTCTCTGTTGCAGCTGCATTTGGTATTGCTGGTGTTGTTGTTAATATTTCCACTGCTGCTGCTGTTTTTGATTTCCGTGGCGTGGGTATGGGTGCCACGGACCTATTGTTCCTGGTTGCCGCTTGTCCTGTTGCTGGTAGCTGTGAAGCCGGATTCGGAAGGAGGGGGTTTTCTCCTTTCTCAGGGTCTTCTCGTTGCAGAAGGCTCTGAGGTGAGTCTTCGATCCACAGCGAAAGCATTTCGGGCGTTTGCCCTCAACACTTATGGGCAGTTGAGTGCCGTTATCGAAGTCTATCACATCCGGGATAGCTTCGATGCACTCCTGGTTGGTTTGGATTAGCATCTCAATGGAGGTGCCGACCCAATCTTCTCTTACTTTTTTCTGTACTTGCAGTACAGTTGTTTTGTCCTCGATTCCGACGAGGACAGTCGCGGCCAGCCAAGAAGGAGCCATTCTTGGCTGGCCGCGTCTGTCCTCGTCAGTTTGACCCTCACAATTTTTTGCCCACAGTAGGAGGGTACCAACACCATTTCCTCGCTCCTTAGGGTCACTACGGATGGGGCCCTTGCCTCCTGGTGTGTGGCAAAATGTACGTCTACGGTGGCATATTTTTTGCCTCGGGTGATGTGCGTTTTCCGCTGCCACACAGACCCCAAGGCTTTTTGTATTTGGGCCTCTGTGGCTCTTTCCACCCTACGGGATTTTGTACTTACTGTACGGTACGTGACCGTGCAGTGCTGTTGGGTTTCGAAAAAAAATTCCGCTGCCTTGCAGATTGCTCGGTGTCCATTCTTTGTCACCATCTTCTTCGCTTCCTCTAATTCCTCATTTGTTATGAGGATTGTTTCCAAGTTTTTCGCAATACCTGCAAATGAGATTGGTTTTTCTCTGCTGCTGCTGTTGTTGTTGTCCTCAGAGCTGCTGTTACTTTTGTTGTTGCTGCAGGTACTACGACTACTGCCTTCGCCGCTGTTGCTGTGGTTGTTGTTGATGTTGCTGCTGCTAATGCTGTTGTTGTTTATGCTGCTGGTGATGCTGTTGCGGCTTCTACTGTTGTTTTCATTGTCACTGTTGCTGTTGTTATTACGGCTGCTACTGCTATTATTCCTGACGTCAGACGAATGAACTGGGTTTTCGTATTTCCCGCACACCTGTTTCGTCGCTGTCGTCGTCGTCGTGGAGAAACCTTGCACGCTTTGTCACGTGACTTTTATTTTCTTTCGTCGCTTGCGAAAGAGAAGGGAGGGTGAGAGACACATTTAAAGAAGGGAGGGAGAGAGACAATCTTCTCTCTGCTGTAGTGACGATTGAGGAAAAAGAAGACGGAAGGAGTGGGAGTGACCTATGCAAATTCTTTTTCGTAGCCATGTTGTTTTTTTGTTAAAAATAAATATTGGGTACAAAACCCCAATAAGCAGTTATTTAACCCCGAAGGGCCAAATAACGGGCAGAAAGACCCCTCTCACGAGGAGGAGGGTGTTTTTGTTTACAAGTTGGTCTAAGTTTTAAACAATTTACAATTGTTAAAGCGTTCAAAATTTATAGTACCTTACAGAGCCGAGCCTCCGTCAACCATAGCATTCAATAATAATAATAATAATAATAATAATAATAATAATAATAATAATAACAATAATAATAATATATCAGCACAAGATCAGTGTCTGCCAACAAAAAATTACCGAGCCAACATAATAAAAAATGGATGCAGCCCATTATGCCGTGTATGCAAAAAACAATCAGAGACAATTGACCATATAATTTCAATGTGCAGTCCTATAGCTCCAACCGAATACCTAAACAGGCATGACAGAAGTGCACAATACATACATTGGTAAATGTGTAAGCATTTTGATCTGCCCCATCAAAAGAATTGGTGGGAGCATCAACCACCTCCCATACTTGAAAAAGATCACATCTCAATCTTGTGGAACTTTAGCATCCAAACAGACCGAAAAATAGATGCAAATAGACCTGATATAATATTGAAGGACTTTAAAAAGAGGGTATGCCTGCTAATTGATATGTCTGTTCCAATAGACAATAATGTATCTATAAACACATTTGAAAAATTGAGCAAGTATAAGGACCTGGAGATAGAAATTGGAAAAATGTGGAAATTGAGAACTAAAACAATACCAGTGGTTGTAGGTGCTCTGGGAATGATACCTAAGGGGTCTAATGATTACTTATCGCAAATCCCAGGAAACCCGAGTATAGGAGAAATACAAAAGATAGTACTAATGGGAACTGCCCATATACTAAGGAAGATTCTGTCAATATAAGTACATCACAAGTCTAAACACTAAAGATGCATGTGTGAGTATGTATGTTCTTTCTTGAACATGGCGGACCTTGTTGTCTCTTGAGGTCAATGGTTGTGACTTGGTGATAACTCGTATGAACATAAAGCAAGATAAATGCAACTGTAATAATAATAATAATAACACCACAAACTAGATACACCACCTATGCCATCATCCCTCTGTGTACACTAAATACAACAGCCAGATAACGGCAATTTCACCACCACCACCACCAATCCCAGCATAATAATAATAATTACTATTATTATTGTCTCAAGTTTTCACAAAATGTTTAATTCCAATATTAAGAAAAATATGTCAACACATATATTAAACATACGCGACTAACCGCATAGATTCACCGATCAAACAAACTACAGTCTATTCAACAAAACTCAGTATTGACTACGCCATCACTATAGTCACCGCCGCCACGACTCCATCCATCATTGCTACCAATATCCCATCAACGCCGCCACCACTCCTTCATTACTACCACCGCTATTCCCCCATTACATTCGGTTAACTTACGAAAGGGGAATGTGGCGGTATCACTAGACAATATTTTAAACACTATTAATATTTAATTTTGGATCAGGAATGTTAGAGACGAAAAGGAGGAAAATGGCAACATGACTAAATAGCTAAATCGCTAAATAGCTAAAGGGCTAAGTGGACAGAGAAGATAATTTCACCACCAACACTACCACCACTACCACGCTAAAAACTCTAGTCAAGTTGCCTCAACTTCTATTTCCACTTCAACTTCAACACCATCACTACAGTACCACGATCACATCACCACCACCACTGCCTCATTATCACTACTGCCGCTATACTCTCCCACTACCTCCTGCTAAGACATGCATCATAGTGTCCCCACTAAAAGAGGAAGGAATCAACATATATAAATAGACTGATTTGATGACCCGGTCAAAAAATCAAAAAAACAAAAATCAAAATCAAAGCAGCACAGCAACAACGAAAAACGTAAAGAAAATAAAAATAAAGAGAAAACAAACAGACGGACAGAGAAGCGAAGGGAAAAACTAAGTCAGACATTCAGACATTACATTACAATGAAACTTATGCTTATTCTTTTTTTTTTTTGCCTGTTTGTTTGTTTGTTTATCTATTATCGTCTACAGCGTGATAGTGCCACACAAAAATCACCGGGAGTGATGAAATCACCGGTGGTTATGTAACCATACATTCACCGATCCTCGATAAGAGTGTTTAAATGTCGAACCTAAACAGTTCGAATAACGGTGAAGTGGAGACTAGAATGTCATGTGACAGACTCTCACCCAGCAGGTGCTCCCTGGCTCAGCAGCAGGGACCTGGCTGTCGACCAAATACTGCTGGTGTCGGAGGAAGAAGAAGAAGGAAAGGGACCAGAACCAACTGGACGAAAGAATTGAATAGAACTGTTATGCAATGTTACCTGAAGAGTAACCCCAAGGAGAAAGGCTAATTGAATGCCATTACTACTTCATATAGTAGCCTGTATTTTCTTTTCTTTTCTTGCCTGTGTATTTTCTTCATTCTCGCATGCTCCGAAGATCTGACTGGTTATAATTCTGTATTGGCGATCGAGTAACGCAAAATTAAGCGGATAGCGATCTCTAGACATACCAGTTCAGTGAAATAAATGTAAGCTATGTGATTAAAAACTTTTTTGTATAGCAAACCATGTAAAACTTCTTTCCTGATTTTTATATATATATATATATATATATATATATATATATATATATATAAATTAATAAAACAATGAATAAACAAAGAAACAGTTCCTTATATTAAAAAAATTCATCATTTTACGATCGTTTCTAGGATATATATGTGTTAGAGATGGTATGCATATTCTATAGATCTATGTACAATATTTACAATATTTACAATATTTATACAAACTAACAGAGGGAATATACATACCTACACATATATATGCTGTCTTCAGAAATAATATAAGGAACTGTTTCTTTGTTTATTCATTGTTTTATTAATTTATCTTGACTCTGTTTTCCGTTTATTTTTCACCGAAAGTAATTTTTGAATGCATCTTCTCTTTTCATGATATCCGGATTACATTGAGTTCTTGATACGGATTGGACACTACCGTAAACTTTTGGTAGATTTATCTACATATATATATATATATATATATATATATATATATATATATATATATATATATATATATATATATATATTATATATATATATATATATATATATATATATATATATATATATATATATATGTTTATATATAATATAGAAATGGCTTCTACAGGACTAGAACTGTTTCATTCGGAGGAAATCCTTAATGAGTGTGTGTCTGTGATGGGGCTCAACAACGGAGTTCTTGCCATTTCGGGATAGGGGGATTATGGTTTCCCGAGATTAAATTGCTAACTCCCAATGTATATATATATATAATATATATATATATATATATATATATATATATATATATATATATATATATATATATATATACCAGATGGAGACAACAACAAACATAACGACAGCTACCCTACCCACACCTATAGAAATAGCAAATATAAGACTAAACATAGAAATAGACAACGGGCAGCAGAAATAACTGAACCGAACACTAATATAGGGATCCCTAGGAACTATAGAAAATCCAGAGATAGGAAATACTTATGGTTCAATCCAATATTCAAATCCTCTATAAAATCCAAACTACCTTCTGCATTCATTAACACTTCCCTAAACTACACAAATACCATAACATCTTCAGCAGAAAAACTATCAAACTATCTCACTCTATTGCTGCCAACATAGAATCACACATAAATATAGAATAATCTCTAATGAATATAACCTACCAACATACACCATATCACCAATTACCAAACGCAAACACATAAATATATCACAACAAATCATCAACAAACCTAATTCTCAGCCAATACATAACAACATATAAAATCGTAACGGAGAACCTGCAGACGGGAAGGTCTCCAAATGTAACTGCCACTAGAGATATATGCCTGGAATCAAGTATAGTGCACCTCTGTACTATCAATTCGGGCAACACAGCATGGCACTACAGAGGTTCTAGGGCTGGGGAATTTTAAAAAAAGTGTATGTTCACAGACAGTCCATGAAGAACCGTAGACTAGAGAACTCAACAATGCTGGTCAATAAAATCTGGCAGATTAAAGACACAAAAGAAGAATATAGGATTAGCTGGTCGAAATTATTGGGTGCAAAGGCCTACAATAATGGAATGTCCCACTGCGGACTTTGCAATATGGAGCTGTTGCTGCTTAACAGTAAAATAGAACGAGCAATTTTCTGTAGGCACAAAGCAACACACTAAATAGGCAAATTCGAAACCAACATGATTCGATCCAGCAATCCCATAATTCAAGCTGAACCACGCGGATTCTATTATAATAACTGCATACAACCCCACTATTATTAGCTGTCAACTGACCAACTAATCACTGAATCAACATCATAAATCTCATAAACTTTCTCCCACTTTCTCTCCCTAACTCTCTGTATCCTATCCCATATCTCTTCCCCTTTTACTTAATTTCTAATTTATTATTTTTATCTTTTATATGTTATTTGTTATATTTTTTCTTCCTATTCTAACCCTCTGAAATTTAACCACTACATAAGTATATATTTAATACTTATTTTCATATTAATACTATTTATACCCTCATACATCTATTTATACTTACTCACCACTATAACTTTAACCAACAACCCCATCACCACCACTATTATCAACAATCGTATTATGTTCATATTTTTTCACGTATATATTTTTTTACTTACTTGTTATCATCTTCATTCTAACTTCTTTATTGTTATTTTTTCTTTATCTCTTTTTTTTATTATTGATGTTGTTGTTCGGATCATCCGTTGTATATATGAATTCAAATACCGCGTGTAAATTATTTAGTATTCCCATGATTTGATCAGGCAAACACACTATTTAAGGTCGAGTGACTAGCGACCTTTAGACATGCCTAATCAATAAAACAATTGTTAATACTGTAAATAAAACACTTTTTGTACAGCTGACCATGTTATTCTTCAATTTTTCAATATATATATATATATATATGGTGACTCCAACCGAAAAGGTTGCATTTTTTCAGGGTATGTCAATATTTATTTATAAAATTAATCTATATTATATTGTATCTGATGAAAGCGCACCATAATCTGCATTGGTGTCCCTTGAAATATGTATAATGAAATAAATATGGTTTTATAAATATAGTTTCCATTTGTTAATATTTTGTATATATATATTGTATATACATATATGAAATATATATTGTATATATATATATTGTATATATATATATTGTATATATATATATATATGAAATATATATTGTATATATATATATGAAATACCTGTTGATAAACTGAATCCTCCGTTCTATCACCAATACCATGAGCTTGCCAGTCACGTAAGTCTGATATTTGATTTCGGATTCAAAGAAATACTTTAAACGATGGTTCGTTTGATTTGTCCAGGTGTACTTTTCTCAACCTGATTAGTTCTCTCGTTACTTTGGTATATATTGTGTGTTAGTTTCGCCTACCACAATGTTCGATTTGTCAAGCTATTTAAACGTATGTTATTACTCTAAGGTCCTATCTTATCGAGTGCTTTGGTAACTCATCATTTCATATAAGTAGGCCGAATTTACTTGCAAACCGCCAGAGATTCGATTTTACTGATTTCCAATTATATATATATATATATATATATATATATATATATATATATATATATATATATATATATATATATATATATATATATATATATATATATATATATATATATATATTTATATATATATATATATATATAGAGTGACGAAACATAATTCAATTGCATGAACTAATAATCCTTTATTTACTGCTATATATATTTCGATGATAGCCATTGAGTGGATATGACCTCATCAGACAGTTAGTCAATTCTTAGATATGCAAGCTCTGTGGTTATAGTGTTGATATATATATATATATATATTAGAAAGTGAGGTTCTTTTTTACAAATTGAAAAATATACGAGGTAACCTACACGAGTGAAAGTATAAAGAAAAAAGATGAAATCGAAAATGCAACTGGAGTCTTATTTAAACAAAATATATATATATTTACTTCTGGATCTTTATCGGTTTCGCAGTTCTTCTGCTTTTCAAAAGTAGAGTTGAGATGGGGGGGTCTGTGGTTTTTCTCTCTCTCTCTCACACACACACACACACACACACACACACACACACACACACACACACACACACACACACACACATATATATATATATATATATATATATATATATATATATATATATATATATATATATAAATATATATATAAATATAAACATACATATATAAATGTATATATATTCAAGATGGTGAGATATGACAAATGTTCAAGATATGTGTGTGTGTGTATATATATATATATATATATATAATGGAACATTTGAACATGACCAAAACAGAGAGGCAGTACAACGAATGTTTATTAATTTCACGCTCTGGAGAGTGCGGTGGTGGTGGGGAACGACGTTTCGGGCATAAGCCCTTCTTCTGGTGTAAGTGTGTGGGAACAGAGTTCAAAGGGTGTGTACGGGAGTGGTGGAGAGACATATACCGAAAAGGGGGTGGGAGGAAACGGTGCGAATGAAATTAAAAATAAAAGCATGATCAAAATAAAATAAAATTAAAATGGGGTAAAACAGGTGGTGGAAGGGTGTGGGGCGTGTAGGGGTGGTGGTGGGTGGAGTGAGGAGAGGGAGACGGGGTGTCCGAGCGGGGGGGGCTGAAGGTGGTGTGTGTGTGTCGGTGTACGTGTGTGTGTGTGCGTGTGTATGTGAAAGCAAGGGTTGGGGGAAGAACGGGGTTGCATGTTCAGGAAGAGGTGTGTGTGGGGTGGGGTGTAGGTCGGAGTGTGTGTGCGTGTGTGGAGAGAGGGGTGGGGGAGAGGAATCCGGAGGCTGAAGGTGTAAATATGTGGTGGAAAGCACGTGTGTATGGGGTTTAAGCGTGTTGTGTGTGTAGGTGGCGTGTGGGAAAAAAATTGTTTTTTGGGTGTGTGTGTGTGTGAGTTATAAAGGTGATTCCGTGAGAAGATGTGGTTGAAAGGTTGGTAAACTCCTCGGATGGTAGTAGATTCCGCGGTCAAGCTCCACATACGAGTAATCCATGGAGAGATGGTCGAAAGAGGAGAGATGTGGGGTGCGCGTGCAACAGGAAGTGGTCAAGGCGGTAGGAGTGCTGTGTGACTGTGTGTGCTGGGAGGTGGTCAGGGGCATAGCAGCAGTCGGGTGGAATGGTAAAGGGGCGAGGATGGGTAGGTGTGAATGTTGGAGTGAGGAGGGTGTGTGTGTGTGTATTAGTAGATGTGTTAGTGGGATGAGTGAGTGTAGGGAAAGGGTGTGGATGGAGCGGGGAGAGAAGGGTGTGGGGGTCGATGCAGAGAGTGTGGTGTACTGGTGTGTGTGTAGTTTGATGAATGGGGTGCTAGTGGGTGTTAGTATACGGGAGGTGGATAAAGGGTGCAATGCAGGTGTGAGTGGGGGTTAGTGGTGGTAGGGTGTGTAGAGTTGGCTGTGTACGACGGTGTGTGGGTACGTGTGCTTGGGGTCAGGGGTTGTTAGTGATGTTAGTTGCGGGGCGGTGGGATGGATGTGTGGGGGTGAGGGTTAGTGGTGGTAGTACGGTGTGTGTTTAGTGTGAACGCGTGTATATATGTGCCGGTTTGTGTGTGCGTGTGATAAGGAGGGGGGAAGAAGGGAGGGATGTTAGTATGTTAGTTGGGGAAGGGTGGTCGGATGAGGGGTGAGTGGAGGTGTTAGTATTGTTAGTTGTGGGGTGGGCGGTGAAAAGGAGGGGTGTGTTAGTGGTGTTAGTGGGGGATATGTGTGTGGGGAGGGGGGCGGTCGAAGGCTAAATGAATAAGGGTGGGGAGTTCAGGCCGGGGGGAGTGTGGGTTTGTAAGATGAAGATGGTTCTTTGTTCAACTATGAGGAGATTGGTGGGTGTTCCGTGGCATTGAAGTAGGCCACAGACTGTGAGATGGCCTGCGGAATGTCCATGGGCACAAAAGTGGCGGGCGATGGGGGGAACTACCACCGAGACGAATATCCAGGAGATGCTCAGTGAATCGGTCCGCCAGGCGACGT
Source organism: Eledone cirrhosa (assembly GCA_964016885.1). Lineage (NCBI taxonomy): Eukaryota > Metazoa > Mollusca > Cephalopoda > Octopoda > Eledonidae > Eledone > Eledone cirrhosa. Next base: position 329,632,860 of record OZ024742.1, read on the forward strand.
CCCGTCTGTCCGAAGTAAGTCGCGCTGGACTCCGTGTAGCGAATTCCGTAGACTAGGTTGGAGGAGGTGCAGCAGAAGGCATGCAGGACAGAGAGAGAGTGGCCGTTGGGACCCTGGAAGTTTGTGGTGTTGGTGATGTGGGGACAGGTGTTGCAGCGGGGCCTAGAATAGGGAAAGGAACCGGGGGGAAGGAGCGTGGTTTGGGGGGTAGGGAGCTGTTGACGAGGAGGGTGCGGAGATTGCGTGCGCGTTTGAAGGAGGGGAGTGGTGGGGTTGGGATGATGTGGGAGGTAGAGGGGTCGGACTGGACGCGACGGAAGAGGCGGCGGATGGTGCGGTGGAGGGGTAAGGTGGAGGGGTGGTAGGTGATGGGAAAGGAGAGACGGTGGGTGGGTGTGCGGTGGCGTGGGGTGAGGGTGGTGGAGCGGTGGACAGTTCGGGCGTGGGGACGGTGTACTGGGCAAAGATTTGGGCCTCAACATGACCAACAAAAAGGTTGGCATATTTCGGGCACATTCTTGTACCCATGGCTACCCCCGTGACCTGTTGGTAAAACTCACCAGCTCGGCGAGGCGAAGGAGGGTGATGGTGGAGGGGATGTGGGAGGGGCGAAGGCCGAGGTAGTGTTTGAGGGCGCGTAGGCCGTCGGCGTGGGGGATGACGGTATAGAGAGACTTGATGTCTAGGGTGAAGAGGAAGGGCTGTGGGCCGGGTGGGTAGGTGAAGGAGTCGAAAACGCGCAGGGCGTGGTTGGTGTCGGAGATGTGGGAGGTGAGGGTTGTGACAAGGGGGGTGAGGATGGAATCGAGAAAGGCGGAGATGAGTTCGGTGGGGCAGTTGCAAGCGGAGACGATGGGGCGGCCGAGGTTGTCGGGTTTGTGGAGTTTGGGGAGGAAGTAGATGGTGGGGTTCCGGGGGGTGCGGACGATAAGATGGGAAGCGGTGGGAGGAGGAGGGAGGAGGAGACAAGGTGTTGGATGGTGGAGGAAACTTGTTGTTGGTAGAGGGGTGTGGGATCGGAGGGTAGAGGGCGGTAGAAGAGGGGTTACAGAGCTGCCTGAGGGATTCGGCCGTGGAGAGCTACGCGCGCCACACCACCACGGTGCCTCCCTTGTCCGCCGGTTTGATGACGAAGTCATCTCGGCTACGGAGGGAGCGGAGAGCGAGGAGTTCGCCCCGTGAGATATTATTCCGTTTGGAACGGTGGCGGAAGTCGAAACGATTTACTGCGCTACGGCTGGCATCGACGAACGCCTCCAGGGTGCTAAATTGCCCTGGGGCCTGCGTCCAAGAAGATGGTCGTCGGCCCAGGGCGAGAAACGGGTCTGGGGCGTCCGGAGCCGGTGGCGTTCGGCCGAAATGCGCCTGTAGCTATATATATTTATTCAAATAACTGATCAATGTTTAAGCAAAGAATCGCTGCTTTCCCCCTTAACCGAATCTTCTGAATATATTCTGAAGATTCCATTAAGGGTGAAAGCACCGATTCTTTTCTGAAACTTTAATCTGTTATTTTAATAAATATTTGCTCTACGGTTCTTATATATTTGATATATATTTATCCTTATCGATCCCTCTTTGGATTTTAGTCTTCAAATGTATTATTATTACTATATATATATATATATATATATATATATATATATATATATATATATATATATATATATATATAAATATATATATATATATATATATGAGGGCTCGAATATGTGTATATCTATTGATTATATACAAGTTTCTAAATAACCTGGACATTATTTATCCCAAATTTTAGAAATCTTATAACGAAACGATCGTATGGAAGGAAAGAGAGATGTATTTAATTATATCGCATATCATATGAAATACTTCAGCCAGCTATCCACGGAATACTGTATAGTTAGCACCCCAAACACTAAATGTGGATTATACTTAGTTATATCCTAATGAGTGAGATGGAGTCGGTCAGAGTAACGCTTAAAGCTTTCTCTGTTAATGTATTAACTATTTATACACATCGTGGAAGATGTACGTTAAACGATGATGATGATGATGATGATGATGATATATATATATTTATATATATATATATATATATATATATATATATATATATATATATATATATATATATATATATATATATATGAATGTATATATATAGTGTATTTTGCAATACGCTGTATGCTTAATTAAAAGCATTTCGAAGACCTTACGCTATTGTTATAGAGTAGTGACAGTCTCACTTACTTTAACTTTCAGCAAACAGGGGAGATAAAGTTGACATAGCTCTGTTTCGCACTGTTTGGTGCTTATCAAAGCTAAGTACTCCGCCTGTTTGCTGAAAATTAGGAATGTTTGATTCATATAGAAGGTATAGCGTAAGGTCTTCGAAATGCTTTTAATTAAGCATACAGTGTATTGCAAAATACACTATATATACATTCATATATATATCGCTATTTCAGAGCACTAATTGTAATATATATATATATATATATATATATATATATATATATATATATATATATATATATATATATATATACATATATATATATATATATACATATATATATATATATATATATATATATATATATATATATATATATATATATATATATATATATAGATATACATATATATATATATGGGGTCAAACTTTATCCTCTTCAACGACGCCGTGAGCGCTACATTATCTGTATGATGTGGAAAATATTCCATCAGATTAGCACGAATGATTTTGGCATCACCTTTAGTGTACAGCCAAGGCTATGTCCCCGTGCTATCCGCCAACGATAAAAATCCCACTCGCATCACATAACAACAATACGGCACAATTATCTCACATCAATTTGCCCTGCACTCTTTAACATTACATCAAAACACATCAAAGCAGAGACAGACCCCATCAAGTTCAAGAAGTCTTTGGATAAATTCCTTCAAGAAATTCCGTATAAGCGTCCTACACCCGGATATGCCTCGGTAAACAATAACTCTCTGCTCGAGTGGGCTCTGGTGCCCAAACACTGATTTGTAAGACTTTGCCAGGTGGTGCTATTAAGTTAGACATGGCCTGGGCCAATACTGGCGGAAACCTATCAAAGTTATCAAAGTTATATATATATATATACATATATATATATATACATACAATGTCTGATATAAAATAATACAACCAATTTTCCACGAAATACTGATTAGTTAGCACGCGAAACACTAAATTGGGATAATACTTAAGTATATCCTAATGTTTGTTGAGTGAGATGGAATTGGTCGGAGTATCGCTTAAGGCTTACTCTCTTTACGTATTGTATATATATATATATATATATATATATATATATATATATATATATATATATATATATATATATATATATATATATATATATATATATATATGTATATATGTATTTACATATATATATATATACACACACATACACATATGTTGTGTCTGTGTGTGTGTTTGTGAACACTTGTCATATCTCACCATCTTCAATAGCATAGAATATTCTATACTCTTTAAGAACATTTTCCATCTATGCCATTTCGCTTGGAATGGATGTAGCGAAGATTACATTAAATGGAAAAAAGAAATCTAAGAGGTAAGTAGATGTCAGTTTTATTTGAACAATAAAATGAATGACCTAGTATTCAAATTCCTATGTGCATAACACTATATTTTGGTCGACATAGAAGCAAATAGACCCTCGGTGTTCTCGACGGTACATGTCTAAGTTTGTCATCCAACCAAACAGTTTGGTCCTGGAATTACCTAGCTAGACATTTTCATTTGTGTTATTGTTTCGCCTGTTTATCTAGAATTGTATATATATATATGCTTACACATTTGTATAACCCCTGAATATACAATATTATTTTTTTTTCCTTTTCAGTGCGATATAGACGCTTTCAATCACAGTCTTATAAAACTCAACGAACTGAACTTCATATATCAACGATGAAATAAACAGTTTTCTATGAGATGGCCACCTAATAGACTTCTTTCTACTCAAAGACATTTTGTTTCTGACACAGCACACTCTCCTCTATATTATATTTCTTCTTAAATTTCTCATTCTATGTTTTGATGAATGACTAGCGCCCGAAACAGTAAGATATTTTTCTTACTCTATCAATGGTAAAACTAATATATCTCTTCAATGTACTGTGTGGTTTGTTTTGTTATATCTGTTTACCTTTTGCATACACACATATACAGCCACACACACGCACATACATACATATATATATATATATATACACATGTGTTTGTGTGTGTTGGTTAGAATTTATGTAGGTATATATGTTTATGAAAACATATATGTAACGTTAATTCAATTGCATTCATAGATGATACGTAGATATTAATATAAACTTTATAAACATATTTACCTTCTTGTAACTTGTACACACATATATATGCATGTATATTTATAAACTGAAAACAGAAATATTAGAAAAATAGTATAATATTATAAGGCATTGCATATACTTTCATATTCATACATCACTATACACACATATATATATATATATATATATATATATATATATATATATATATAGAGAGAGAGAGAGAGAGAGAGAGAGGGAGAGAGGGAGAGAGAAAGAGAGAGTACACATATATAAGTATTCAGGCATAGACATTTTAGAACAATCATAGCTGTATGTCAGACATAATATCGGGTTTTGATTGGTTCTCAAGATGCTACACACAAAGAACTGCCTCTTGGCAAAATGACAATATAGAATTGCTTTAGTCTCTGTCAGTAGAAAACAAATTATAGCAAGCATATTTTGTAGATATTGTATTAGAATATCAGTTTTGAACTGAATATTTCAGGTCAATGTGTCAGATAAAATATGAAACGTTCATTGATTTCTGTTACCTAGTTAAACTTTACCTCAGAAATGCTTACATATAGCTTTGTTGATATTGCCTCTTGCTTTAACCATTATGTGAAAAATGTTGACGTTGCACGGATGATTGGTTAAAAAGTTTGCTTCGCAATAATTAAATCCTTGACTCGATATCACTGAATGAATTTAGGTGAAGTTACTTCCTCCGTAGCGTCATGTCGAATCCAGCTCTATAAATAAAATTTGGTAGATGGAAACTTTCCGCATGGCCATTGGAGGGATGGTAGGCGTAATTCAAAGGATCAGCTATATCATATAAGATGTCACGATTTCTTTTCTCTAAGATTTAGTTAAAAAATGCACGCGTCTATTGAATTCTCAATTATTTGCTCGTCAAATTCACGAGCCGCTGTGTTGATCGAATCGACTAGGTGAGCCATATTCGAAACAGCTGATGAAATAAACTGAGGAAAATGAAATGTAATTTAACCAAAAACACCAACGAATATTAGGAAACTACTACTCATATCTACCAATCATTCAGAGATTGAGGAAAACATGTTCGTCTTCCCTTCATCGACGATTAATTTGAAGTTTATTTATGTTATTTGTCACACATACTATTAAACAAAGACATCTCATGTACGAGAATATTCAGTAAAATCTTATCCCATTATTCGTGTCGGTTTTACGTACTATCTGGATAGTGAGTAGAATTGTATACGTTCAGTTCATCACCTTAAGCCATAGGCTACGGGCCTTCTGTTTCTCGTGATGAACTAGGACGGCATTTAAAGTAAGCCATCTTTCCTAATACTAATTTATATTCCTTACGTGTTAATTTACATTCCTTACGTATTAAGTTCAAGAGGTATCTTGAACTTAACACGTATGGAATGTAAATTAAGCAGCGCAGTCAAAATTTAGTTACACAATATACTGTTCATAGATCCTGCTAATAAATTCAACGTTGCTATATGAATGATCAAGAAATTTAAAGAGGTGAAATATCGTTTTCTGAAAACTGGGACGATTTAACAATTCAGGTTGAACCATTGACATGTATATATATATATATATATATATATATATATATATATATATAGTAATAATAATAAATTTGAAGACTAAAATCCAAAGAGGGCTCGAAAAGGATAAATATATATCAAATATATAAGAACCGTAGAGCAAATATTTATTAAAATAACAGATTAAAGTTTAAGCAAAGAATCACTGCTTTCACCCTTAACGGGATCTTCTGAAACGAACAAAGTCAATCTGTAAACGCAGAACTGAATATTTCAAAAAACGTTGCAACCTGAGGAAGACAGGAAGACGATACTTTGGTTCATGGTGACGTTCGCTGGCAAAGAACGGGAAAAAACGAATAATACGTCATTAATAGGAGCGGTGAAAAACAATTACGCGCAAAGACAGAACCACGTTTATGGTATAAAAGAGGTCGTAGACTAATGTTCTCTTCAGTGGTGCATAGAGACGTTCTCTGGCAATGAACGAAAAAACGGAGATAATACGTCATATGTGGAGCGTGGAGAACAATAGCACGCAAAGACAAAACCACGTAAATGATATAGCAGAAGTCGTAGACTAAAATTCTAACAAGGAGACCAAATGAATCTCCGCTACAGAGTTAAGAACAAAGTAAATAAATACAATACAGAAGTAATAGAAATAAATAAATACATACACGCAAACAAATACGTACATACACAAGCATACGCAAAACATTACCATAGGTATACAAAACCACGCACATATAAATATGTGTGTGTGTGTATGCATGTATGCAAATAAATAAATAATTATATAAACGTATATGAATAAATAAATACGTATATAACAAGCGCACACACATACCTACATATAAATACACGAATGTTCGGAGACGTAAGTCAACTAAAACAAGAAGTACACATATGCGGAGCTTCATTTGGTCTCCTAGTTAGAATTTTAGTCTACGACTTCTGCTATACCATTTACGTGGTTTTGTCTTTGCGTGCTATTGTTCTCCAGGCTCCACATATGAGGTATTATCTTCGTTTTTTCGTTCATTGCCAGAGAACGTCTCTATGCACCACCTAAGAGAACATTAGTCTACGACCTCTTTTATACCATAAACGTGGTTCTGTCTTTGCGCGTAATTGTTTTTCACCGCTCCTATTAATGACGTATTATTCGTTTTCTCCCGTTCTTTGCCAGCGAACGTTTCCACGAACCAAAGTATCGTCTTCATGTCTTCCTCCGGTTGCAACGTTTTTTGAAATATCCAGTTCTGCGTTTACAGATTGACTTTGTTAGTTTCCGAAGATCCCGTTAAGGGTGAAAGCAGCGATTCTTTGCTTAAACTTTAATCTGTTATTTTAATAATTATATATATATATATATATATATATATATATATATATATATATATATATATATATAGGGATGAGATAAATGCGGCAAAGTACAAATCAGGTTTTGAAGGATATTTAAGTACCTGAGAAAATGTATAAACGAGCCACGTACGTACCACATAAAGTGACAGAGAAGAACAAATCGATGTTATAAACTCTCTTCACTAGTTGTAAGGAATCGAAATAATATAATTCTTGAAAAATATGTTCCCGTGATGAAGACAGTGTAGTTGAAAATGTATTGATCACTTTGAAGTTACACACTGTGCATAATTCTCAAGTTTACCCAATGTAACATTAGAGTTGATATAATGTTTTAGAATATTTCATCCCCTGACATTATCTGATTTAGGTTGATAGGTCAAGTAAGAAAACGTACCATATGAAATGAAATGAATGGAAGCCAATACTAATCTCTTCGTGGCAATGCTCATCTTCAAATATAAATACAAATTTTGGAGACATTCAATATTTTGTCAATCCAACAGATAATCCAACCTATCTATACAATACGAGATTTGTCCCTAACGTATGAGTACTGATGATTTTTTTTAAAATGTATACGACATGTACATGCAATTACAAGAGTTCCCTTCAAAATCTGACCCTTGGGAAGTCACAAAGATGTTTCAACGTTTTTTCTATTGATCTTAGTAATACTGGAAGTCATTTTCTGTGTGTGTTTTTAACTCGTTAGTAACAATATTTTGTACATCTCTGATCCTGAAAAGACGAAGCGACCGGACAAACTCCGGTATTTGCTTGTCTTCCTGTTCTCTCTCTTGTGAGCTGCGGTACCAGGGTTTGTAGTTGGATGCGGAGAACGTGTGAACTAATGCTTTAACATGATTGAAGGTAATTCGCTTCGTTGTAAATTCAAAACGGTTGAAACATCATATTCTTCACAAATTTCCAATCCACTTGTATACAAATTTCTGACAAAATAAAGAAAATATTATTTGTCATGTTATGACCTGAAATGAAATAAATTTGAGTGAATCTAAACCAGGAAAAATGTCAGAGTTTCTAAATTTGAAGAATGAATTTGATAAACAATAGGAACAGAGACTATATGGGTCGTTAAGTAGTTTGTTTCGAAATCATAAATCACAAGTTCAGTCCCATTTGGGGTCATATTGGGCAAGTGTCCTTTACTATAATTTCAAGTCCACCAAATTCTTGACAGTGAAATTATGTAGATGGAAGCTATTTAGAAGATCGTTGAATGGAATGTGTCTGAACCTCAATGATTCAGTCTTGCCGTATAGTGTAGTGTGTGAGGCCAAATGTCACTGAGATCTATGTTAAGCATGTGTTTATCTCTGAAATGTTAAAGTGGCGGCACGTTGATTTCAAGAGTAGACTGTTCCAATGATGAGGCAAGTAGATCACTTTCAGAAACATACGTGTTGCATTACAGACATTGTGTGATATGTATGATTCAGAATTACATTATTACAGGTTTCAAGACTGTATGTGTGTATTCTAAAACTGGTGAAACGTTAACACAAACATTACCGAGTAAAAGGTTTGAAAGCAACATATACGTGTATGCTTATGTATGTCTGTGTTTCTATTTGTATCCGTTGAGGGTAAGCGAATCTCACAACGAATCCGATCCTAACAACGCAAATAGTGCCACCCAAATCAGACAGCCTATTTCTCCACTGTACTGTGGAATCCCAAGCCAAGAAGACGGATCACCTCAGTCAACAATCGCTACATCAGGAGTTCATAATTAAGCGAGAAAACAACTGCAGTTACATGCAGCACCATCCTAAAAAAATGCCTTGTCATCCGACTGGCCCACTCAAGGACTTTCCCTACATAGATGCCTATTCAAAAACAACCATTCATCGAGAATAACACGTCCATTCTTTACAATTGCCATATCGACTACACTAAATCTTGCGTGGTTGGCTACGTCTCGTACAGGTTCGTATGTAGCATATGTAGTCAATTCTGCCTCGGCACCACTATTTGACGGCTGCTCGTCATAATAAAAGTGCACATTGCCCCAGACATTTCATCGTTCCAAAAGCATTTCCTTAAATACAACGTCATGGATAAGAAAATTACTACCACCATCCAGATCCTAAAATGTTGTATAGCCAAACCTAGAATCAAAAAAGACCGTCTGATTAAGCAGCTAGGGCCTTCCACTCATAACTGAATGGACAGAAAGAAACACAGTTGCTATATAACTTTAACCAATCCTTGGTTAAAAATACAGATATAATGGTTAAAAATACAGATATAAATAGATATATATAGTTAATCAAAGTTCTTTCATCACATATCTGCGACATCATCAGTGGTAATATTATGTTTTTTCTCGTTGTATTGTAATGCCTGCGCCATATATATGTAGACCATTATAATAGACACGGAAATATAGATTAAAGCAAATAAAATCCTCTTCTCCTTTCCAGCCGATGTTTCAATTTTTCTTTGTGCAATACTTTTGACACTACAGATGGACTTTGACTATTAATGATAGTACATTATTTTTTCTATTCACTGTTTTCAAAGCTGATATCTACCAGCAGATATTTGGCTTTAACTTGTACAGTACGTAATTGAAATTTGAGGCTGCTATACACAAACTTATTTGATGCTGACCATTTTTGCTTTGTGCTATCCTCATTTTATTTAAATATACTGTACAGTATTCCTTAAAGATAGATTTTCGTTCGTACATTTTGATATCTATCATTTCGTTTCACCAAGTAAAGTTTATATACAATGTCTAACGTCAAATTTCCCGTATATGCGGGAACCTTTTGGAATATAAAGGTCGCAGCCCAGTATAAGTATAGGAATGTCATTTCCAGTGAATTGTCTAAATAATACAAATAATATATATTTGAAATCAGATAATTTATCACGCTGATTAGTCGTGTTCTTCACCCCTTCTCTGTTTCTCCCCTCCCTACTCTTTCTTTATAATCTTCCTTCTCTCAACATCTATCCGAAAGAAAACTTTAAATAACAAATCTGAGCAATTTTATTTGGCATTCTTGGTGATGTGGTTGGAATGAAACAGCAGATCTCCTACGGAGTTTTCGCTGAAGTGAATTGCTTGGTCTTCGGAATTGTCTACAGATGAACCCTTCATGGTGTGGAAACAAAATATATATCTATATAGATGCAACCGGAAAGGATTTTAAATCTCGAATCTATAACTACGCCGCCTCCGTGAAAAATAGGCACAGTAGATCACAAACTAGACTCGGTAAGCGTAACAAAGCTCATCTTATAAATTAACCGCAGCTGACATTGTAATGCAATCTATCATTTGTATGAGGGCTTTTGACCTATATTATGTTATGCGGATAAATATGCAATAAATTTGATTAGTAGAATCCCTGAACCTAGAGAATGGCATTCATATTTGAGAACGTGTATTTAAGAATTAAACTAAAGGGTTGAACATTTGAATGTGAAACACGTATAAAAGGCATCTTAAAATAATGCAATTTTGTCAAAAATCTTAATATATATAAAGAAATATGTTAGTGATTTATGCTTTGATACAATGCGTTTGTCAAAATATATTCAGATCAGATGATTTACCTGAGCTATAAAGTTTAAAACTATGATTAATAAAAAATAAGTTTGTATTATATAAACTGCCTAACTGTTCAGTCATCGTAAGTTCTGGATTTACCTGGATAGCTGTGGGATATATCATTTACATAACTAAATTATGAATACAAAATTCATAATAAATTTAGCTATATTTTTTTTCAAATCTATATTACATTTTCCTTTGAAACAGAAATTTATTTTATTTCTACCTTTTGAGATTTTCTGGTTTAATGTCCATAATTTTCTAACGCACCCTTACGGGTTTAGTCGTTATGGGAAAACAAATGTAATACAAGCGTATATGGACACATATGCACTACAGATACGTATATGCAAATTACATTTACTCTAGTTATGAATATTTTGATATGTAATCATATCAGGGATAGGAGTGATAGAGTCCCCAATTTACCTAGCACTAAGAAATACATATGTGACATATATAAACATGGGGAGGAAAGAAAGTTAGAGGGAAATATGATAGAATTATAAATCAACTACTCAATGTAAACATATTTATGGTTTATCACGTACACACACACACATATGTATATTATATATATATATATATATATATTTATATATATAAATACATACATATATTGGGAAATGTGTGAATTCCTTGGCACAGTTAGTTATATTTAAAAAAAGGAAAATAATGACTTCACTTTTAGTTCTGAACAATTTAATTTAATTTCATATTATAATATTATAATCGGTGGGCAGGTTTTTTAAAGATTCCCGGTTAAATATCAGGGAGAACTTTCTCGCATTCGTCGGTGGCGATTGCCGAACTGATCTCAGGTTGTGTTGTGATGTGTGACTCTATATATGAGATTTGGGTGTATCTGGAGGGGGGGGGGGGTCTAATGAGTGTGGGAGTGAAGGAGTGTTGATGAAGATTTAAAGGAAATAAAGCATATATGTAAAGAAAATAGTGAATGGTGAGAGCAAGATAATTGATTGGGGGTGGAATTGGGAGGTGTTGGGGTGTTTAAGGAATGTTTTAGAAAGGCATTCTTAAAGTACCCTCCTGCTGGCATCATTTCAATAGACGACCTTCGGTTAATAAGATATAATGACCAGATGTTTTCAAATTATTTTCTTATACCTGAATCAACTATCTTAAATTTATGAAGAATAATTTTCGACATTAAAGTTGAATTTGGGTGTGCGTCTTGTGTGTGAGTGTGTGTGGGGGGGGGGGGGGGGCTTAATGATGTGTAAGATACATGTCTTTGGATAAAATTAGGATGACAGCAACGAGAAAAATAAGGTTAGTTTTGGAATACTAATTGATAGAAATGTATGTCATTGATATTGGTTTGTGAGGGGAAGTGGGGTGCTGTCATGCGAGCTGACATATTTGGTTTCCTACATGTAAACATACATACAGCACTTTTGCATTTTCTAGTTCATACGTACACATATATTTACACATATACATGTGCTTACACATATACACGTACATATACATACACTTATATATATATACTAGCAGAATGGCCCGGCGTTGCTCGGGATTTGTTGTAGGGTTCTTATATATTTGATATATATTTATCCTTATCGAACCTCGTGAAATATATACGTTTGTTTATATTTTGTTATTGTGTATGCAAAAATGTCTGTCCATAAATATATAATTATATATATATATATATATATTAAAATAACAGACTAAAGTTTAAGCAAAGAATCACTGCTTTCACCCTTAACAGCATATTCTACCTAAAAGCAGTATGAAGTACATACACTAAGACTAATTGATGTAATCTTTGGCCTTGTTTGTTTATATTTTGTTTTTGTGTGTGCAAAAATATCTGTACACAAATATCTATATTAAAATAACATATTAACGTTTAAGCAAAGAATCGCTGCTTTTAACCTTAACGGGATCTTCTTAAATTAAAACAAATCAATCTGGAAAACAGGAAGACGATACTTTGGTTCGTGAAGACGTTCTCTGGCATTAGAATATATATACACAAGCACACTGATCGCGTCATAATGACGTAATGCAGACAGTCAGGCTATTATGAAGGGGCGACGTCATATCTATGTATCTATCTAAAAAGAGAAAGACTAAGAGAAAGAGAAGAGATCGCTAAATCGCCTAATGCGGTCCCTAGGGCATTGAACATTTGAAATTATTTTTGCTCAAAACACTTCCGGGGTCATACGAGTTACATGTATAAAGTTTGAAAAAAACTGGTTGGGTACTTCTCGAGTTTTAGGGAAACTGACACACAGACATCCTCTGTTTTATATATATCGACTAGCAGAAAACCACCTATGGGCGGTTTTCTGCTAGTCTATATATCTAAAACAGAGAATGTCTGTCTGTCTGTCAGCTCACTAAAACTTGAGAACCATCCAACCGATTGTTTTCAAACTTTAGACATGTAATACTTATGGTCCTGTGAGTGTTTTGAGCAAAGATTATTTCAAATTTTCAATGCCCTAGGGACCGCATTAGGAGATTTAGCGTTCTCTCTATATAATTCTTAGTCTTTCTTTTTAGATAGATACATAGATATAACGTTTTACGCCCTTATAATATCTGTCTGTATGTCTGGTTGTCTGCATTACATCATTATGACGCGCTCAGTGTGTGTGTGTATATATATATGTATCGTAATGCAGACAGCAAGACATAGCTTTCCTTCCCCTCGTCCAGCGTCTCTCTCTCTCCCTCCCGCTACCCCCCTCTTGTAGTCTGTCTCTTTCTTTCACTCTCACTTTCTCTCTACGCGGCGGACAGACAGACAGAGAAATTGGTGGTTATATATTATAAGGATATATATATATATATATATATATATATATATACATATATATATTTATATATAACAGTAGAACGCTGGTGGGTTATATCCATGGGACGAGGGTTTGGTAGAAGTAGTTCCACAACAGTTAGTTCACCATTCTGAGAACAAATTGTTCACCTTATTCGGAGCATCAGCTCGGACTGTTGTGGTACTACTTACACACACACACACACACACACACACACACACACACACATATATATATATATATATATATATAAAATATTGAGTTATTAACTCATATTGATACCCTGCAATTAACAAGATCAATACTGAGCATTATAATATTAATATATGTAGAAATAAACACACTAAATTCTGCGTCTAAAATTACGTGGGTAGATTATACAACAAATGTTTTATATATTTTATCTGAAACATACAGTAAGATACAAAACTTCCTATACATACCGTAGCAATAACGATTTCATCTCTCGGACGGACTAATGATATAATCTGTTTCGCCCTGAAAATTGTGTTTGTAGGCATTTCATCAGCGAGAGATTAGATTAAATGAAACAAAACACATCTAACAAGAAACTCACGGAAGTAAATAATGTACCTCGTGGGTTGAAAGCTATACGTGGTGTGAGTGGTTCTGTTAGAAATAATAGCCTAATTAGACTCATCTTATAAGCTCATAGATACGGTATTTATAGAAAGTCTTGTATCTTACTGTATGCTTCAGTTTAAATATATAAAACATTGCGGTATAATCTACCCTCGTAATTTTAGACGCATAATTTACTGTGTTTATTTCTTCATATATTAATATTATAATGCTCAGTATTTATACTTTGAGCTTGTTAATTGCAGGGTATCAATATGAATTAATAACTCTATAATTAATTTGTATTTCGGCTCCCTATCTGGTGAGATTATAAGATGAGTGTAATTAGGCTATTATCTCTAGCATAACCACTCACACGACGTATAGCTTTCAACCCACGAGGTACAGACAGCCCCCTATCCACGAAATGCCTCTCTAGTAACATTGTCTACAAATGTAAGGTTGAAACAGCCACGTCCCGTAGGGCCTACATATGGTTAACCGTCAATATATTCAAGCAGCCTCTTTAAAGCATACCCATTCTTTTCGTTACCCTTTAAGAAGGAATATGACGTCACTTTCAGCTTATATTTGGAGTCTAAAAGACAACCAGACCCAATATGAGTTACACTGGGAGATCCTAGCTAGGGGTAGATCGTATAACGGAAATAAAAGACTATGCGGCCCTGAGGCCGCTGAGGCCCTGGAAATAGTCTACGCCAAAGACCACATCTTAAACAAAAAACCTGAGGCAATTTCGGCTTGTAAACATAAATTGCACAGCACTTTCCTTTATTACAGCCCACATTATACCCTAACGGATAGTACGAACTATTCGCGGATATACTACGTCTTGATGTGGTAGCTAAGTATATGTTATGTTTATACCATTACTTATTTGTATAGGAAAGTATATATTACCTGCATGTTTTGTGAAAGTACGTATACTTTCTCGTACCTATATTTGATTGTATATGTTATGGCGTATATATTATATATTCTTGTACATATGCTTTTGGTTATGTGTATACTTGAGCTTTGCGTCTGTGTGAGTATGCGGGTTCGTACGTATGTAGGGTGTGTGTATATGTGTACTTTGTGTTTTCGTTGATGCACGTCGCCGTACATATGTGTATTTACATGTAGATATGTGTGTGCGCTTGTTATATACGTATTTATTTATTTATATACGTTTATTTAATTATATGTATACACGCACACACAAACACATATATCTATATATATATCTAGGGCGGGTAAAATTCTCGTGATCCATGGACGAGTTCTCTCCAGCGGTCTCTGTCCTTCATTATCGCTGCCATTATGCTGAGGATGGCTCTGAACATTAATCAGTATACACTGAGGATGAAAAACACAGAGATGTATGGGAGCCTCCCTAAAGACAGCTCAAAAGTGACACAGAGGTGACTGAGTTTAGCTGGACATGCTCATCGACATCCAGAGTTGACAATGCACTCAGTGCCCCTGTGGGAGCCTCTACATGGACACACTGGAAGAGGAAGAACACGGTTAACGTATGTTGATGCCCTAAGGACAGACACTGGTCTGTTGGAGACGCAGGACATGGCAGCGATATATATATAAATACATACATTTTTTTTTTTTATATATATATTTTTATGCGTATTTGGTGTATTCATTCCTATGCCTGCGGGTACAGGCGTTGGGTGGGTTCTGTATGCGCGTGCGGTTTTTCTTTTGCGTACGTGCGTGTATTTGTATACCTATGGCGAGTATTTTCACGTATGCTTGTGTATGTACGTATATGGATGCGTGTATGTATTTATTTAATTTCTTTGACCTCTGTATTTTATTTACTTTATTCTTAACTCTGAAGCGGAGAATCATTCGGTTTCCTAGTTAGAATTTTAGTCTACGACTTCAGTTATACCATTTACGCGGTTTTGTCTCTGCGTGCAATTGTTCTCCCCTCTCCACATATGACGTATTATCTTCGTTTTTTTCCCTTCATTGCCAGAGAACGTCTCCACAAACCACCTACGACAACGACTCCTTTTATACCATAAGCGTGGTTTTGTCTTTGCGCGTAATTGTTTTTCACAGCTCCAAATAATGGCGTATTATATTCGTTTTTTCCCGTTCTTTGCCAGGGAACGTTTCCACGAACCTAAGTATCGTCTTTCTGTCTTCCTCCGGTTGCAACGTTTTTGGAAATAATCACTTCTGCGTATACAGATTGACTTTGTTAGTTTCAGAAGATCCCGTTAAGGGTGAAAGCAGCGATTCTTTGCTTAAATTTTAATCTGTTATTTAATAAATATTTGCTCTACGGTTCTTATATATTTGATATATATTTATCCTTATCGAGCCCTCTTTGGATTTTAGTCTTCAAATTTATTATTATTACTATATATATATATATATATAATAGTATAACACTGGTGGGTTGCATCCGTAGCTGTAGCGCACTCAGTCCAAGTCCACTTAAACCGAGCTGATGATACGAATAAGATGAAACAATTGTTCTTGGTTATGTTGAACTAACTGTTGTGGAACTAATTCTCTCTCTCTCTCTCTTCCTCTCTATTTATCTATATATCTATCTATCTCTCTCTATATATATACTTAGAGTAAACATTGATGCCATTCAATTCAAGCACTAAACGTAATTATTCCACATAAGAGTGACGGAGTAAATATCGAATAGGGAAAAGCGAAGTAGTTTCAGATGTTCAAGTCCTTTATTAATAATGCTGTCATATATATTTCAATGGTGACAGTGGCCAGACTGTTCCGTGCGCCAGTTCCGCGACATCGTCAGACAGCTTGTTACATAATAAGGTTATGTTTCCGAGGCAATCCAAATTGAATCGACATGGAAACGGACGAAGTGTGTGCCCTTGGGTTCTTCATCCGTTTCCAAAATAGAACGTAATACTATCTGAGGCCACTGTCACCATTGAAATATATATCACAGCATTATTATTAAAAGACTGTACGATCTGAGTTCAAATCCCACCGAGGTTGACTTTGCCTTTCATCCTTACGGGGTCGATAAAATAAAGTACCAGTAATGCCCTGGTAATTGCTGGCCTTGCGCCTACAGTGGAAACAATTATTATTAAAGGACTTGAACATCTGAAACTACTTTGCTTCTACTTTGTATATATATATATATATATATATATACATATATATAATTGTTTCTTCGTATGGCACAAGGTCAGCAATTACACAGTGCATTACTGGTACTTAAATATACATTATATTTATATTATATATACATATAATGTGTTTATATAATGGAGTGTATTTTACTTGTTCGAAGATTAATATGAATAAACAGTAATATGAGATTTGGATGCTATTGACATGACAATATCAACGCATCTTTTTTCGGATATTTAATTTTTTTTATTGAAATAACATGTTTCAAGGTAAAATCTTTGACATACAGTGCACGATAAAATTATGTGGAAACATAATAGCAATATTGATGACGACTGCAATAATATATGATAATTTTGTGATGAATGAAAGAATGATGGGCACAAATGTATACAGTGTAGTGATTATATGGTGGTAAAGTGTGAATGGGTCTGATTTTAACGCAAACATTAGACTTAAGAAATGCGACGCAAATGACAAGATTTCAAAATGAAGTGTAATACGAAATTTAATTTTGTCAGTAAAGATTTGCTTGCAGTTCTTTCTGGGAAAACATTCTTCTATCATCAGACGTTCGAACAAATATCGATTATTTCACTGGAAACAAGGAGACTTTATAGATTTGCATTTCATTACTATATAATTATAAAATCTAAATACATTTTTATTCACAGGCGTCGAAATATCTAGGATAGATTTTACTGAAATACGACCAGCAGATGTGCTATTTCCCAGAAAATTCAATTAATTACTATAGTGAAGGAAATAACGCTCTATTTTTTGTTGAAATGAGTGTCGTAACACTGACTCCCACCAAACATGTCAGTAAATCATAAAACATATATGTAAAGATCTTAAAAGTGAAGAGCATAAGAAGGCGTGTTGATTTTGAATGACTCGGATAATTTCAAATGTCATCAAATATGGCATTGTGATCCTTTTGTGTGTGACACGACTATAATAGAATATAAATGAATATTCCTAATATTGATAGATGTTTTAACAAACCTAGATTGACAAAATATAATTTGAGCATACTTGACATCAAATATGGGATCTAGATAAATAAAGATTTAAAGGGATGTATATACAGTATGCTTATGATAAACGTAAATCTACTAGAATTATTTTGAAGGACTGTGACCTAGTGTTTAGAACGTTAGGTTCATGTTCGCATGAACATATGTTTGATTTACAGTGGTATCTAGAGTCCTTGAGAAAAAACAGTTAATCTCACATTGATCCAGTCCTCAAAGCTGGTAAAATTGAGATCCACATATGATTCAAACAACTAGCGTTTTTCAAACTGTGTAGCACTTAGTCTTAGTAAGAAATATGTTAAGGATACGCGTGGTATGCTCATCCATTTCAATAATAATTTCGTGATAAGGCTGGATAGACGTATACAAAATTGGAACAGTGTGATCGGAAATGATGGAGGTCAGCAATCTCCATATATAGGGTTTAAGCTGCGTCATCATTGGGTGAAGAGCACTCGATATATGTAAGTACCATTTAACAACCTGTGCTGTTCGTCATACTTATTAATTTACACGTACACGCCGGGACTAATTCAGATAACGTGTGAGCTATATTTATTAGGGATAATTAACAATAATATTAACACAGCGTAATTCAGAATAATGGCAATAAGGATTTATACAGAATGTTTATGAACAAAAATATTTAATATAATCTCAAAGTCATATACAAAATGTATGATCAGGTCATATGCACATCATAAATCTGAGTAATTTAATTTTTGAATATTATGTGTGCAAATTCCCTCTCTTAAACAGGTTAATAATGCTTCTACTACATGTAAAATACATACCTTGTGATCTACAAGCTAATCTATTCTGTATTATAACGAGACGTAACTGATTAAAAATTGCCTCTATACTTATTGCGTGTAACAAGTGTCATGTTCTTTTCTGAAGAAATAAATCAAGCGAAGTTCTTACTTGACATTCTAAATCATATAGTTTCTTCATGATTTTTATTAGCATTCACTGCTACACTTATTTTTACTGTATATGATTTTGAGTGAACATTAAAAACAACATACGCCGCATACAATAAATCATTAAATTAATTATCCATGTTCTTGCCAATCACTTTGCTCTAATATTTCTCTAACATTTTCAAACTATCTAAAAAGACAACTACAATGTTAAATGAATTTCGGTTATCCACTCACAACCATAAATATTTGTAAATAAGATTAGAATAATAAATAAGAACCTATCCTTTGTGAAGAAAATCCCTATCATCGTGGCTCATAGGTCATTGGTGCTTAGTCCATAATTATGTGGCACTGCTGTGACCACACCATGCGCATATAAACCCGCTGGACTACACCACTTTCGAATTCTGAATAGAGCCAGCTGATTTATCCCGATTTAATAGGCTGAGAGGGAAGTGAAAGTAAAATATAGAGGACTATTCGGCGTCGGTTTGAAATTCTAACATCATTGATGAACATCGGAGAAATAGGAGAGGATTTTACATTTGTCGAACAAATATAGCCAAACATTTTATCCGACGATGTAAAGGGTCTGTAGTGACTTAAAATCCGCGGGCTCACATACATTCTCTGTGCGTGATTTGGCTCAGCTCAGCCAGTCAGCGCCAGGAGAAGAGGATGTATCCCTGCGCGTCCAGAGGGAGAAATAGCCCGCGAAGATTTGAGGAATCTCACTCCGGCAACTTGACCATGCTAAGGTAAACACCACTTGTTCTTTTGCTCCGTAAGCACAAACAATATGTAACGACACAACAATTTTACTACGGACCTGGCCAAACGCCTCAGCCAGTCGACCGTATTTTCTCTTGTAATCTTAATTGAATTATTTCATTATTCTTGGCATGCCAGCTTAATTCACTTCTTAACCTTTGTTAATAAATTATGTAAAAACAAGCTAAAGTCGTTGACGATATTCCTATCATATCTTTCTACCAAAGATGGTTCCTCGTGGCAACATTACAACTTCTAAATATAACTCTCTGTTAAATTGGTGACCCTCGACGATTATGTATGAAAACGCAGCCTATGTGAATTCGCCATTAGTTTTAATGGCTACGTGGAGTGGCTTAACATTTGGAATGTTCGAATCGGGTAGCTAGACTCACTTAGCGTAAGTCCATAAAATTCATAATATTCCATCTGTTGAAGCACGCGGCCTGCACAATGTTTCTGTTTAACTTTCATGGTAACACTAGTGACTCACGCATACAGATGAACACAAAAATACAACACAAAAGAAAGAGTTTTTTCGACGACTAACAACAATTTCTCTTTTGGATTGAAAATTATGCGGTGTCTTCTATCCGGTTGAGGTGGTTTGGTATATTTCAATTAGTTGATAAAATGAGTACGGTGACCACCGACTAAGAACAACTTGCCTTGCAAGCATAGTTTGATAAAAAAAAAAAAAAAGGATTTCTCTGGATATAGAATTTTGCTTTCAAACTTCTGTTAAAGTTACAAAATGGAGACTCAAACATTTTGTTTTCCCGCGTACAGCTTGTCTTCTGCAATCCCAGCAATGTGATTGGCTGCATCGTGCCACATGACGGCTTCTTCATCACGGACACATTTTTCGATCGGCCATCTTGGGATTTTCTTGCCGAATAATTTTCATGGAAAATATTTTTTTTTATTATTCAAATTTTCTTTAGAATAGGTTTATAAAAAAAATTAGCAGTATTTCAAAAACTTTACGCCACGAGGAAATTTCAAAACGGCTACCACCAAGTACCACCCATTAGCAGCAACACATAGCTAACTATTAATCAACACCAGAGAACGGCTTGTAACTTTACCGACGCAACCACCATACCTTCTGTCTCGTTACCACAAGGACTCGAGAAATTAAGACAGTAGTTTTCTCACCATTATGGCGTCAGACGTGGCTGCCATGTTGGTGACTCTAGGTTCTTCAACGTTCGACATCTACTCTACAGAAGATTCATTGTAACTTTGCTTTAACAACAACAACTCTAGTAGCTCTCTAGTAAGAGCGTTCCCAAAGAAAACTGAAGCGAACTTGTTGTTATAAGAAAAGAAACAGTTCTTTCTTCCTTCCTTTTTTTTTCAGGCATTTATTTTGGACATTTTTTTTTAAACTGTACTATATGAAAATTCATTTCTCTCTATCATTGTATATGTGACCGCACGCTCACATTTTCTTTGCTGTATTACATGCCTGCATATATACACACACCAACATGTTGTTGTCTATGTTATGTGATCTTCAAGCGTCGTCATATTCTGCGAGATCCCTTTTCACCTTCTGGAAGTACCAACACATGCTATCGACACTTGCAGCTTAATTCACCTGCAACACAACACGAGAATGCTAATTGCAGCTGAACTCAAACAGTTTCGCATTTCGTTGCACATTCATTGTCCATAACAACCTCTATCTTGTTATCTTACCCAACTCACCGGGAAAACAACAAATAGAACTGGACTTATCAGCATTTCCACCACTTCTGTGGATTCGCCCGAATTGTGGGACTGCAACCAACCTACAGATTCAGCCTGCTTTTTTTTACTTATCAAAGCAACCAGCCATTTTTTCCTTGCTCCCTAGCACATTCGGCAATACATCTGGGAGGCCCACATTTTCTCGCCTACCCATCATCTTCTTGCCAGCACTGGTAAACTACCATAATAGCTTCGTCCACAGCTACTGGTACAACACTTACCATTAACATTTAATGCAAGAACAGTAACTTCGCCCATGTCAGACTTTATCCGTTTTCTGTTAGACCTTTGGTGGTCACGTATAAACTACAAAACGGCTAGTCATTTAACAGCGGCTCAACACGGCCCGTAGCGCCTCATTTTTTTTCTTGCATGCATCCTTCTGCTCAATTATCTTTTCACTGATATGCGCTTTCAGCATTTGTTCTCGCTGATTCAATAATCTGTATCGACTTCCGTCAAGAAGGGGGGTATTGTAGTGACCTACAATCCGCGAGCTCACATACATTCTCTGTGCGTGATTTGGCTCAGCTCAGCCAATCAGCGCTAGGAGAAGAGGATGTATCCCTGCGCGTCCTGAGGGAGAAATAGCCCGCGAAGATTTGAGGAATCTCACTCTGGCAGCTTGACCATGCTAAGGTAAACACCACTTGTTCTTTTGCTCCGTAAGCACAAACAATATGTAACGACACAACAATTTTACTACGGTCCTGGCCAAACGCCTCAGCCAGTCGACCGTATTTTCTCTTGTAATCTTAATTGAATTATATCATTATTCTTGGCATGCCAGCTTAATTCACTTCTTAACCTTTGTTAATAAATTATGTAAAAACAAGCTAAAGTCGTTGTCGATATTCCTATCATATCTTTCTACCAAAGATGGTTCCTCGTGGCAACATTACAACTTCTAAATATAACTCTCTGCTAAAGGTCTACCAAATCGTTGGCGGTATTATACTTTGACAAGGTACTATTCTGCAATGCCGTAGAGAAAATAAGATATTTCAATATTCATTAAGACATTGTATTGACACTATAGTGTATTATGACTATAAAAAAAAAAAATCTTATGTTCAGTACCTCCATCAAATATTAATGTATAATAAACTATATATATCATTTCATCTCAACACGGCAAAAAAATAATTCTTCAGCCAGCTATAACTATAAGCGATTTGATGAAAATATTGAAGTATTGAGCTATGTTTACGCTGAAAATGCTGCTACGCATATTCACATCATAAACAATAATAGTAACATCATATATTATCAAGGTAGTATCGAATGTTTAAAGACATTTTTGTAGTGAACTAGGATATAATTAAGTTGTATCGAAAATAACTATACAAACCAAAAGACGAAAACATCTTAAAATAGTCATACAAAACATACTCGCATCTATATATCCAGAGATAAGGTAAATCTACATTTCTATTTCGATTCGTTTAAAAATTAGTGGTGAATGTAATTTGACCAGAATTCATCTTTATACATTGGTTGAGAGCTGAGACCGATTAAGTATAATCCACTTCTAATATATTTGTCGCTCAAAATGCATATTTTTCCTATGGAATAAAACGTAAAATATAATGTAGGTATACGGATAAAAAACTATTAGGCAGTTCGTTCCAATTGTAAACGTAATAAATACTACTATGATTGGACAGTAGTTTGCTGACATTTCGTTGCAACCAGATAGAAGTGAAACGATCACTTCACTGACCAATGACGAACAAAATCAGAAGTTCATAATCGCTAATCGAAAAAAGAATTGGTCCTGTAGAATCTCTGACGACACAGTTTCGTGAATGAAGTACTACATATTTTTCGACTTACAGAAACACACACATACACACACACAGACACACACACATGCTCACACACGCAAATGTATATATATATATATATATATATATATATATATATATATATAGTAATAACAATAAATTTGAATTCTAAAATCCAATGAGGGCTCGATAAGGATAAATATATATCAAATATATAAATACCGTAGAGCAAATATTTATTAAAATAACAGATTCAAGTTTAAGCAAATAATCGCTGCTTTCAACCTTAACGGGATCTTCTGAAACTAACAAAGTCGATCTGTGAACGCAGAAGTGAATATTACAAAAAACGTTGCAACCGGAGGAAGACAGGAAGACGGTGCTTTTGTTCGTGGAAACGTTCCCTGGCAAAGAAAGGCAAAAAACGAATATAATACGTCATTAGTCGTAGACTAATATTCTATTAGGTGATTCATAATGACATTCTCTGGCAATGAACGGAAAAAACGAAGATAATACGACATATGTGGAGCGGGGTTATTGCACGCAAAGACCAAACCACGTAAAAGGTATAACTGAAGTCGTAGACTAAAATTCTAACTAGGAAACCGAATGATTTTCGGCTTCAGAGTTAAGAATAAAGTAAATAAAATAGAGAGGTAAATGAAATTAAATAAATACATACACGCATCCATATACATATAATCACAAGCATACGCGAAAACACTCGCCATAGGTATACAAATACACGCACAAAAAAAAAAAATAATAATAAAAAAACCGCACGCACTTACAGAACCCACGCACCGCCTGTAACCCGCACGCATACGACTGTTACACCAAATACACATAAACATATATATGATCGGAGACGACAAAACACGAAGTACACATATACACACACCATACATACGTACGAACCCGCATACTCACACAGACGCAAAACTCACGTATACACATAATCAAAAGCATATGTACCAGTAAAAATAATATATACGCCATAACATATACAATCAAATATACGTACGAGAAAGTATATGTACCTTCACAAAACATACAGGTAATATATACTTACCTATACAAATATGTAATGGTATAAACATAACATATACTTAGCTACCACATCAAGACGTAGTATATCCGCGTATAGTTCGTACTATCCGTTAGGGTATAATGTGGGACTGTAATACAGGAACGTGTTGTGCAATTTATGTCTACAAGCCGAATTTGCCTCAGATTCTTTGTTTAAGATGTGGTCTTTGGCGTAGAGTATTTCCATGGCCTCATCAGCGCAGAGGTCACATGTTATTTTATTTCTATTATACAATCTAGCCATAGCTAGGATCTCCCAGTGTAATTTATATTGGGTGAGGTTGTCTTTTAGACTCAAGTTATAAGCTGAATGTGGCGTCATATTCCTTCTTAAAGGGTAACGAAAATAATGGGTATGCATGTAAAGACGTGGCTTGAATCTATTTGCGGTTAACCCTATGATGGCCCGACGGGACGTAGGTGTTTCAACCTTACATTTGTAGACAATGTTACTAGAGAGGCTTTTCCCTGATAGGAGCAGTCAACCCGATTCCTACAATTACAGTTAGTACTAATTACAGGGTTGCACGTCGTCCTACGGCTAGGTAGTTTAGCTATATTTGAAGCTGTGATATTATGAGCAAGGTTAGGAGTCGTAGAGTAAGAAATTTTAATAGTATTTCTATTAAATACTTTACTATATTTATGTGTAGGGGGAAAATGATCGATAATAAGGGAGAGAAAGATCTTAGCTAATGGTGTGGCCACCTCCATATTACATGGTTTGTTATACCATATAATGCGTCGGGATCTATTTCTTCTAGGTCTATTCTCGTACTCTGTATATGCTACCTTATCGACAAATCCACAGCAAGAGCTTCATTGTAATATGTGGAATGGCCGTTGCAAATATGCTCGTTAATAGATAGACGGGGAAGCCTCAAAGAAACGTTTCTTACCAGGTTCTTGGTTATGCTGGCAGGATGGTTGGAATGCTTACTTATGCAATTAAGCGTATAATTCAACTTTTATACGGGTAATGCAAGCCATTCGATAAATTGAGTGTAACGTCGAGGTAATTAACGACCGAGAGGTTGGCCTCAATCTGTATGGGGAGGTTGAAGCCTTTAAAGAAGGTTGTGAGTTCTTAACTGAACCTGTCGCAAGTACGAGGGCCGCACATAGTCATGGCCAAAGACCATCATCACGGTACAAACCACCGCCCACGTTTGGGAATTGTTAGTTTCAGAAGATCCTGTTAAGGGTGAAAGCAGCTATTCTTTGCTTAAACTTTAATCGGTTATTTAAATATATATATATATATATATATAATGTTGGTATTATTATGATGTTTATCTATAAAAGTTGAGTAAAACAGACAGAAGCACTCCACGTGAGTCGAATATATTCTGCACTGTGATGACGAATGTACGCATCAAGATGTTCATGTACGAAATTACGTTTATAAATAAGACAGTTGTTATATTTCCATAATTATATTTATTACATCATCCGTATTTCAATAACATGGTGCGTGACTATTATGTAATGTATACACCCGCAATAGGTAGCGGTGTGACATCAACAGATATTAACACAGCTGTGCAATGCGTTTATGTATGTATGTTGATATGCCGCAGGCATCATAGGTCCATCCTGGAGTAAATCCATCGATCATATGACCCGACGTTGAATAAGTTCACTTAGTATTTATTAGGTATCGTGTCTGATCCCATGGCGTGATATCATGTGTGTCATTTACCATAGATATTGTATTAGTTTAGACGGAAACTGGATGAAAACCCATTGGATGGATTGGAGCTGCTATTCTTGTAACACAGTTTGACGATGAACATTCCTGAGAATAATTGTTTCTACTTTACGCACAAGGCCAGCAATTACGCAGTGCATTACTGGTACTTTATTTTATCGACCCCGTAAGGGTGAAAGGCAAAGTCAACCTCGGCGGGATTTGAACTCAGATCGTAAAGTGACGTAACTGTGCTGGAAAGCATGGCGTCCGACCCTCTACCGATACTGCCAATCCACCTGAGAATAATGATAAGGTACACATGTCTGTTTAATGACTTCCACTCATCCCAATCACCAAATTCGTCTACCACCAGAAAATGTATAAATATCAACATATCACATTGACAGTCGGCTTTCCTGGTGATTTCGTTCGAAAGAAACAGTTCTAGTCCTGTAAAAGCCATTTCTATATTAACAATGTATAATCTACTATGTATTGAGTACCTTACTTACTGTGTTTACCCCCGATTGAACGCAAGATACACACACACACACTCTCTCTCACACACACAAACACACACACACACACACACACATATATATATATATATATATATATATATATATATATATATATATATATATATATATATATATTTAACATAATCCGATTATTACATTTATGTGTTCATGATAAAAGTTCAGAGGGTAAAACTTGTGAACCACTTGTATCTAATAAAAACGTAATAATAATTTAGGAATCTCATTTTAGCAAAGCTGTTTCAGAATTTTGAGAGATTCATTAATCTTTAACATGTTTTCTTCAATGTTTTTTAGCCGGAGGAAAATATGGGGTTTTTGCCATAAAGAGATTCTGATCCCAGAGATCGCTCATAAAAACGTTCATTATTTAACATGATGCAAGATTTAAGACAAGAAAACAGTAGTCAGTTTGAACATTGCCATTCCCACTAATAGAATTGTTTTGAGATTTATTCGCCGCAAAAGAATTCATTTTGTGGATTGTGTTCTTAGAAATGAAAAAAAAAAGTCGAAAATATCATTATCCGCGAAATATTAGTTTAGACATGTAATTTAAAATAATCAACAAAAATGGAGAACTCTTTCAAATGTTTAAGGAGTAGAAGCTATATGCTGTGAATATAAAAGGAATTGTAGTCACCCTTTAGTACATAACACCATAGACCTTCGATTAAAATCAAAATAAAAAATAATTTTCAGAAGCTTCATTGGTAGATGCCCCATTTTTGGCCTCTAATTAAGATTTACCACCCTCTTTAAAATACATAGTCCATAAGACGATTGACACACACAAACACAAACGCACTATATACGTATAAGTGGGGATATACTAATAATTGTTTCTTCTTTTGGCACAAGGCCAGTAATTATTCCAGTTCATTACTGGTACTTTATTTTATCGACCCCGTTAGGATGATAGGCAAACTTAACCTCGGCAGGATTTGAACTCAGACCATAAATGATCGTAACCCTTTGCTGCAAAGCATGGCGTCCGACCTTCTACCGATACTGAGTGGTTATTGCCAATTTAACGTTTAACAGAGTACAAGATTGAAAAAGTTATGGATTTATCAAACGATTATATATACAGGAGAACCTCGGAGTACGAGTGCCCCATTGTACCAGTAGTTTGCTGTACGAGCCGAGCCTCGTGTGAATTGTTGTCTTCTAATACGAGTGGACATCCGCAGCGTGAGCAAGTTTCATACAGTTAATAAATCCAGTTTACATATTTCTTTTGCATTGTCTTTTATTATGTTTTTAAAATTGTCATATTTCTTGTAACGGCACCTTTTCGGTTTTAAAAACCACAAAAATGATTTTTCGGAGTTTTCCTTTGTGTGTGTGTGTGTTTGTCTACAACGCATTATCTATAATTTAATTAAATTCAATGGGGATAATTGAGTTTTATAATTAGTAAATCGTAAGACGAGCAGGGACATTGAACGAATTAAACGCGTATTGCGAGGAATCACTGTATATATGTATATATATTTACACACCGTTGAGTGGATGTTGGGCTACAATAACTAAATAAATAGTCCTCAATATATAAACATAGAGGTCAGTATACTATATCATATAACAACATACAAGAAGCTGGCATATTCCTTCCTGGGTACGCCTAGTTTCCAGAACCGATGTGATGTTATTGATACTTCATTCTTCGAATGAACCATCCATAACTTCATCCTTCTCATGGAGTCCCCGAATACCTAGAAACATACCAGCTACATTTTTATAGCATATATATATATGTATGTATGTATATATATATATATATATATATATATATATATATATATATATATATATGTGTGTATATAATTATCCTTTCACATAGAGTTAGATAATCTAACTAGCACGAGACATTAGAGGCAGAGTACTTAGTCGTTAAATATCTCACACAAGAACATTAATACTACGTTCCCATAATTTAGACATTCTATTCATACTTTTATTAATAGACTAAATTTTAAGCAATAGATAAATGTCCTGCTACATTATTAATGTTCATCTCAACTTTATTAGCAACGTGATGAATAATTTGGACGATTAATCGTAATAATACTGAGGATATTATCCTCCTATTCCCAATATTATTTATGTTTATGCATTAACGTACTTGTGTAGTTAGCCAATAAATTAACTCTTTTAAAATGTTACCGGTTTCAGTACATGTGCAGTGGTGATGCCGTCTTTATATTTAATGATATTCTTCAAATTCCATATCCTACACAGAGGCAGTTGCATTTCCACCGCAATGGGAATTTGATATAAATGCTTTACTTTTCCTATCTACCTACATTGCACATCATCCTGGGCATATAGTAAGAACCAAAAAAACCCTATATGCTATATAATATTTCTAACAATCCACCATGCAAAGAGAAACTTGAAGTAGTCAATAAATAACGTACAATACTCAAGTATAATGTATAACACATGAAATGAATCTGTGTTAAGCCTGAAATAACCGGTCAAATTATTTGAATATCCTATCTAAACCCTCATGGAAATGTGTGCTGCAAAATAACATGTATGCAACTATTCATATATTCAATATATACATACACATATCGTGTAGAACTATATGAAGCTTATGTATGCTAATTCTTATTTGGAATAGCGAAATAATCCTTATTCATAAAAAATGCCAAAATCAGATAAATTAAACCCAAAATATATGGAAATCTAGTAGGATACGTTTCGAAATTTCATATTCAAGCAAATACAATGCCATACATAAACGCACAGAAATATATCTCGACGTGTGTCTACAGTTATTAACTTTAATATGGTCGTTTCCTGGTGAATGTGGTGTCTAAGTAAAATGTGTACGAAAGATCATTAAGGTTGGCTACATTAAGGTTATATACATGGGTGTGCATAAGCATATATACATAGGCATATGTATGCTTGTATATATAAATATATATATATATATATATATATATATATATATATATATATATATATATATATATATATATATATATATATATATATGCATGCATATATATATCTATATATATATATATATCAATAAATATATGTATGTATATGTATGTATGCAAGGATGTTTGGATGTATGTATATGAAGGTACATAAGGATGACATTCCACAAACTGACCCAATCAAAACAATAGAGGGCACATATTTTCTCTTTCACATTTGTTGCAGACCGTTCAAATCTAATGCTGGACTTATGTAAAAGGTAAACAGAAATAACAACACAATCGGTACAGTATATGGAAGGGATATATTAGGTTAACGTTTGATATAGCAGGAAGAGGGACTTAACGTTTGGAAGCTGCTAAGAAAACACTCGCACCTGTTGGTATTGAATTCAACATATACACTTCCAGTTGGATAGTTTAATAACAGTTTGGTTGTTTTTTGTTGGTTGTGAAAGCTCCTCAATGATTATTTAGTTATTTTGTACCTGCTTTGTTCACCTTTACATAATTTATTCTTGTGAGCTATGTATTGTGTACTTTCGATGAGCATGCATTTATCCGTTTTATTGTGTGTATATACATAAAATAAATAATATACACACACAATAAAACGGATAAATGCATGCTCATCGAAAGTACACAGTACATAGCTCACTAGAATACATTAAGCAAGAACCAAAGAAATAAAAATAAGACACATACAGATAGGATAGAACAAGCAAAAAACTAGTGACAAGTAAATCAACGTATACATAAATAAATAATTGTTTCTACTTTTGGTACAAAGCTAGCAAATACCCAGTGTATTACTGGTTATTTATTTTATCGATCTTATTTTTATTTCTTTGGTTCTTGTTTAATTTATGGGTGTCTTTATATTGTCATTAGTTAATAGATATGATGTTGTTGCTATTTCACCATGTTTTCTGTTTATATTTGGTTGGAGTTCATTTATGTTTGTCACTTCTGTAATCTGTCGGAGCATTACATCTATCTTAGTGTAGATATGTATTTCATCAAGATGATAGTGTGCCCCAATATTCTATTTCGGCATTTTGGTGAACTTTTCTCGTTGTCTATGTGTAAAATGTTGCGAATTAGCTCTTCAAACTCCAACAATTTGTACTGGAATATCTTTCTTTGAGTATGTTTCATATATATAGTTGGCATTGGTAAAATGTATAGAGCGGTGAGCAAAAGAATTTGATGCATTTGATACGGTTCTTTGCGGTCTGAGTTCAATATTCGGCAAAATTCACTTTACCTGTCCTCTTTTCTCGGTCAATAAAATAAAGAACCTGTCCATATAATAAACGTTATCATAATTCAAAATCACTTCCCTTGTACCAACATTTAGACGCGATTATTGATGTAAACTACTAGAGACTTAAATAAATGTTTAGTATAATGCAACGGTGGAGGAATGTTTAATAAACTTAGTGTAAATTCCAAGTGTATTGGTTTCCTCCAAAAGAGAAACGTGTAATTTTTTAGAAAGAAACAGAATGCTAGAGCAT
>OZ024742.1:329666832-329686832 GCA_964016885.1 Eledone cirrhosa
GGCTTTTATTTTACAATATATGTAATGGTTTCCATTTTGACACGACATGCTTTAATATTGGCACTGTTTGCATTAAGCAGTATGTCTCCAATATCGAAGAAATGTTAAAGCTGGCAAATGATTTTTTTAAATAAATCTTTAGCTTGCATACAAATTTGTCTCCTATCTTACTTTATTCATCTTCCATCCTGTGTATCTATATATGTTCATTACACATGCACATGTGATTTCAGCATACCAGTCTCTAAACTTTTTTTCTATTCGTCTTTTACATAATATACCTTTCTGCCATATATTATATATTTCATAATTTTTGAGTATCTCATATATCAATACGTTGCGTGGATTATTTCGAATATTTTGATATAATGATTTAAACGAACCATTAATTTGAGTAAAAGAATGACCACTGATTTTGAGTCATATCATGAATAATTATCTACAGTGTTTTCTTAATAATATTTCGTGCACGACAGTTCAAGCCACACACAATTGGGAAATGTCTGGTCAATGAGCCTTGAGAATACAATATATTACATGATTTAATTGTCACCAGGAAGACTGCATATTTGATCTCCATTAATATATGGATCATCGTTATATATAACCGTGACAGCTAGCCCTAATTTAAGTGACTAATATTCTACCAGCTACATTTATCCAAATGATATTTGAATGTTAGTATCTAAGAATATTCTAGATTACAGTTACACAATTCTTCTCTAAGATTGATGCAGATCTATACTTCATTCCGAGACACAGACTCTGTAAAGACATGTTTAGAAGATTATGACCGCATCTTCTCATCATCTCTCAATTTCACATGATATGTCTGCTTCACCACGTAACTATCAATCATTTGTGCCGGAGAGATGAATTCCCCGAGAGGCAGATTTGGATGTATTATTGATTTCTCAGTATGAGATTATCTCCATTGCACATGGAAAGGAACATATTACCGGAAGGCTCCATTTGGAAAGAGAAAATGGAATAAATCTGGTCCAACACTCTAAAAATACTGCCAATACCGTACCCTTCACAAATTATATATCAGTCCAGATGGAGGAAAGACAGGATTTTATTCGGGACGCATTCATATTCATATTCAAGAATAGCGGAAGACAATGAGCAAAGTATTCTCTTCGATGCTCTATTGGATCTGTAAATATGTTGTCTGGCCAAGTGCGACTGTCCTCGGCCGGTAGTAAAAATAATTATTGAATTTTAATTTTCATTTCGTTGTTCTGAAAATAATTCATTAATTAAGTGTGAAAAATGACCAATTAACTAAGAAATAAAATATAATTATTGAGAGGATGTGGGCGGTTTCTGATGTAAACAATGCAAAATGATGTGTATATAATCAACTGGACGTCATAAAATATATCTCCCACATTTGTACACACATACATACTTAGACACGCATTATCATACATACAAAGGTAACTTCTAACCGACCTATCTACATAATACATCATGCATACATAACTACATACGTACATACTTACACATATACATACATGCATATATACATAAATGCATACATACATAAATGCATACATACATAAATGAATACATATGTACATACATGGAAACATACGATGTAATGCTCACACTAACATGAATATACCCATACATATAATGTAGCACACACGTACGTAGTCACACATACGCACAGTCTGCATGATACACATACATAACGTCTGGCACACACATGGATTGTCATTCACGTACGTACAATCTGGAATGTACACATCTGCTCAGAGATACCTACGCGCGCAATTGTATGGTCACAAACAAATAAACAATGATATACTTTCATGTAGAATCTAACACACACATACACATATATACAATTTAACACATTCAAACATGTATAATCACACATGCAGAGAAACCGATATATACTTACTAATCAAACAAACACACATATTATCACTGACGTTCAAATAAATATAGTGATGTCTAAAAGTGATATCGGACACGAACCACTACACCCAATAAAATATCACCACATACACCAATGCTCACATCAAACATCACAATTAACACCATAAGCAACACCATCGCGACAATAACCAGCACTATATATCTCCATAATCAATAACATACCTAAATTTACCGTCATCTCTAACAATATAACAACCACCAGCACCACCGCCAAAGATTTTTATCCCTTACTAACATGCATTTGGTTGCCTTCTGCCGTATTCATTTCTTTCTGCTATGAAACACATTTCATTATTTTGTCTTTAATATCCCTTTATGATCTGAGTTCAAATGCTGTGGAGGTTAACTTTGCCTTTCATCCTTACGGAGTCGATAAAATAATGCACCAGTAATGTACTGGGTTCGATTTAATCCACTCCCCCTCCCCCAAATTACTTGCCTACTGCCTATACTAGAAATCATTAGTTTTTCTGACTTATCTTCCATGGTTTATCACTCCTCACTCTTTTATATTTCTACTCACCTTCGTGTGCCGACGGCGTGGGTATGGAAATCGTGGCATCGTGGTAACGTTATGTTGAGTGAGGTAAGCCCTTATCTTTGAAAAAGCAGAAATTCACAAGAAAAATAATTGAAATTCTCAAATCGTTAATGGTTTAAAGCTCAGATAATATCAGTGTCACGTAATTCCATGTTATTGCTTTCAGTTTATCTTTAAATATATTCATGGCATCGGGTTGAAGACATGCATTGCCCGTAAACGTTCAATACCCCCCCCCCCCCAAAAAAAAAATGCCAAAGACAGATCGAAGAAAATTGAATTTATTATGTCGAATTAACTTGTATTATGTGGAATACTTGTATTATGTGGATTGTATTAACTTGTATTAACTTGTATTAACTTGTATTATGTGGATTGGCAGTATCGGTAGAGGGTTTGACGCTATGCTTTCCAGCATAGTTACGTCCCTTTACGATCTGAGTTCAAATCCCGCCGAGGTTGACTTTGCCTTTCATCCTTACGGGGTCGATAAAATAAAGTACCAGTAATGCACTGGGTATTGCTGGCCTTGTGCCTAAAGTAGAAACAATTATGTGGAATACTTTTGATAAAACTCAGTAAAATATAAAACTTGCAACGAGATATTGTACATATGCATGAGAGGTAGGTATGGGCTCGGTTCCATGGTGAAACAGAAAGAAATCTAACTTCTGAGAAGAAAAGAAAAAAGTATTATTAGTAGTTTCTAACATCAGTAACATAAATGCATTATAGTCATATATTTCATCCCAGTAACAAATTGCTATGTAACTTATCGACCGTGAGTGGATGATTTGCAATGCCTAAGATGAAGGATTTGGATGTCAAGATAGAAGACTACGTAACAGTCAGCCTTCTCTCCTCTTCTAATTGTCTGAGAAGGCTACATTTTTCATGACATCAACTGTCATCGTCTGCCATTTAGTGCTCTCCGTTGTTATTTAACAGCCTAGACTGCTATGCACCAGTTATTAGTAATACCATTAAGCAAAGTATATAAGATAGACTAACACAAGATACTTAATTAGATGACATAAAGGTTTTCAGTTTAGCAATTTTAAGTCTCATGATTGGTTCTAAGTAAACAATTTATGTTTATGGTATCTAAAATATGTACCATTCGTCGAGTAATTAATATAGAACTGTAGAATGTTGTATGTCGCTTCGAAATGAAATAGCGCTGTGAACATATCTCTTTTGATATGAATCAATTAATTAAAAATAACTTGTCTTTGAGTCCAATGCTCTTATAGTGGTGTGGTGTTCATGTTTGAACAACTTAGAATTTCTATTGCAAATAAAACAGTAGTAACATCACAGGTAATAAATGTTTATTGAGTGAGGCAATACCATAATAAACACTAGCGTTAGTCTGTTCATATATCATTGAAATTGAAAGGACATATGTTCTACTCAGTATTTGCGTATTGTTAAACAAATATGAATTTACGTCTGAGTTTACGTCTGAGCTGATTCCACTATATCATATCTGACTTTTTCACAATGAATTTACCATTTCGTTATAAAGCATTTCCTTATAAAATAAACTTATACATTATTCATTTACGGCTGCGATATCTTGAGAACAAAAATATTTTTACTCGGGGATAATGTTTCCGTGACAAGAAATCTCAAATCTTTTCACATATTTTTAGAAGATGATTGAGAAGTGAGCATAGCTGATCTGAGGTGAATTAGCATGAGACCAGCTACTTTGGAGGACGAGAAGTATTATTATTATAAGGTCAAGTATTTCGGTCAGACTTTAGATTAGCTATTAATTTATTCGACTGTAATGTGCTGGGCTGCATCCATGTCGTGGATACTGGGTGCCCTGATAGTAACTGATTTGATCGATATTGTTTACACCTAATGATGCATATTTGTCTATATACTGTCTCGTCAAGGAATGTAATAATATCCCGACCGAAACCGACGTAGGTTCTATGAAACAAAACCACCCATTTTATAGGGTTCTATAAAAATAAAAATCTCCCAGTATAATTTTATATACTAACACTACATTATTAATATGAAATAATTTGTAATCGTCGTATAGAATCCTCAAAATTCCCCATTAATATATATAATAGAATATGTTTCATTAGACATATGGCCATGTAGATAACGCACATTTTCCAATCGTTTCACCGATATTTCTAATTGGAATCTTACTTCTCGTTACATTTGCATATTAATATTGATGTAATACAGATTGTTTCAAGTTAAAGTTTTGCATGAATACAGTTTCTGATGAAAGGGTGTATAATCAGAATAAAAGCGCTTTCATATACACAAACATTGATTTGTTTGACTTTGGTGAAAGCATCTTAAGCATACCTTATAATATCACTCAGTTCCTAGAAATACATGTTAAGGCTATCAAACATGATTAATAAAATTAAATAATTGAGTAAAGAAATAAATTAAATTATACAAAGTATATATTTATTCCTGTAGTTTAATATCTTTTTTTGTTTAGTTTTACAATATTTATATACTTATTTAACGTTTTATCAAATATTATCTCACTATTTTATAACTTTGTATCTACCTCCGTTGTATATAAATGTCTGTGTTCATCCCCACCTTTATTGTAACCACTATATTTAATGTTTATTACATTCTATATCGAATTCATGTGCTAATAAATAATCCTTTATTATTATTGATGTTGTTAATGTTGCTGTTATTGGTTTTTGTTTAACTGACAATATTATTACTTTCGAGTGTCCTATATGATTGAAATTTTCTAATTAAAGCTAATTGCCCTTTTGGAAAAGAATTTGACCTTCGATAATGGCAGTTTCATTGGTGGTGGCGATATTGATTGATGAGGATACGGCGGTGACATCCACTGACATTGGTTTGCCGAGCTTCTGACCGTGGATATTATTGTGTAGGTATCTGGTTGGTATCTATGATTTGTTGACTGCAGAATAATGGGTAGGTGTCGTTGATTGGCTGTGTCCTAGGTTAAGGGATAGTTCAACATCAATGAGATATGTTTAACGAATTATATATAACAATGCTAATGGGTGTGTTTTGTTTTTATGAATTGCTGCTGGTGTTAGTAGTTTGCATTTATGCTTTATTCTTTTTAATTTTATTTTCAATTCTATCAAGGTTATCCCTATTGCAGTGATGATATTCATGTCAGTGACGGAGGCGTTTATATAGATGATGATTGTGCTGTTTCTCTTGATGAGAATGAGAATGTTATTTAATGATATCATTAATGATTATATTAATGAAGTTGTTGACGATATTTGATAAGGACTATGGAGAAAATTAGCGTAAATTCCGATGATTGAGATAATAAGGATTACAATAATGATAATGGTGTTTGTGAGGATGGCGAAGATGATGTTTATGCCAATGACATTGATGTTTAGGAAGTGGTGGATAATGACGATGTTTATTTGAAGATGCTAGTATATATTATGTTGATTCTTATTGCTGTGTGGTTGCTTAAGCTCACAATAGTAGTAGTAGTAGTAGTAGTAGTAGTAGTGGTAGTAGTAGTAGTAGTCGTAGTAGCAGCAGCAGCACGTAACAGTGTCGACGTCATCATCATCATCATCAGCAGCAGCAGCAGCAGCAACAGCAGTAGTAGTAGGAGTAGTTGTAGTAGTAATAGTAGTAGTAGTAGTAGTAGTAGTAGTACTAGTAGTATTAGTAGTTGTAGTAGTAGTATGTCTAGTGAGGGGGAACAGCTCATTTACGTTTTTACATTACTAATGTCCCAACCAATTATATACATATGAAATCTAGCTCTGACACGTTTCATTTGTAATATAGTTTCAATTGACGAGAGATCTCTTTCTGAGTGACCTGCGGCAAACTAATAATATTCGTCACTAATGTGGAGCTATTACTG
This sequence comes from Eledone cirrhosa, assembly GCA_964016885.1. Lineage (NCBI taxonomy): Eukaryota > Metazoa > Mollusca > Cephalopoda > Octopoda > Eledonidae > Eledone > Eledone cirrhosa. The sequence continues at coordinate 329,673,204 of OZ024742.1, forward strand.
ATTAGATAAATCATTTCACTAAGAGTCAAGATTCGAATGTTGCTTATATTTCGTATAGTTGCTTGTTTACTGGTGAGTCGTAGGAGACTACACTCTACACAGCGAAGCATTTAAATCTCCTTATCGGAATAGTGGCCGAATGAGGAATTGTGGTGAAATAAGCTGCGTATGAATCCAAATAGGGATAGTATAGTGTGGATGGTTAAAATATATAAATACATACACACACACGCACGCATATATATATATATATATATATATATGCATATACACACACACACACACACACACACACACACACACATATATATATATATATATATATATATATATATATATACATATAAGTTTATGCTGGGTTCAATCGGGGGTAACCATATTACTTGAACAGTCGGCTTCCTGATAATTTATCCCGAATGAAACAGTTCTAGTCCTGTAGAAGCCGTTATATATATATATATATATATATATATATATATATATATATATATATATCCAGTGGGTGTAACTAGGAGTTACTGCAGGTTCACCCGGGTGAGCACTCGATGTTTAGGTTCACTTCTGTGATGATGTGTAGAGCTATACAGAGTGTAAAATATAGAAAGGATAAAAAGAACGATTGATTATTCCTTCATTGCATTTATTGATAGGTGACGCGCGTTTCGCAAACTGATCAGCTCAAGGTTCGATCTATATCGATCCTACCCGACTCAATAATCGGCAGCTCGACGTGTATGTGTAGGTGAGCTCATGTATGTGCATGTATGTGTATATGTGCGTGTATGTGTGTGTTGTCGGTACATGTGTGTGTATATATATATACGTATATATATATGTGTGAGTATACGTGTGTGCGAGTGTGTATGTATATATCTTGCATACATGAGTGTGAATCCATGTGCCCATACCCATGTGTATATGTGTGTATGTATATATGTAAAACACCTTCTACATCGCCTCTCACCTCCCCCCATCTCTGTCGTTCGCCACCCCCACCGATACTCCCCCACTCTCCATATTTCTGTCCGCATGCGCGCATGCACATACATGTGTGTACATATACATATGGCTGTGTGTGAGCCTATGCCGATATGTGTGGGCAAGGATGTGAGTATGTGTTTTGTGTTGTGTGTGTTTATGCAACAATATATGTGCACATATATACATGTATCTGTGTACGTATACGTATATACAAGGTATCTGTCAGACGAAGAGCGTCTAACTATGTATCTATGTAAGGACCTGACGGTACCAATACATCCACCACACCACCACAAACGCCGCTACCATAGACAAAGTCACCACTACCACACCACCACCCACACGCCAACCCGTCTACTGACAATCCACTAACCTCATACCACAGCCCATCCCACTAAATAACCTTAGCCACCACCATATCATCACATCCACCCCCACATACTGTACACACCAAGGCCAACCCACCACCACCTCATACACAGACCGTCACCAACATTTCACCATCACACCCACCCCCATATACACTACAGGCCAGTACATCGCCTTGATCCTTATCACCAATCAAAACATTTCATTTTGTCAAACTCTTGAAACTCTGACTTTACCACATAGCATGTATTTCATTTTCTTATAGCATTTTAAGAGGGTCCGTCGAGCTGCCGATTATTGAGTCGGGTAGGATCGATATAGATCGAAGCTTGAGCTAATCAGTGGCGAAACGCGCGTCACCTATCAATAAATGCAATGAAGGAATAATCAATCGTCCTTTTTATCCTTTCTATATATATATATATATGCATGTGTGTGTGGGGGGGTTGGGGGTGGGGGGATTTATGCAATATATGGTTGAGGTGATGAAGGAGATCGACACCGAAAACAAGATTTAGTTATTTGGGTGTTTCGGTTTTCGTGCCAACACTTACCAATGGTCATGAATCTTGAGTAATGACCGATCGCAAATACAAGCGGACGAAATGGGATTTCTCCGAAGGGTTTTTGGAGTAACGTTACTCGGTAAATTGCGGAGTTCCGAGATCAGATATTTACTCCTGGTAGAGCCGCTACGTCTCCTAATTGTGAACTCACAGTACGGATACTATGGGCATGTGCATAGAATGTCTCAGGAATTAATCGCCGGACAGATTTTACGGGAAACCCAACCGGCAAGAAATTCATGGGTCGACCCAGAGCAAGATGTTTGGATAGTATTCATGAGGCTGATAACGCTTGGGGATACAGCTCGATCAGGAAGGAATGATTGAGGACACTTCCTCCACGGCGCTCTAAGAAGAAGAAGAAGAAGAAAAAGAAGAAGAAGAAGAAGAAGAAGAAGAAGAAGAAGAAGAAGAAGAAGAAGAAGAAGAAGAAGAAGAAGAAGAAGAAGAAGAAGAAGAAGTTGAAGAAGAAGAACGACAACAACAACAACAACGACAACAAAATGGACGGTGATAATATAATTTATTCAGAATATCATCACCGTCCATTTTGTTCTCCAGACACTAAAAAAGTCAAATTCTAATAATAGGAATTACATAGCTGTAATAAATCCCACAGCTGTTCCTTTTATTGGGTAGGGTGCGGAAATTATGTAATGGAATATAAACGAGCATAAATAACTAGAGAGAAGCACAAGGAAATTGAGGAGTGCCTACAGAAAGGTTGATGTTGATAGAATGCATATAAATGTAACTGAAGTCGGGACACGTCTTATCAGCGCAGATGACTGTGTTAAGATGGAGAATTGCTGTTTACGTAAACTTCTGTCTGGGAGTAACGAGCCAATTCTTAAGAGTCTATCGAGGGAACTAAAAAGAGGAAAACCAACCTGAATAAAAAGGCTTTTCATAGCCTCTTCTTAAAGAAAACCGATTTCAGAGACCTGCAGACTTTGGATGTTTTAAAGAAATAGAACCTTGAAAAAGCTACATTGTGAAAGTTACTGGCTCCCGACGAGCAACCCCTTATAAAAAGAATGGGTGAAATATGTTACTGACAAGAGGGAATTCACCCAATCTCTAGGGTTTTTGAAGACAGACAAATCTGGTTCATATCATGTCTGAGTGTAAACAGATACAATATAAAAGATGGAGACATGTGATTCTAGGCACTTATGCAAACTGAATGATTTACCCCACTCTGAGTAATGGTGTGAACACAAGCCAGAGTCGTTGATAAAAACATCGGGTGTAAGTTCTGAGCTGAGGTATTTTAGGATACAAACAGATAAAGAATTAGAAAAATATAGGCTTTTGACAAAGCAAATTCTCTTGCTTGATTATAGATATAACTTGAACTTTGTAGATAAACTTCAATAAAAAGAAAGGGAGGAAATTAATGGGCAACATGATCTTAAGTTGGAACAGAAAATGATTTGGACTGCCATGAGTTCTATGTCGTTCCCAATGGAGCACCATATACTGTCTCTAAGAGTTTCCAAGGCTGAATAAAAAAAACATTTTGGAACACTTCCAAAAGTAGGCCTACTTGTAACGGCAAAGATCCTTCGATACGTCCTGAATATCAGAGCTTGCGGGTAGCGGCTTCTTATTGATTTGTACAAATTCTCGGTTAACTTACATCATTGGCTGATATATCAAATTCATAATGATAATGTCAATATTAATAAAATAAAAATACTAGTTTTATCAACATCAATTTTAATATTAATACAATAACAATAACAGACGGATTAATGGAAGAATTACGACAACAGCACCAATGTATAATCTAGTATCAGTATCAATAGACAAATATGATAATTCATTAAAATAAATATACTATCAGCTATGATATTAACATGAAAATAACCGTAAGATATATTTATTTTCATTGTCACCAGCCAATGTTTTTCTTTTCTGATTAGGAATTGATCGTTAGTAGAACAAAAAGCTCACATATGTTAGTACTTCAGGTGCAGCAAAAAATATTCTGCTATAATTGAAATAAATAACAGACTTGTTATCTATAATGCACCAATCGATTGGCCACTGGATCCAACAATGATATGATGATTTCAATATGACGAAAGTGAAAATATATAAGCGAAAAAAGAGGAGATACAGGATAAAAATATTAGAAGGAATGAGATTGAGGAGATGATTAAATTTAAATAGAAGGATAACGTATATGATTAATGCAGGAATGTATGTCGCATTATATGTTATCCAATAATAGAATATCTTGTGAAACATATCCACACATTTCTTTTTTAAATATTGAAGCAATCTATATCTATACACTGACTTGTATGTGTGTATATATATATATATATATATATATAGTTATATTTTGGGAGGGTCGTATTGTTATAATATTGCCAGAAATAATAATATAACACACTCACTGTTTGGTTTGGATTCATTTTTTGTTCTGTATATTGTATATCTATATAGTTAATTTAGCTGGCAATCAATGTTTATCATTGATATTGATTAGCTGAAAGCAGTGATAAATATGACGATGTTGCATATGTACAACCTGGAAACCAATGTTCACTTATGTCAGTATAAGCGCCCAACATCACCACGGCATAAAATGCATGCATGGTACCTAAGAAATATAGGTAATGCTGACTAATGGTACGTAAGAAATATAGGTAATGCTGACTATTTTTTCCACAGGCTATGCTTCACAAATGCGTTACGATCGAAAGCCAATGGGAAATCCACTGACCTCAGCAAGAGAGAGGCACTTCCGATAGATTTTTCCTTATTTACTCGTGAAGATGGAAACCAAAGGCCATACTGAGGCCAGGATCTGCAGGCAGAATTGTTCAAAAAGTCCCCGGTTACAAAAAAAAAAATACCAATCCATTCTCAACCTTAGCACTGATAAAATTTTGCAATATTATAGTTATGAACTGACCAATATCTGAATTTCTACTTACCATTTCTGAATATAACACCGAACGCATGAGAAAATTCAATATGTGGAGTACCATTAGAATCATAATGATAACATTTTAAATTCAAAATTAGAAATTTGAAATGATAGCAATCAAATGTATGATTCGTCTTAGCATAATTACAAGGTGAAGTATTTGTGGACCAACATTTCCTTTATGATAAAATTATCAACAATTGTAACAGACTGTATGGTAATAATCAGATATATGAGATGTGTCTCACCTGTAAATTATTAAAACGCATAATTACTATTTTACATTATAGCAACGACACTCCTCTATACATATACGTTGATCCTATTCTATTATTAATTGTTTCTACGTTAGGCACAAGGCCAGCAATTACCCAGTGTATTACTGGTACTTTATTTTATCGACCCCCGTAAGGATGAAAGGCTGTCTTTCTTTTGTTCTTGATTAATTAAACACCAGACCAATCCTTGTTAAATAATTCAATCATTTACGGTCCGGGTAATTTCTGAAAAATTAATTAAACAATCGTTTAATGAGCATTGAAGGAACATAAGTACTCCATTTGTTTGCTTCTTTTGGATGCGCTGCGAGTACAAAGACTACCACTAACACTGCAAGTAACTTTACTGTTGCTGTGCCTCTCTTTTTATTTTCCATATTTAAGTCCTAGTTCCCGATGAGAGGCTTCTTCACTAGGTTCATAGGCTAACCAAGATACTTTCTTGGTATGACCAAATGAGGTTTGTGTTTCAACATAGTGATTTGAAAGAACCAATTCAGTTATTAAAGAGTTGAAATTAATGCATGCAATATTTCATAGCTCTAGCATCACTTTTTTATAGTCAGTCTATAAGCAGAATATTTATGAAAATGACCCCCACACACAGCATATGAGTTTGCAAGCACATAGTCCAGTTAGGAAAGAAATCACTGAAATCACTGATAGCTCTTTTGTTTTATCTTGGAATGTTTTTATTTCGCTTCTGAAAAGGGGATATTAGCCCTAGTATATATCATACTAAAATACATTGGGTTTAATATGACTTTCTTTTGTTTTGTTTTGTTTCGTTTATCTGCACTTTCTATACTTATACCATATTGTACAGTATTTTGTATATAAAATCGGACCGAGAAGACAATGTTTATATATATGTATATATATATATATATGTATATATATGTATATATATATGTGTATTTATATGTATATATATATATATATATATATATATATATATATATATATATATATATATATATATATATATATATATATATATATGTGTATATATATGTATATATATATATATATACATATATATATATAAATGTATCATTTTGATGGATGTCATCCCACTGTGGATCAATATGTGCATATGCTTTATATGTCTCTTGTGTTGAAAAGGAGGTCAAGTATGTGATAGATCACTAAATAGTTGCTCCGAAGAATCTAAACCTCGGTTTGGAGGAAACAATTGTAAGCAAATAAATGATTTAAACTGAACTTTGATTATTGTAATCTCTCTCTCTCTCTCTCTCTCTCTCTCTCTCTCTATATATATATATATATATATATATATATATATATATATATATATATATATATATATATATATGAAGAAGAAGTTTATGAAACGGAAATGCGGGTATAAAGAATATATTAGGTAACAATTGTTTCTATAGTGTGTGGGTTACCTATACCTCGCTATTTGTATAATATAAAAATATTATCATAAATCGTAGGTACACTGTAAGAGAACATTGGAGTACTGATTTATTAATTCTATATATATATATATATATATATATATATATATATATATATATATATATATATATATATATATATATATACAGTATTTACGTATCGACAAAGAGAAAAAAAGGGGTTGATAGGGGAGGATAGGTGATACATACAGTCATTTGCGAAGTAGCGTATGCCAAAGGTGCTCGATACTAGTGCCGGCAGTATTAAATATCCGAAATGTTAATATTTAGTGGGCTAGAGAGTTAGCAGAGCGTAAGCACGTGGGAAAGTAAAAAAAATCGGAGTATAGACCGTTAAAACATGTTTATTTAAAACAGCACCTACGTACGTTTCGCCCAGTTGGGGTTCTCAAGGGCATAAATAATCAAAAGTGTTCCTTATATTGCTCGGAAAGAGTTTTTAGGGTTAAATCCACATCAAGGTTCATTCCTCGCAAAAATAGCTTGTTTTGATTTTGCAGCAGGTCAAGGGAGGTAACTCTGGCCGGTGTTAGGGCAGTCTTTCCCGGACAATTTTTTTTTTTTTCGCATATGTTTGTCTGAGGCTGGGTCTGGTATGCAAGGCTTGTTTCCTGGGTGTTATTTTGCAGCGCCTGACGCCGGGGTGTTAAGAATTGTTGCAGGGAGATCCGGTGTACGGTTTCACTCCTCATCCTTAATCCATCTGTAGAAGGATATTTTTAAGCGATGTGTTCAACTTATCGCTGTTTCAGCCCTGCTGTTGATGAGCTCGTGGGGTGCAGTTATGATGTGGTAGAGCTCCATGAGGCAAATATCGCATTTCCTCTTGAAAGTGTACGGTGCAGCCCTATCGACAATCTGCGTGGAGAAGTTGATGTTTAAGTCCTTTATTGATGTGATGTAGTCCGCGAGCGAAGTGGAGTGCCTTAGTTTTCTATTTGTGAAAGAGTGGAGATATGTTCGAAACCTAATTTTGAACGGGCCAGAGGTAGCCCCTATATAATGTTTAACGCTATTGTGGCTAGTAATAGTGCATATATATATAACCCTATCAGTCAAGCAGTATCCTCTAAGGGGCAGCGTCCTCTGTCGCGGCTGTTGCAATTTATGTCGCGGTTCCGTCTATTTCCTACGGTAAGGCTATAATTGTTGCTGCGTATGTAGTTACCTACGCTACCGCAGCTGTCATTGGCGCCATTACAAACCACAGCACGCGGGGTGGTACGATTGTTATTCCGCACGTCATGTCCTGCATGTTCCCCACTCATTTCGCGGTTATGCTGGTTGCGTCTGCGGATGCCGTTGTCAACACTATTGGATGCTGTCATGGAGTTGTTAAGGCCTATAAATTTATTGTCAGGTGTAGGTGCGTCTGTGTCGAGGTGCTGTGTCTTGGTGATCTTACTGTGGTTCGTTGTTCCTATGATGTCTGCTAGGTTAGGAGTAGTAGTTATATTGTTCCTATTAAGAATTGTTCTATACCTATGGTTGGGCGGGAAGTTCTTCTCTAAGGCTTCGAAGAACATCCGGGGTATGTTGGAGGCCACACACCGAGAGTAGGGGGTGGGGGGTGGAACCATAGGACGTTACGGTGGCGATTACGTGTCCTTGTACTTTTGCTACGGGTGATTCCATCTAGGTGACCGCTCTTATGTGTGTTAATGCGCAGTCGCCCGTTCGGTGCCCCTTTCACTTTATGCTCGGGTGCACTCTTCCTACCTCTTCCATGTTTATGTACACGAAGATGTTGGTTGGAAGGCGTTGGTAGTAGGCCGTCGCCTTTGTTGGTTTTGTAATAGGGGAATAGTTCGAGTAATCTACAGTGTTCACCGTCGCTGGGGTCGTGATCTTTAGTGCGGTTGTCTATTCTATTATATCCGATTTTAACGAGGTCGCCGCGTGATCGGTTATAGATATGGCTTACTATAACGTTCGTTTTATGAGGGTGGTGGTTTCTAGAGCTAGCGTTAGGGATGTAGGAAATTCCTCGGTTAAAGCCGGAGCTTATCAAGGCCCTATTGTAGTAATATGCCGCTTGGTTGAAGATATCCTCATTGGCGTATAGCCTCGAGATCCTATGTGAGATACTATAGACTATGGAGTTGAGAGTCTGCTTAGAGTGGTTGGAGGCATAATTAATATAAGAGAGGCACTCTCTAGGCTTATGGTATGGCTTGTATAAGCCTGTACTCAACTCCAGAGTCACGTCCAGGAAGGTGACAACCCTGTGGTTGAGGTCTATAGTTACGGATAGGCCGTATGCCTTGAAGAACCTGTGTATATGTTTGTTAAGGTTCTCTATCCTACGGGGGCTATGGTTCCTAACGGTAAACAGGGCGTCGTCCCTATATACACCTCCTTGTAGAACCGATATCTCTTCCCTTAGCTTATGTAGGAGGTATATCCCGACCAGGTCAGTTTCTTGCGCTGAGTCACTGGACCCCATCGTGACATCGAAGTTATCAGGACGGTTGGTTCTGGTCCAGTGGGAGCCTTCGAACTTGATAATGGTTCTACGCGCCGCTAGAATTATGTCTATTTTTTGTTTAGTGAGGCTAATGTTAGATCTAGCTAAGATAAGTGCCTTATTTAAGAGTATGGGGGAGATAGAGGCGTAGTAACTATCTATATCAAACTGGATGAATTTCAAGGTGGCTTTATCCGGCAACTCGGTGAACCAATTTATGACCTGGTCGGTGTTGCCCCAGAGGCAGACCTTAGCCTTTCTATTAAGCTCCGGTATCCAATTTCTGGATACCTGCAGCTGAGCACAGAAAAGGAATTTTCACTTATTGTTGCGAAACAGATTTAAGTTTTGAAATTTAAATTTGTCCAGGTATCACGGCCCATTGCCAATATGGGTTTGTTTTTATTGATTTATTATTTTAAATCTAGACAGGCAAGCTGTATTAATTTAATTAGTATTTTTCAATCTAGCTAACTTGGTCATTTGCAATACAAACACTTATATACTTGTATCAGTGTTTATCATATATTCATTTGTATTTCACGGCTCAGAAATATCTATTTCTTTGAGCTATTTAATTGTAAAAGACTGTTTGAGTTTATAATTCTATATATAGTATATGTATATATATATATACGTATATATATGTATATATATGTATATATATGTATATATATATATATATATATATATATATATATATATATATATATATATATATATATATATGTATATATATATATATATATATATATATTTACATATATATATATATATATGTATATATATATATATATATATATATATGTATATATATGTATATATATATTTATGTATATATATATATATATATATATATATATATATATATATATATATATATATATATATATATATATATATATATATATGTATATATATATATATATATATATATACATATATATATATATATATATATATATATATTTATTAAAACAAAAGATTAAAGTTTAAGCAAAGAATCGCTGCTTTCACTCTTAACGGGATCTTCTGAAACTAACAAATTCAATCTGTAAACGCAGAAGTGAATATAAAAAAAAATGCAACCGGAGGAAGACAGGAAACGATACTTTGGTTCGTGGAAACGTTCCCTGGCAAAGAACGGGAAAAAACGAATATAATAAATCATTATTTGGAGCGGTGAAATAACTATGGCGATCGTTTTGCGTATGCTTGTGTATGTACGTATTTGGATGCGTGTATGTATTTATTTAATTTCAATTACCTCTGTATTTTTTCACTTTATTCTTTATTCTGAAGCGGAGAATCGTTCGGTTTCCTAGTTAGAATTTTAGTCTACGACTTCAGTTATACCATTTACGTGGTTTTGTCTTTGGGTGCAATTGTTCTCCACGCTCCACATATGACGTATTATCCTCCGGATTTAGATTAAATTCATTTGATTTATCTTAATTTTGGATATAGATATATAAATACGGCTCCTTAATTGTAGAGCTAACTATGTTGAAAGGACTCAACTGCTGTTTCTAGTTGTCGATAACCCTATTCACGCCACTGGGACGAAGCTAGTATGATGTGTGTATTTCTAGTAGATACAACACGTGGTGCTGGCCAGTTGCTGATTTGAACTTGAAGTGTAAACACGGATGGCTGTAAACACGGATGGCTGGAACTTCTTCCTGGTTGAAAATCCAAGTCTCCACTTCTGTGGTTTACCATCCAATTAATTGGGGAAATATATTTATTTAATGCCATATATACAGGGAAGATTAATCATATTATAAGGTATCTATTTTTGAAGTTGTGGTCAACTTTATATAGTACCTACCTAGCTATGTGTTGTTACACACTTGTAAAAATTATCTCCTGTGATTATTCATGTTTATTCATATGTTAATCAATTTCTAGTTATTATAAAATGCTCGGACCTACTCGTTAGAATGTTAGAGCTTATTTTGCGGGTGATATGGCGCATGTCTTTCTGGCATGACACCCATAATTTTGATTTAGATTAAATTCATTTGATTTATCTTAATTTTGGATATAGTTATATATACATATATATATATATTTATATATATATATATATATATATATATATATATATATATATATATATATATATATATATATATATATATATATACATACATATATATATATATATATATAAGTTGTACACATCGCTTAAAAATATCCTTCTTCAGATGGGTTAAGGATAAGGAGTGAAACCGTGTAACAGATCTACCTGCAACAAGTTTTAACACCCCGGCGGGCGGGCACTGCAAAGTAACACCCAGGAAACTAACCGTGCATACCAGACCCAGCCTCAAACAACCCATGCAAACAGGTGCGGTAAACAAACGTCTCAAAATAAGCGTGGATTACATGACACTGTGCGTATCGATAATGGTAAGGTTGTAACCACATCTTGTAACGGATAAAAAATTTATCCGGGAAAGTCTGCCCTAACACTGGACATAGTTACCTCCCTTGACCTGCTGCAAAATCAAAACACGCTATTTCTGCGAGCAATAAATCTTGACGTGAACATAACCCCAAAAACTCTTTCCGAGCAATGAAAGGAAGAAAGGAACACTTTTGGTTATTTATGCCGTTGAGAAACCCAAATGAGCGAAACGTACGTAGGTGCTGTTTTAAATAAACATGTTTTAATGCTCTATTCTCCGATTTCTTACTTTTCCACGTGTATGTGTGTGTGTGTGTATATATATATATATATATATATATATATGTATATATATATATATATATATATATATATATATATATATATATATATATATATATATATATATATATATATATATATATATATATATATATATATATATATATATATATATATATATATATATATATATATATATATATATATATATATATTGATATATATATATATATATACATATATATTGAAGGCGTGTGGCTGAGGGGTTACAGAATTGGATTCACAATCTTGGGGTTGTGAGTTTGATTCCTGGACCAGGCGATGCGTTATGTCCTTGAGCAAGACACTTTATTTCAAGTTGCTCCTTCTACCTGGAGTTGCGACCGATAGACAGTACTAGCAACTGGAAAGACCGGCGGAAACACTGTTTCCTCGGTCCGATTTGACGAAAGTCGATCGATAGAGATATATATATATAGTAAAGGCGCATGGCTGAGAAGTTAGAGAATTGGATTCGAAATCTTGAGGCTGTGAGTTGGATTAATGGATAGAATTGGTCATGCCGTATGGTCAATCTTGGTGTAATATAGTGGAGAGTAGTCAATATATATATATATATTCACAGTCTTGAGGCTGTGAGTTTAGACTCCTGGACCGGGTGAGGTGTTTGAATATTAAATGTAACAATGAATTATATACACAATTATAATTAGATGTTTTAATTAATAAAATTCTATATAAAATATTAATTTATTTACTCAAGAGATGTATCTAGTTTATCATGCAAACGGCTATACGTTATTCCATATCTTACCAAATATTGGATAGACAACAATCTAATGAAACCTTAATATATTATGAGAGAGTAGACTGTATTTAAAATTAAATATAAATATATAACTTTTTATATAAGGAATTCTATTGAGACACTATATAATGTCTATTAGAGAAAGGAATGTAATTATTATAATGAGCTAGTTACCTCCCCTTACGCATTAGCTCCCCTTAATTCCATATCCACTTCCGGATATTAAACCTTTGAAAATTCCCGCAGTTAACCAACTCTAATCCATAAATATGGATTATATAACACTAATTGACAATCCATTACTATAACAAACATTCAATACAAATATGACTGCGCTGGAGCGTTTGCTCTTTCGTTTTTTTGTGGAAGGGACGCGCTCCGATGGTCAGGCGGTCAATCTGCTGTCAACACCCGCTACGTGGAGGGCTGGGTATGCCATGGCTGATGATGCGCAGACACGCGCTCAGGCTACGACATCTGCACCTCTTCCTCGACGATGATCAGGTGTGGTCGCCGTTTGCTAGACGCGTCTTTCCCCAGCTCGTCTCCTTCACGGAGCTGCAGTCCTGGATCAAGCGAAGACCGAGAGGGAGCGCTTGGAGAATGGAATTCTTCAGGCGCTCACAGCCCTCGACCAATCGGGCAATGTGATCGGTGGTAAGTCCACCTCGGCGTTCTATAGAGGCTTAGTGGAGGGGAAGAGCGACGACGTACTTGGGGAGACTCTAGGCGTCGACTAAAATCAACTAGCCAATCTGTTCGGAAGAACGTTCGGGCCGGGGCCTATGGACAACTTCCAGAAATCTCTGGCCTGCCAGTGCAACCGATGAGCTTTGCCAGTTTGGGATAAATTCTACAGGCATGGAGGTGCCGTCAGCCGGGCATGTCCGAGATGCGCGCATGGCGACGAAACCTCCTGCACGCACTCGTCCAGTGTCCGAGCATTGCTGACTTACGGGTTTATGTCGAACACCTACTGTTGCGTGTAGGACAGATCCAGCTATCAGCTGAGTCCATCGTGCTATTGCACCGCCCTCTTCCTTTAGACAGGAAGGGCAGCTAATTTTTATCTG
>OZ024742.1:329691832-329711832 GCA_964016885.1 Eledone cirrhosa
TCTGTCTGTATCTTACTCTCTCTCTCTTTCTCCCCCCCCCCCCTCTCTCTCTCTCTCTCCCTCTCTCTCTCTCTCTCTCTTTCGCTCTCTCAGTATGTCTCTCTCTCTCTATCTCTCTCTCTCTCTTTCTCTTTTTCATGTCTTTATAAGTCGAGTTAAAAATATGCCAAATATGATATGGCATGTTCTCATATTTGGCATGCTGCCACAGCCCAATTCAGTTGGCCAATCTCTCAGAGGAGAGTAAAAAGGTTAGTTAAGATCAGAATTTGAACAATAAACGCAGCTGAATTGATTTGAGGTTTGTGTGAGAACAGAAAAACGCAGTCGAGTTAATTTCAGGTCAATATATCCCTAGAAAGTCTTCATAGCTATATTTAATGATGACCTCGCAGCTATGTGTTGCTGTTTCACTTGTATGAGCAATAGAACACCCTGTTTGTAGAATGTAACGCGCATGACGCTGGGCATTCTAGAACCACGTACATTAACGTATTGCCCCGGGAGATTCTGGGTGATACTGTACAAAGCAATATTACAGCTCTCTAGGCTGGAGCAACGAGAAATAGTTCCTATTCAAGAATACCAATGGACGCTGCAGACAGTCTCGGCATTTTGAACACAGAACACTATGAGTCCACACAGATATCACAAGTATTCTCGCCCAACACTCTAACACCATTGCCAATCCACAGCTCTGGATTAGCACGATTTTTATCTTCACCTCCGTTAGATTTGTCCGGCTTCAGGCGTATTTTATCCGATTTCGTTCAACTATTATTTATAGATAGAATATAATGAAAGTCACTTTAGTTGCGACAACTTTATTTGATTTTTTCCAATGTTTCTAAATCAATTGGTTACTTACATGTACTTACATACACACATACACACATACACACACAAACGCACACACACACACACACACACACAATATATATATATATATATATATATATATATAACGAAGGAAATGTGGTAAGGAACCAGATGGACCAAAACGCACCAAAGTACTCAATACTTAGGGTAGTAGATTGGCTAATTCTGGAGTCCAGAATTAGCCGTCGAAACGGCTTGAGCTCTGCCGTCGGGGTCATACTTGTTCCTATATATTTAAAACAAGTGAAGGCGCATGGCTTAGTGGTTAGAGAAGTACGCTTGCAATCGAAAGGTTGTTTGTTTCAATTCTCGGACAGGGTGATGTGTTGTTTCCTTGAACAATACACTTTATTTCATGTTGCTCCAGTTTACTCAGCTGAAAATGCGTACCAGCAATAGCTGAAGGTTTAACCCTGCGATGGACTGGCGTCCTGTCCAAGGAGGAGTCTTGTACTCAGTCAGTTCACGCCATGAAACTGGGATAAGCACCGGCCAAATGGGCCTTCTGGCTTCAGACAGACATTAGACTTACGGCCTGCCCGCCTAGCCAGTGGGATGGCGTCATCGTATGGCTAAAACAGCACGTGCTGTGACCAGCAGCGCCGAATGTCGCCCGACAGACTGGTCGGTCAAGGTGATCAAGTTGATATAAAACAAAGGAGGTGTGCTAAGATTCCTGTAGGACCATAACGCACTGGAGTACTCCATACTTAGGGTAGTAGATTGGGTAATAGAAAAAGAGTCAGGACCCCGACGGCTGATATATATATATATATAACAAGCGTGACAGACCTGAATATATGCATATGGTAATAATTTTATTTCAACGTAAAGAACGGAAAACACCAAGGTGGGCGAGAAACGATTCAAAATGGTTTCCATCTCGTTTTTATGCACTTACTTCCACATGCCTATACTCACCCCACGTATGCAGCTATACCTTATTATGCTAAATTGTATTATGTTATTATTCTAGGGTGGTAGATTGGCCATATCTCTCTTTGGTCAAATTCCGCTGAGGTTAGATTTGCCTTTCATGCTTACGGAGTCGATTATATAATGCACTAATTGTCGATTTAATGAATTTCCCTTCCGCCGAAATTGATGACATCGTACTTAAATCACAAACAATTATTTCATTATTCTCGGAACCCTAATAATCTTTCCTGACCCCCCCCCCCCCCCCCCGCTTCCTTCATCTTAAAATCCCTGTAAATATCCCGCAAAATACTTCGATTCGTTTTGACATCATTTACTATTTTGCCACATCCGTTCCTGTTTAAAGTATATTGGTCCCCGTCCCGCTGTCTCGTAAACTCCCTCTCTCTCTCTGTCGCTATCGCTGTCTCTCTCCCTCTCCCTTTCTCTCTTTCCCTCTCTCTCTCTATGTATCTATATGTCATTCTGTCTCTCTGTTTTCTCCCTCTCTCTTGTTTATGTCTTTATAAGTCGAATTTAAAATATTCCATTTATCTCTGATGATTTATTCCTGCACAATTTCCAATTGAAATACCTAGCTGTTTTTATTTTCTCGGAGCCTGTCACTGTGAGAATTACTCCAGAGGAAAGATTTTGCTGTATGACATTTTCATTTATTCTGTCGTTTTTAGTTTGGGAATGTATATTTTAACATCGATACAGAAGCTGTTTCTTTTATATCGACTAACAAACTGGTTCAAATTTTTGATTTTTTCGTATTCCTAGTAAAGGTTTTCGTGTTGTTTATTCTAGACTTAAGACATTTTTGTATGCGGCATTTTTTCAAGATGTACTGATATGTTGTATTATATAATTCATAACATCGTAATTGGTAGTTACTTATATTATGACTATTATCGCACGTGCTTTCAGTTGTGAGACATTCCAACGTGTCTGAATTGCAATTACCCACTATGGGGTGTCTCACCTGCGATGTGGATGTTTTATGTCTGCTTTACTGCATTCCTTGTCCGCTGTGTTTGTGTGACTATTGATTTTTTTTCATGATTTCTTACTTTCTTCATCTTGCATCTATAGAAACTATTGTTCTATAAAAAGCACAATAGCTCCTAGTCGTCACATAACATTCTATGCATACCTGTTATGGTTTAATTGGTATATATTATTCTTTCATCTTGTCTTTTACTCCATGGAGAACGCTTTGAGCCCTAATGGTTCAGCACTACCATCGGTAGGGGTCATACGAAAATAACCAAATTCTTTCGCGACGGCTGAAAACCAATGGGTTCTGTAATTTTCGTTCCTCTTTTGAATTTCAAACATTTTTTTTCATGGTTTCACTTACAATTAAAGCACTGCTCGATGTGCCATGTTTTCATTTGTTTTCTCCTCTTTGTTAAATTTTATAATTTTATTATACACACACACACACACACATTTATATTCATACATATATATATATATATATATATATATATATATATATATATATATATATATATATATATATATATAGGAACCAGTAAGACCCCGACAGCCGAGCTCAAGCCGTTTCGACGGCTAATTCTGGACTAAATGACAATTTATCCTGGTATTTAAATAGCCGATCTTCTCAAGGGGTAATTCCATATATGGTCAAAGTGATTGTCAAAAATCAGTAGTAATTCTGTGGTTGCAAATTAGTAGGGGAGACGGTGGCTAAACCTGTTATGGTTTAATTGGTATATATTATGGGACCTCAAGGACAACAACATCACCTATGATCTCACTTGGAGATTACTGTCCAGAGCCAATTCTTACACGGGAGGACGCCGTCCGTGCAATTTATGCTCGGAGGAAACTTTACAAATGCTGTTTTCGACGGACCAACTCCTAAACAAGAAAGATGAACTGGTTACTGCATGTAAACATAGATTGCGTAGGACTTACCTCGCCCTCAAACCCCATAATGACCCGGGGGCGGGGGGGGGGGGGGTAGCCTAGGGCTATAACACCCCACTTGCCGATTTTGCAATGGGTAACCCCTGCTGGCCAAGGGAGACGTAAGATCTTCTTTGTATTCTTTTATCGCTTCCTTTATTTCCTTCCCCTCTCTCTCCTTAGTCCTTCTACCCCAGCTCTTCTCCTTTGTCGGCGTCTTTTCTCGCCCACCCGAGGCTGCCCTTTGGCCCCTTGTAGCCTTAGTACCCCCACCCCTCCCCTAGTCTATGATAGATTTGGCGGACTCCGCACTTTATAGCAGTTGGTTTAGACCCCGGATACTTGTCCCCTTTTTCCGACCGCTCCCACTATTCTCTGTGCCCTCTATATTTCTTAGTGGCACTCATGCCTTATTTTTTCGTTTCAGTATTTCTTTCTTCGCTTTTCTTTTGGGCGGGGTGGATTCTGAATTTATTTTCCCGTATTCTACCTTTACTTCGTACGAACTTTCATGTAGCTTGTTTTAGATCTTTTAGAGTTAGCATTAGTATATATTTTTCTCGGGACTCAGAATTATTATCTCGTACAAGTTCACTTTGGTGCACTGGGTGGTTGCTGGCATTGTGCCTGGGATGGAAACCTTTATTGTTTATTTCGTTATTTCTTTATTTCCTTCTTTACTTCTTTATTTATTTATTTATTTATTTATTCTAGCCTAACAATAGCTAGAGACCTAGGTCGTAGAATTTAATTTACTTTTTTCTTCACACTTATTTGCTTTTCTTCACTCTCAGTATATTTTCTTTCCTATATATTTCTACCCCCCATTGTTCTACCTACCGTTCCGACTTCCTCCCCCTCCCCCTCCCCTGTATCTTCTTTGACCTCATGCCCAGCTGTAGCTGGCACTACCAACGCTTGATTGGGTCTACTCCACCCCCTCCCCTCTTTCTCCTACTGGCAGGTTTAGCCACCATCTCCCCTACTAATTTGCAACCACAGAATTATTACTGATTTTTGACAATCACTTTGACCATATATGGAATTACCCCTTGAGAAGATCGGCTATTTAAATACCAGGATAAATTTTCATTTAGTCCAGAATTAGCCGTCGAAACGGCTTGAGCTCAGCTGTCGGGGTCTTACTGGTTCCTATTACCCACTCTACTACCTCAAGTATTGAGTACTTTGGTGCGTTATGGTCCACCTGGTTCCTTACCACATTTCCTTCGTTATATATATATATATATATATATATATATATATATATATATATATATATATATATATATATATTTATATATATATATATATAAAGATATGTATATATATATGTATCTCTCTCTCTCTATATATATGTATATATATATATATATATATATATATTGTTATACTTGGGGAGGGTCATAGTTGTGTAATATTGCCAGAATTAATAACAGAACACACTCACTGTTTGGTTGGTTTTCGCTTTTCGCTTCTGCGTCTTTTATATCTGTAATCTAATTTATTCGGTCCTCTAGGTTGCCATTGTCTGACCGGCGGTCAAAAATAATACAGATACAATATAGACACAAACACATATATATAGTTTATCAGAGTTCTTTCTTTGCACAACTGTAACATCGTCAGTAGTGCTATTGTTTCCTCCCGTTACATTGTATGTCTACGCCATTTTTATTTAGTCTGTCTATATATTTATTTACTTATTTGTTTGTATGTTTATATTATTTTGCCTTCCTTGCGCATGCGTTTGCGTGTATGTATAGTGTTTTGTTTCGATGTGTGTTCGTGATTTGGTGACTGCTGATCGGTTAATGTATTCTATCTTTACTAGTGTGTGTTTATATGTGTTTGTTGTTATTGTGCTTGTGTATTTATTTACTTATTTATTTATCTATTTATTTATTTATTTATACTTCTCTTAGGTCAGTGTTGTTTGTTTGGGTGTTGTTGTTATTCCATTCATTCTTTCTGTTTAGTCTTGGCCTTCTAAGTTCTATTTCACTGGTCTCAATGACTTGCCTATCTTTCCATAAAAACCACCATGAAATCCCTGATCAGCAAAACCTACCCTTTTAAGAAAACCTACTGTACTAATAGGAAATGTATCATATGTAAAGTAAACCCCCGGATAAACTGTAAAACTAGAAACGTAGTCTATAGCATAAGATGTACAGAGTGTACTTGCAGAAACATGACAACAACATACATAGGCGAGACAGCTCGTAGCATAGGTGAAAGGATAGACCAAAATTGGGGGGAACTAAAAGGACGAAAAAACGGGTCTGTACTATACGAATATGCCAGACAACAACACGACGGTAACATAGACAACATAGAAATTAGAATAATATCTAAACATAGAAATTACCCAGCAGATAGGCAAACAGAGAGGCCAGGGAAATAGAACTTAGAAGGCCAAGACTAAACAGAAAGAATGAATGGAATAACAACAACACCCAAACAAACAACACTGACCTAAGAGAAGTATAAATAAATAAATAGATAAATAAATAAATAAATATATACACAAGCACAATAACAACAAACACGTATAAACACACACTAGTAAAGATAGAATACATTAACCGATACACAGTCACCCAATCACGAACACACATCAAACAAAATACTATACACACACGCAGGCGCATGCGCAAAGAAGACAACATAAAATAAACAAACAAACAAATAAGTAAATAAATATATAGACAGACTAAATAAAAATGGCGTAGACATACAATGTAATGGGAGGAAACAATAGCACCACTGACGATGTTGCAGATGTGCAACGAAAGAACTTTGATAAACTATATATATATGCGTCTGTGTCTATATTGTATCTGTATTATTTTTGCCCGTCGGTCAGTCAATGGCAACATTGAGGACCGAATAAATTAGATTACCGATATAAAAGACACAGAAGCGAAAAACGAAAACCAACCAAACAGTGAGTGTGTTCTGTTATTAATTCTGGCAATATTACACAAATATGACTATCCCCAAGTATAACAATATTTGTTTCGACACACGATTTCATATAAAAAACCTCGCAAATCTAATTCATCGCCGTTATGGCATTAGCTCGTGCCAAGTTGAAATGTTATTGAAAGACACTGTTTTCTGTTATATAAAAACTACAATAACAACAGAACAAATCCGCTTCTTAAAACACTGTGTTTCCTCCAAAATATACACAACAAACATATCAAAACAAGTAAATAATTTATTATTGAACAAAACACAAGCTGAACGACTAAAACACACAATAACAGTTAATATGAAAAGAACAACATACACAAAAGTCAACGAACTTTACAGACAGAAACGAATTAATGGTAAGGAAGTCCAACATCTCACCACACCAAACGAAAGGGATGACTTCATGAGCGTCATCCGACGTGAAACGAAATACGCCCGAAACGAATGCAATAGGCATTTCAATAAGAAATTAGAATGGATGAATAAGAAAAAACTACAAGAAAGGAAAATAGAATATTCTCAAAAATACCCAGATAACATCAATAATATCCGTATGACTGAGGTAAAACTACCGGAAGAATTTACCAATGACCACAGAGTAAATATTTATGGGAACACTTTAATCAGTGAACAAGAACAACAAATCCTGCAGCTACCACCAAAATTTGCCATCTACAAAAAGATTAACCCTATTGAGTGCAAAACGGAGCTGGATAAGTGTTTCACAAAAATACGTTGGAATGCAAAAGTAAACAACAGCAACAATAATAACGGTAGTAGTAATATAAACAATAACACTGAGTATAGAAATAACAGCCATAACAATAACAGTAGCAGGAGAGTGAGAAATAGTAATAATGGTAATAATACTAACGATAGACAGAACAACAACAACAACCACAATAATAATAATAATAGAAACATTAACCACAGACACAGCAACAGCGACCACAGTAGTAATAACGGTAACAATACGAACAACAACAACAATAACCACAGTGGTAATAATGGAAATAATACATGTAGCAACATTAATGATAGACACACAAAAACAAGAAACATAATAAAAGTAACAACCACAATGGTAGAAATAACAGTAACAACAACAATAACGGTGGAGTAAACAACAATACATCTAGCAATCATAACAATAATAATAATGCTAATGATAGGAACAACAACAACCACCATGATAACCATAATAGCAACACACACAACTATGACGATAAATATAATGACAACCCCTTAGAGAAACTATTTTTCACGCCAGCTGACAAAATATATAAGATGGGTAATATCTATCCTACGAGGTTACCCTTTAATAAAAGAGTTTGCATACCACAAGAAATAGATGACAATAAAGAGGCACAGTTCACCATAGTTAGAAATAAGATTAGACAAATAGTAGACCGGTATACTAAGAGACAGAGCAGACCAGAGGCCCAACAACTTGGGAGGAAACCTGTAGAAGGCTTGGTTAGCCTCAAGCAGCGCACAAGGGATGGTAAGGTAGTATTTCTACCCACGGATAAGTCTGGTAGGATGTCAATAGATAGTATGCCGAATTACATCAAGGCTATGCAACCCCACATCACCAACACGAGCGAAATTGCACAGCAAACACATGATGGGAGAGAGAAAATCATCAACGATCACATGATGATGTGGACTGACATCCTAAAGCCAAGCAGACGCACTGCCAACAACTTCCAGGCGTCTAACATTGGCATACCACCCTTGTATTGACTCCGCAAAGACCACAAGACAGTCGACTACCCGACAACAGGACCACCAACAAGACCCGTATGCGGAGCTAATATAGTTAGCAACTACAGGATCTCCTACTTCCTCTCAATGGTTATACGCCCCATAATCAAGATGTCCCCAAATGTATGTGACAGTACAGAGGACCTCCTCAGCAGAATCAGTGAGTGCAACACAAACGGGAACCTATCCAACTGCAGAATAGGCAGCATGGATGTGGTATCACTGTACCCATCCATTAACATTGATTTTGCTGTGGAAAAATGTGTGGAGATGATCATTGAGAGTGAGGTGGAGTTCTGCGACGTCGACACAGACGAACTGAGTCTCCTACTTAGACTTACCTACGACACTGACTACCTAGACAGCCATGACCTTAGACGTTTCTGCCCTAGTAGACCCATAACAGGTAGACCCCCCACCATAACCTCAATGGCAAAAAAGACTCCCATGGGAAGGTGGATGGGGTGGACCAAAGCTATACGGAGCCCCCCTAAAAAATGATTAGGTAAGAAAAATGGTCGCACATGCAATAGGGGCTAGTATCAAAACTACCCTAAAGAGCCAAATATTCAAGTTCAACGAGAAGATCTACACCCAAAATGAGGGAGCAGGCATTGGCGTCAGCATAGCTGGTGATGTTGCCAACCCTTTCATTTTATGGT
The DNA here is from genome assembly GCA_964016885.1 of Eledone cirrhosa. Lineage (NCBI taxonomy): Eukaryota > Metazoa > Mollusca > Cephalopoda > Octopoda > Eledonidae > Eledone > Eledone cirrhosa. The sequence goes on from OZ024742.1 coordinate 329,700,982, forward strand.
GGGAAAGGAGACTTAAAGATCTCCTTAATGAGTGCTCCATAGACCTCATCATGTACTCTCGTTACGTAGACGACATAAATATAGTTATAAGAACATCCCCACTAGAGAGCACTAACAAGTTTGATTTAGAACGTAGCACAATGGAAAGCATCCAGCAGATAGCTAATTCCATACACCAGAGTATAACTGTAACTATCGACTTCCCTTCCAAACACCCTAACAATAGACTACCAGTATTAGACACGGAAGTCTGGATTAACACTATAGACGAGAGAGCCCAAATTCTCCACTCACACTATGCTAAACCCATGACCTGATACTCAAAACTCAGCAATGTCCAGTAGTGCCAAGTTTAATATTCTGATCGCAGATTTGGTACGAGTTATGAAGAATGTGTCCCGCATGTGCGACCCAACAGAAATGGAAAGACACATCCAACACTTCATCAACCGCATGCAGTTCTCTGGCTACAACCAAAGAGACAGAGTCAGAGTATACGAAGGAGCCATGGAGAAGTATAAGACACTCATAGAACTGGACATGAAAGGAATTTGCCCATTATACAGGAGCAAATCATGGAATAGCTTAGATAGGGATAGACATAAGATAGGGAAAGCCACCTCATGGTACGACAACCAGAGATACCAGAGTGTCACGTTTATGGATGCTACCCTTGGAGGGAAATTAGCTAACCAGTGTAGAAAGGCCCTGAGAAAGACCCGCTTAAAGATTAAGGTGGTAGAAAAGCCAGGAACCACTATAAAATCCCTGATCAGCAAAACCTACCCTTTTAAGAAAACCCACTGTACTAATAGGAAATGTATCATATGTAAGGTGAACCCCCGGATAAACTGTAAAACTAGAAACGTGGTCTATAGCATAAAATGTACAGAGGTTACTTGCAGAAACATGACAACAACATACATAGGCGAGACAGCTCGTAGCATAGGTGAAATGATAGACCAACACTGGGAGGAACTAAAAAACGAAAAAACGGGGCAGTACTATACAACATGCCAGACAACAACACGACGGTAACATAGACAACAAAGAAATTACAATAATATCTAAACATAAAAATGACCCAGCAGATAGGCAAATCAGAGAGGCCAGTGAAATAGAACATAGAATGCCAAGAATTAACAGAAATAATGAATGGAATAACAACAACACCCAAACAAACAACACTGACCTAAGAGAAGTATAAATAAATAAATAAATAGATAAATAAATAAATAAATACATACACAAGCACAATAACAACAAACACATATAAACACACACTAGTAATGATAGAATACATTAACCGATACACAGTCACCCAATCACGAACACACATCAAACAAAACACTATACACACACGCAAATGCTGCGCAAAGACAAAATAAAATAATATAAACAAACAAACAAATAAGTAAATAAATATATAGACAGACTAAATAAAAATGGCGTAGACATACAATGTAACGGGAGGAAACAATAGCACCACTGACGAAGTTGCAGATGTGCAACGAAAGAATTTGATAAACTATATATATGTGTTTGTGTCTATATTCTATCTGTATTATTTTTGCCCGTCGGTCAGTCAATGGCAACATTGAGGACCGAATAAATTAGATTACCGATATAAAAGACTCAGAAAAGCGAAAACCAACCAAACAGTGAGTGTGTTCTGTTATTAATTCTGGCAATATTACACAATATGACCCTCTCCAAGTATATATATATGTATCTATATGTATCTATATGTATATATATGTATATATATATATGTATATATATGTATATATATATATATATATATATATATATATATATATATATATATATATATATATATATATATATATATATATATATATATATATATATATATATATATATATATATATATATAACCTAATAATAATAAATCTGAAGACTAAAATCCAAAGAGGGCTCGATAAGGATAACTATATATCAAATATATAAGAACCCTAGAGCAAATATTTATTAAAATAACTGTTTAAATTTTAAGCAAAGAATCGCTGATTTCACCCTAAACGGGATCTTTTAAAACAAAAAAAAACAAAAAAAAAACAATCTGTGAACGCAGAAGTAAATATTTCGAAAAACGTTGCAAAACAAACACAAAATACACATATACAGATAGCCAATATATATAATATAATATATACACCTATAACAAATCCAAGCATATATACGTACGAGAAAGTGTACGTACCTTCCCAAAACATACGGGTAAGATATACTTACGTATATAAATAAGTAATGGTATACATATAAAATATACTTAGCTACTACATCAAGACGCAAATTATCAGCATATTGTTCGTACTATCCGTTAGAGTATAATGTGGGTCTGTAATAGAGGAAAGTATTATGCAATTTGTATTTAGAAGCCTAAATTGCCTCAAATCCTTTGTTTAGGATGTGGTCATTGGCGTAGAGTATTTCCAGGGCTTCAGCGGCGCAAATATCGCATGGTCTTTTATTTACGTTATACGATCTAGCTTTAACTAGGGTCTCCCAGTATAACCTATACCCGGTGTGGTTGTCTTATAGACTCCAGATATAAGCTGAAATTGACGTCATACTCCTTCTTAAATGGTTAAGAAAAGACGCTGCTTGAATCTATTGGCAGTTAACCCTATGTAGGCCCTACGGGACTTGGGTGTTTCCACCTTACATTTGTAGAGCACTCTATTGACTTATATTCATCATGCAGAAATAACACATGAATATTTCTACAAACAACATACCCGTACCCAGCAGGAAGACATACCTAAAACTGTTGATACATAAAACGGATTCGTTCCTTAAAAGGTTGCGTTGTTGTGCCTTTTATTTTGACAACCAGGAAAAAAGCGGACAATACAGAGGATAAAGATGGGTTTAAAACTTATAATAGCCCTCCGAGTACCCAGCATTGCTACCCTTTGAACACGATGTTTTGGAACTCATACGGAATATCAAATTTCGGAATAGGAGCAATTCCTTCCAGCAGGACCTGAAGAATAGAATTTCTTCTATTAAGGATTATAATGCCGTGCACGTCTACTACGACAAAACCGGCAATCTATATCATGTGAAGCGCACTACGTAATGCTCTAACTAAGGATTACGGGAAAACCAATCGGAGTGTCATTAATGACATCAATGATGCTGGCTTTAGAATCACTTTTGAACTCCTGGACCGTTTTGAACTCCTGGACCCTCTTTCTCCCCTGTTTACCTTGAAGGATCACAAACCCAATTTCGCCAACAACCCCTCTATTCGGCTAATTAACCCTACACATTCTGATTTAGGTAGACTTAGAAAAAGCATTTTAGACAGAATTATACCAGAAATTAGATGCTTGGCCCCTCTTGCACTGTGGGATAATTATTTCGCAGTGATTGATTGGTTCAATGACATATGCAACAAGGAACATTGTCGGTAATCCAATTCGGCATCAATAACTGCTACTCCTCCATCACTTTTTCACTTCTGCTTAGAGCTATTAATTTCGCTAAAACTCTCATGGTGGTTAAGGATTTCGAAGTTGATGTCATCCGCAATGCTCGTAAGTCGGCGATTAATTTCGACGGCTCTATTTGGATAACAATATCTAATAGTACTCCATTCGACATGAGTATGAGCGTCAGCGATTCGGCGGAAGTTACAGATCTTATCAGCCTTTTCCTTCTTTTCTCTATCACGAATGAATTCCTCAATGTTGGTGGTTGTTTGCACCAAAATGACGGTCTTTTGACCATGAGGAAGTGCGGTCCACTCACAGCCTTCTTTAAAGGCTTGAACCTCTCCATACAGGTTGAGGCTAATCTCTCGGTCGTTAATTACCTCGACGTTACCATCAATTTGTCGAATGGCTTGCACTACCCGTATAGAAAGCCAAATGATACCCTTAATTACATAAGGAAGCATTCTAACCATCCTGCCAGCAAAACAAAGAACCTGGTAAGCAACGTTTCTTTGATGCTTTCGCGTCTATCTACAAACGAGCATAATTTCACCGACCATTCCATATGTTGCAAGGAAGCTCTTGCGCGGAGTGGATTTGTCGATAATGTAGCATATACTAAGTATGAACATAGACCAAGGTAAAATAGATCCTGACGCATTAAATGGTATTACCCAAAATAAAATATGGAGGTGGCCACACCATTAGCTAAGATATTTATCTCCCTTATTAAGAAGTATTTCCCCACAGCACATAAATATAATAAAATGTTTAATATACATACCATTAAAATAATTTACTCTACAACTCCTAACCTTGCACATAACATCACTGCTTCAAATTTAGCTAAATTACCTAGCCGTATGAACACGTGCAACCCTGTAGCTAGTACTAACTGTAATTGTAAGAGTCAGCTTGACTGCCCTCCAGTGACATTCTCTACAAACGTAAGGTCGAAACACCCACGTCCCGTAGGGCCTACGTAAGGTTAATCGCCAATAGATTCCAGCAGCCTCTTTACATGCACACCCGTTCTTTTCTTCAACATTTAAGAAGGAATATGACGTCACTTTCAGCTTATATTTGGAGTCTAAAAGACAACCACACTCAATATAGCTTACACTGGGTGATCCTAGCTAAGCTAGATCGTATAACAGGAATAAAAGACCGTGCGATCTTTGCACCGCTGAAGCCCTGGAAATGCTCTACGCCAATGACCACATCCTAAACAAACAAATCTGAGGCAATTTCGGCTTCTAAATACACATTGCATAATACTTTCCTCTATTACAGCCGCACATTATACCCTAACGGATAGTACGAACTATATGCGGATAATTTACGTCTTGATGTGGTAGCTAAGTATATTTTATGTTTATACCGTTACTTATTTGTATACGTAAGTATATTTAACCCTTTGTTTTGTAAGTATACTTAACCCTTTGTTTTGTGAACCCTTTGTATATATGCTTCTATTTGTTATAGATGTATATATTAGATTATATATACTGGTATATGGTTATGTGTATATGTGTATTTTGTGTTTGTGTTGTACGTTTTTCGAAATATTTACTTCTGCGTTCACAGATTGTTTTTTAGTTTTACGAGATCCCGTTAAGAGTGAAAGCACCGATTCTTTGGTTAAACATTAATCTGTTATTTTAATATATATATATATATATATATATATATATATATATATATATATATATATATATATATATATATATATATATATTATAAAGAATTAATATCTAGTAACATATATATACATACAGATGCATATCAATGCTAGCAAATATATAGGTTCTGTCTTAGTAACTTTGTGGTTCAATGCATGGGGTTGCAGAACAATAATATGAGAGACGTAATATAAGAAAATTATAAAATTAACTTACTTACTAAAATATCACTTCCAACTAATTAGTTTCTGAAATGGAATAAATATGTTTTCCGAAGAGAAGTGATATTTTAGTAAGTAAGTTAATTTTATAATTTTCTTATTTTACGTCTCTCATATTATTGTTCTGCAACCCCATGCATTGAACCACAAAGTTACTAAGACAAAACCTATATATTTGCTAGCATTGATATGCATCTGTATATACATATATGTTACTAGATATTAATTCTTTATAATTATCTCCAAATTATTTGTCGAGCAATATTGGCCAAGACTGCTGCTATGGTAGCAGGCAGGCCGCTGTCTTATTAGCAAACCACTTTCCACTGATTGACCTCGATGTTACGTGATTGATTCTTTTTGAATTTGTCACCGACGCAGAGGCATTGATTTTCTCAATGGCTAGGAATTCAGTCCACGCTTTGCTATTTTCTATCCACTGAATTATTTTTGAATAAGTTTCCAGAGTCCACGCTTTGCCTGGATACTTAGATGAGAATAGTTTTCCCTGACGACGAAATGATTCTCAATGTTTTCTTCGGAAAATATATTTATTCCATTTCAGAAACTAATTAGTTGGAAGTGATATTTTAGTAAGTTAGTTAATTTTATAATTTTCTTATTTTACGTCTCTCATATATATATATATATATATATATATATATATATATATATATATATATATATATATATATATATATATATATATATATATATATATATATAAATCTACCAAAAGTTTACGGTAGTGTCCAATCCGTATGAAGAACTCAATGTAATCCGGATATCATGAAAAGAGAAGATGCATTCAAAAACTACTTTCGGTGAAAAATAAACGGAAAACAGAGTCAAGATAAATTATTAAAAAAATAATGAATAAACAAAGAAACAGTTCCTTATATTAAAAATAAAATCATTATTTTACGATCGTTTCTAGGATATATATGTGTTACAGTTGGTATGCATATTCTATAGATCTATGTACAATATTTATACAAACTATCAGAGGGAATATACATACCTTCACATATATATGCATTAAAAAAAAATCATTATTTTACGATCGTTTCTAGGATATATATGTGTTAGAGTTGGTATGCATATTCTATAGATCTATGTACAATATTTATACAAACTATCAGAGGGAATATACATACCTTCACATATATATGCATTATTTCTGAAGACATCATATATATGTGAAGGTATGTATATTCCCTCTGATAGTTTGTATAAATATTGTACATAGATCTATAGAATATGCATACTAACTCTAACACATATATATCCTAGAAACGATTGTAAAATAATGAATTTTTTTTAATATAAGGAACTGTTTCTTTGTTTATTCATTATTTTTTTAATAATTTATATATATATATATATATATATATATATATATATATATATATATATATATATATAAAATATTAAAAAATTATTTCTGAAGACGGCATATATATGTGTTGGTATGTATATTTAATTTTGATAGTTTGTATAATTAGTTTGTGATATTTCATTGCATCTCTTCTTTCCATGATATCCGGATTACATTGAGTTCTTCATACGGATTGAACACTACCGTAAACTCTTGGTAGATTTATCTACATATATATATATATAACGAAGGAAATGTGGTAAGGAACCAGGTGGACCATAACGCACCAAAGTACTCAATACTTGAGGTAGTAGAGTGGGTAATAGGAACCAGTAAGACCCCGACAGCTGAGCTCAAGCCGTTTCGACGGCTAATTCTGGACAGAATTAGCCGTCGAAACGGCTTGAGCTCAGCTGTCGGGGTCTTACTGGTTCCTATATATATATATATATATATATATATATATATAAAATAATTTAGTCAAATATGTAAAATTTTGCTTCGTTTGTTACAAATTATAGATATACTGCTAATATATTTCGGTGACAGCCATCACTGGATGTGGCCTCTTCTGGCAGTCCGATTTTTACTCCGTCAATATATGGATATATCCACCTCCTGGTAGTGTTGTTATTTCTCTTAGGAACTGGAGTTAGAGCAAACGAATTTCGGCGTCATAAGACATGCTCCCATCCCATTGGTCAGTTGTGAGAACTTCCTCTGTCAAAAGTCTATAGAAATGTTTCTGAGGCAAGACAATCTGTAGTATATTTTGTTTGGGTACAGCTGACCTCCACCATTGTGTTGGTAGTGGTAGTGGTGCTAAGTGGTCAGCTGGCAGGTCAGTTTTAGTGTGCAGCTGCTATGTTCAGAAGAATTTGTGTGTAGGTTGGCATCTATCCTGCCACCATTTCACGTGGTGGTGATGGCGGGGGGGGGGGGGGGAGGCCAACAAATATAAAATAATGAATAAAAAATACGTGTGTGTTACAACCAATATCAACATTTGAAAGATTTGAAAAATATTAACTGAAGTAGAAAACCTGTGTGTCAGAATCGAGAAGTGTAAAGCATTACAATTCTTACACTATCATAGAGTGGTGCGTTTTAAGACCAAATGAGTTGTAAGTTGAGTTTAAAACACCAAAATCTTGAGTGTCAAAAACCTGAGTGTCGAAATCCGGAAATGCAAAGGACTACGGTTCTTATTTCGGCGTACTTCGTCGAGTGGTCCAATATGCATACTGAGGTGTCGGTGTACAACCAACATATACTCAAAATATATATATATATGTAAAAGGTAAACACAAATTACAACACTATCGGTACAGTATATGGAAGGAAAATATTAGGTTAACGTTTGAAATAGTAGGGAGAGGTTCTTAACGTTTCAGACGCTAGTTCTTCATCAGAAGAAAGAAGGAGAAATAAAATAGATTGAGGGGACGGGCGGGTTGTAATTGGAAAAATGTCTTTAGATAAAAATAAGAGGTCCATTCCTGTTGTCATCTCAAATATGTATGTTTGTGTGTCTGTGTGAGTGAATGTGTGTGTGTGTGTGTGTGCGAGTGTGCACGTGTATGTGCGAGTGTGTGTGTGAGTACTCATATGTATAGGCATGTGTTTAAATCGATAGAAAAATACATACATGATTCTAGGTCTAGAAAGTTTTTCTACAATCAAATATTCTCTTCAGAAAACGATGTAGATCTTTTTTTTATGATATGAAAGAAACAGAACATCAGATATAGAAAAATGAAAAATAATAAATTAAAAACAATTATCATCTGAAATACGAAATATATATTAAATCCATGAATTATTTTCTAAAGGAAGAATACATTGATTGTAAATTTTCGCTAAGACGTTTATAGTTCTTAGAGCCTGTTGTCTTTGGATTTAAATTTAAATTCTCAAAAAGAAGATCCTGCAGGAAAACAAATATATTAATGAAAGTAACTATGTCAAATAGTACATTTACGCTTTTGATACTAAACGCCTGAGAGCATGATAAACAATATTTTATTGTTAACGTATTTATATTGTCTGTAAAACTTCCCATATAGTTTTATTCAACAGCATGTGTCATGTTCTAAAAATCAGCTTAATGACGAGAAAGTTTGTTGCATAACTAATTCCCTACCATTTCTTAATTTCTCGTGAAATGATTTAACACTCACATACTGTATTCCATTCTAAATACCGTAGCGATAATATTCATTATATAAATAATTGCTTCTACTTTTGGCACAAGGCCAGCAAATACCCAGTGCATTACTGGTACTTTATTTTATCTACCCTGTAAGGATGAAAGGCAAAGTTAACCTTGGCGGGATTTGAACTCAGACCGTATAGGGACGTAACTATGCTGGAAAGCATGGCGTCCGACAATAATGGTTTCAAATTTAGGCACAAAGCCATCAAATTTATGGAAGGCGAAGTGTATTACTTTGATCACACTACTAGTGTGGTATTGGTTTTATCAAACTCGAAATGAAGAGAGGCATTTCGTTTGGACGTATGACACATGCACAGTAGCTAGTGAGTCATGTAGAGACTGGTGAGCCAGTCTAAGGCGTCATTAAAATTGAAGATGAAAGACACAAATATATTGAAAGATAATGTTTTCTTTAATCCGACAGAATGAATAATTTTATAATTGTTGAATGCATTAAATATGTTTGATAGGATTGATATACCAAGCCCAAAATAATTAGGGAAGAAATACAAGCTATTAAACCCATGAAGATGTGTAAAGGCCCAGTTGTCAATGGTATTCCCCAGCAGATTGGGCGAAATGCGGAGCAATAATTCCTCTCAGACAACATGAATCCATCAATTTCTAAGTGCATAATCCAATTACAAAGACGTCACCCAGCTCTACATCACAAGAAATATCCGGGACCAAATGCTGTTCAGGAGACTAACATTAATTATTTCTTAGGACAAACTCATGTAAGGCCAATGTTATTTTAGAGCAAACTTGGGCACCATGGATATCGTGCTTCTCTTGAGGCAGGTTCGGAAGGATTACCAAGAAATAAACAGAGGTCTGTTCATCACATTTGTCGGCTTGAAAAAAAACTTCTTTAAGATTTGTTGAGAGGGGCAGTGGCTAATTCTGGAAAACTGGGCTGCCCCCAAAGTTCACTCTCAAGATCAACTACGACGGGTAGCGTGGTGAGGATGAACATCAGAAAGATCCGGTTTAAACTAATTATGTTACCAAAAGTACAAAGCAAGGTTGCATTCCTGCCCAAATACCGGGCTTTTTTTTTCTGCATCACCTACCAAAAATTGTATTCTACAGAGAACTGTCTGCTGGTTGTCGAAACAGTGCAGCTCCCAAGTGGCGATACACAGATTTTAATAAAGAATCTGAATGTATGCAACGGCGCCTACTACCAGTGGTTCACCCAAACTGCTGACAGCAATACTTGATGCCGCACCATCCGACAGGCTATCAATGCATTTGATGCAAACCGGTGCGTCAGGAGAGAGGCGAGGAGCACCTGGCTGAAGGACTGTGTCAGGGTGGTTCTAAGACCATTACAGACATTTTCCATCGGCCGCTGTCGGTGGATCTGCCGATCTCGGATCTCTCGAATCAGTCATCAGCTTGCTTACATTCAGGAAGAGCGAAGTGGGGTGGGGGTGGTTTGTGATATTTAGATATCTTCGTATTGAAGTAGTTGGCATCATCATAATGTATACATGCATCTATTTCTGTATATAGATATGAATATAGCATATTTGAAGCTGTCATTTTACAAATCATAGAAACAAAGAAATACAAAGAAACCAACAAAAAAATGTTTGATGTTACAAAATATAGATTTTCACACTGACTTTATCGTACTTCCCCACATGCAAAATCATGATGGAAAGACTTAGTGGAACTATTATGTTATTGATTGATTGAAAACGTGAGTAAGATTTAAAATCATAGACGTGGACAATTGTAATCAGAATGTGACACGGCAGAAAAATACGTAATTAGACATCTCTTCCTGTTTACATGGCCTTTCATTTAATCATTAGATCATTTGTTCATGAAAGGAAAAGGAAATTATTATGACCGTATGAGTGTTACTTGCATCTGTTTA
>OZ024742.1:329714332-329716832 GCA_964016885.1 Eledone cirrhosa
CGGTATTAATCAAAGCATTGTATTTGATTTTAAATCTAGTATAGACGGTACTGTGTTTCTATCAACGTGTGTAAAGAGATTTTATGTTTTTGTATATACTGTGATGTGAGAAAACGGGGTTTGCATGACATTATTGTTTTAGAAGTGTTAGGGGATGTTTTATATTTGTTTGGACTGATTGATAATAATAATATCTGTAATTTCTCATCTTTTTACAGTTCTGCATTTTTGCAAGCATGATTGATTATTCAATAATGACAATAATGAACCTGGAAGTATGGAGAATATATATAACAATCTGTGAGTCAATCATGGCTACAACTGCTTTCATATATGTAAGGTTGTATGTGTGTGTTAGACATCAGTTGGTTCAGACGTCGTGAGTTCCCTTTCTTAGAAAAGAAACGAACATTATATGCATGAAATTCAGTTGCAAATGCTGAGGATTCGATCGATACTTGCATACTTAATTTAATTATCAAGGTGATTCTGCGCCACATCGTGTTTAAAATATTGGCCCTTTAAATTATAGATAGAAAATACTTTGCCAGTTGGGTGGACTCTAACACATTGAAAATAAATGTCTTGCTGAAGGACACATGTCGCAACAGTGTAGCGACCTCATGGATTGAGAGCTGAATATCCTAAACGCCAAGGCAGCTGCCTTCTCTTCATATTCCGCATTTAGGTTTTAGCATGTTGATGTACCTCTATCTCTGAATTTCTGTATTATTCCTCGCTCGAGGTTCCTCGATTTCTATTCACAAAGTCTACATTGCTCACTGGGAAAGTTCCAGAGGAGTTCGTATCAGCAACCAATTCTTTGCAAAGGAGAATGAGTTAACAATGGCCTAGCAAACACAGAAATGTCATAGAGAAAGAAGATTATTGAAAGGCACAACGTGCAATACAGCTTAGGAAGGAAATAACGATAAACATTATTATGATTATTGTGGATGTTTTTATGAGATTGTGCGAAAGGAGCCAGCAGTGCCGCGTAAAGACTTTCCATTATCAAGCTTCACAATTTACGATATTTACAGAGGCTATATTGAATTTTGTGTACCATGTTTTTCACAATGATGTAACTGCAGTACCTAATTAGTCACTGTGTGATGTAGTGACCCTATATATCTCTCAAAACATAACCAACCTGCGAAAATCTTAATTATAAACAAGACTTTGTTTCAATATATCTAATGGCCATAGGTAGAAAGAGGAAGGTCTATTGCGAAATAATGCTGCCATTCACGAAATAAAGCTGCCACACATAGGTTATTCTAACAATTAACTTGTCAAAACTTACAAAATAATTGATTAGAGTTCATAATTATTTTCTGCAAACTATCTGACCCAGAAACAAATCAGATTCTCAATTACTGTCAACTATCAAATGAGAGGTGTAGCCTTTAGATAATTTAAGCAAATCTATGTAAATTAACATTTAATACGTCTCAAATAAATTGTGTAATATATGCTTTAATACATAAGATGTGAAGCAGGCAGTAGATACATTTCTCAGATATATATGGGTAATACAAGTAGTAAATCAAGGGGTTAAAACAGCAATTTTCAGTATTATATCATCGTACAGACGTTTCATACCAATACACATATAATACAAAATAGACATTTTAACATTAACAAATAAGCCGAAAGTAATACTTTACTTATGATTGCACATTCGAACATTTTCTTTAAGATAGCTCGTGGCACAAATCCATGATAAATTATTTCTCATGGTGAAAATAGATGAAATAATTATTTCTACTTCTGGCACAAAGCCGACAATTATCTCCGTGCATTACGGGTACTTTATTTTATCGATCCCGTAAGGATGAAAGGCAGAGGTAACCTCGGCGGGATTTGAACTCAGACCATAAACGGCCGTAAATCATTGCTGCAAAGCATGGTGTCCGACCCTCTACTAATACTGCCAATCCACTGCCCTTGAAAATAGATGAAATAATGCAGGGCACACTGCCTTTCTTCGGGAGTCATAGACTGTTTAGGGAAGGTGAAGAATACTGATGTGACAAGAGATTTCATCAGTCTGGATTACAGTAAAGGCACTGAAGCATCAGTACATGAAATTCAGATGATCGAAAAATTAATTGAACTACGCACAGCATGACTTACCGAATACGTCTTTGTCAGTCAGATAGTTAGGCAAATTTAATTAATTGAAAGTGACAGTTCTTTTTATAATTTAGTGATCTCAGTCATTAAATACTGGAGTTGCTGTGGCTGCAGCTTCAAGGGGGAAATTCATACATATTGATCCAGAGATATATTTTACCGAAAAGAACAATAAATAAATGAATAAACGCACACATACACACACTCACAAACAAACGCACACACACACACACACATATATATATATATAGACCCATACTATAATCTTTTCGAATGTTAACATCCTAAATAAAAAATCGGAAGTGTTTGCATGGTGCCAGCACCGCGTCCAACACTCATTCCATAGCTTTAAACCTAGTAT